>JBBPDB010000134.1:5955244-6014788 GCA_037974465.1 Brachypetersius altus
TCTCGCCCCCTACAGTGCAATTCAGCTAGGTATACATCCGCACTAAAATATCAAGGTGAAAGTCATCATAGCTTGCGTAGTATAGACCCAGCTCCGAACCCAACTTTGTGAATAGATTAACAGCGATATATTTTTTAATCGCGCGATAAGAGTCTCACGTCAACACAGCACGTTAACGCCGTTAACGGCCCACCACCAATACATACATAAATATACATATGTATGTATAAATATGAACACAATAATACAACCAGAAAAACTGCACTGCATACAGTAATGTTATTTCTGGGAATATTGCGATATTGAAAACTGCACACGAGAGAAAACAATTGCACTCAGCTGGCAGAAAAGACCTGTAGAATCTCTCCTTATTGTCACTATCATATTAAAACCTTCTAATTGTTTGATATGATGAATTAAGGAATTGAACACTTCATTTGGGTGACATTGACATATATTGAAATCTAAGAATGTTCATTTGTCCTCTTATAAGCTATTTCATAGAAATAAGATATTTTGGTGGTGATAAATATATTCAGTATTGTGGAAAAGGCAAATGATATGTCTGGATAGTTTCATTAAACACTGGAATAAATACAAGTAAGCAATACACTACGCGCACACACACATGGATATATGCATACATGTGCAATGTTTGCCTGAAACACATAATCCTTCTTTTATTTTTTGGTGTTATATTCATCTGCCTGGGACAAAATCACAAACCTACATTCACACGTTTTGGATGTTTGTGCTGTGTGTAACATTACTCATAAAGTCCTTGTCTTCACAGAAGAAGAGGAAGCAAAGGAAGAGAGATGTGGATTCCCTCAGTCTCTGCAGCCTGGACATCAATGTAAGTGTGAGGATGTTTTTGTGCAGCTGTTGTGAAGCCAGTGCATCCCAGTGCATCTTGTTTCTGATGGATCTAGATGTAGTTGTTGATCTGTGCTGACATTTCATTTGGATACTCCCAGATTGTTATGACAGCAAGTGATTAAACCTAGTTAAGTGTTGCAGGTGTGAGGTTTTAGGACCAGTTTTGGTTTGTGGTTGACAAGTTAAAGATAATACTAAGATTTTTATAACCTGATCTCTCTCTATGGCCATTAACCACAGTCACCTGTACTTAGGAAAAAACCGACAGCCCACTCAAAACACACTCATATTAGAAGCCAGTGGGTAGATGTTTAAGTGTCCGCCCATTGCTTTCCTTTATAAATATCTTTCAAATCTAATTCAAAGCCTTTAATAAGTACATGGAAAATGTACTTTGAAATGATTGCTACAGATGCAGCAAATAGAGGTCAGGTTGAAAATGTCAGCATATTCCTTTGAGTTGAGTCTTAATGTAATGTGTCGTCACTGTCAAAGTGAAACCTCTGTTTAAATTTTTATTTAGCTGCATATTTTGGCTGTAGCAGCTGCCCTTAAGGTTGCTTGAATGCAGACTATCATTTACATTTACATTTTTAGTCACATATAGTACATGGACAAAGGTATTGGGACGCCTGATCATTACACCAACAGGGACTTTAATGACACTGCATTCAAAATCATCCCCCTTTGCAGCCACAAAAGCTTTTGTTCTTCTTGGAAGTCTTTCCACAACATGTTTGAGTTTCTGTGGGAATTTGTGCCTATTAGCTCTGCTGAGTATTTATGAGGTCAGGCACTGATGCTGAGCAAGCAGGCTTCGCTCGCAAGCTCCATTCCAGTTCATACTAAAGCCATGTCTTTATGGATCTTGCTTTGTGCACTGAGGCACAGACATGCTGGAATAGAAAAGGTTTTTCCCCAAAATGTGTCCACAAAGTTGGAAGCATGGCGTTGTCCAAAATGTCTTGGTCTGCTGAAGCATTAAGATCGTCCTTCACTGGAAGTAAGGGGCCTCACCCAAACCTGAAAAAACAGGTTTAGTGTCCCAATACTTTTGTCCATATAGTTTAGTTATACAAGTATAACATGTAGTGAAATAAACTAGTGACGTGGTTCATAGAATTTAATTTACATTAAAGAGAGCTAAGGTTATAAAAATATACAGAAAGAAAAAGTACAATAAATTACATTTGAAGTGTAATATAGAAATGTCTTGCCTTCTCCTGTAAAGTTACCATTTTACTTATATTCAAAAAATAAACTCTAACTGTTATTATGCACCAGATATCTTCTTTATTCGCCGGTAGATAATTTTATATCAAAATAAATGCAAATTAATTATTGCTTATTTTTACAGGCAGGTTTAGAACTCAGTCACCTTGACTTTTTATCTCTTTCTTCTATATTTTATGTAAGAAAGCTGGGATGGTCACAGGGCCGCATTCTGTTTTTGGTCCGATTTTCTTCAATCAGTTCCTTACTACATACAGACATACTTCACCATAACCTTTATGTCTGAGAGAAATAATTTAGCGAGGAAGTCAGGAGAGAAAACATAAAGCATGATTGCTCTCATTCAAAGCTTGTACTCTATATCCTGCAGAAAATGGCTTCCAGCGATCGGTTGTTAGGCGACGCATGTTGACGTGTAATTTTTCGAAAGGTCAGACAATTTGCAAGCCTATTTCTCTTCACGTCTGTTTTTCCAGGGCCAGCTACTGAATGGCACATAATTTCAAAGTATTAATAGAGTCATATGATTCAGATGATGTTTTATGTGAGCCTTTGAAGTTTGTACAAAAGTTGAAGCTTTGAACAAGGGAGCTGTTCAGTATCGGTTTCCTCGTCCCGACTCAACATGACTGGCTATATCCCACTTATACCTTTCGTACCGTGTCATTAAATGATCACAAATCACAAATCACTAATGGTTCTTTTTTTCTTCAACCTTACAGGGGCACAGAGAATTCCAACCAAATATAGTGAATATTTTCCTTTTCAAACATTTTTCCCATGCAGCGGTCAGGGATTTACCGTGTTTATTGTTGTAGATGAAGCTGTAGATGTATTTCTTGGCTACTGAAGCACATCCAGTGCTCCTTATCTCACTTAATTATGTCTCTAAGGCCAGCAGATTAAATTAATGCGCAAAAGAAAGATTTGATCAGTGAGTTCATTTGCCAATTGTTTTCTTCTCATTATTATTCTCATTATTATTTTTGAGAACATTTACCATTAACTACCAAATAATATGTAATAATGAATAACGTCCTCTTCAGTGGCTTTAAGAACAGTAAGTTAAAGTCACTGTTTCATAGTTATACTGGTTTATAAGCACAGTTTAAAGCATAAGCTTTTAAGAAAGAATACAAAATACAGCAGAATTACACACACCAGCTCTGGTCCAGGTGGGCAGACATCTAGCACAGTTTGGTGGGTTCCATACTCAGACACCTGAAACCAGACGGGATTTGGGCACCCATGATATACATCAGTGTTCAGTTAGCAATTTAAACTAGAATTATAAACACTACTATGCTCTATTATAACTGCATCCACAGTAATCTGCTCTATATAGACAAAAGTATTGGGACTCACCTTCTAATTACTGATTTTAGGCATTTCAATCTTACCCATTGCCACCAGTGTATAAAATCAAGCAGCCCAAGACCTTCTGGACAACACCATGCTTCCAACTTTGTGGACATAGTTTTTGGAGAAGAACCTTTTTCTTTACCAGCATGACTGAGCCCCAGTGCACAAAGTGAGCTCCAGAAAGACATGGCTGGAGTTCAGTGTGGAGGAACTTGACTGGCCACACAGAGCCCTGACCTCAAATCTATCCAACACCTTTGGGATGAACTGGAACAGAGATTGTGAGCCAGTCCTTCTCGTCCAACATCAGTGTCTGACCTCATAAATGCTCTACAGAATGAATGGGCACAAATTCCCACAGAAGCTCCAAAAGCCTTTCAAGAAGAGTGGAAGGGGGGCCAACACATTAAAGCCTTACATTAAAATGTATTTGAATGGAATATCATTAAAGTCCCATATGGTGTAATGGTCAGGCGACCCAACACTTTTGTCCATATAGTGTAAATAGTAGTAGCAGGCACGCAATCAATACAGTCAGTACTTTGTATGATCCCCTCTGTGCAAGAACACAATATAAGTGTTACTGGTGTGATTGGTGGGAGAACGTTCTGCACCCACATTGCAGCAATAATTCTAAAACTAAGTCATCCACAGTAGTTTGTTCATCTTTAAAGTTGCACATGGCGGAGGAAATGGAGGCCTCTAGGACTGCTGTACCACTTCTGTACCACTTTTACAAAATATACCACCACCATCTGACAAGCGTCTTCCGTTTCTTCTCCACAAACTTCATAATGGCCTGGTTCTCATAGTCTGTCCCAGTTTCATGGCTGCATGATGTCACTGATGTTCCAGGGGCTTTTGAAGCTGCATTAGAAGCAAAAAAGCAAATCATGGGTCCACAATGGTCGGTCCAGCTCGATGGAAACGACCAACAATTGGAAGTAATTACAGCCTTGTTTGATTTACATGCTCTGTCTTGCTTTTATTGTCGGCGGGGCCATATGGACGGATCGTTTTTACGTGTGCAGACATTCAAAGAGGGATTTTTTCCCAACTTGCACAGACAACAATAGACCCAATGTAATGTAAGGCAGAAGGGTTCGATAATGAAAAATCGTAAGCCTTGAACTTGCGGCTGGTTTTAAGGGTACGTTGAGCATGTCCAAACACAAACACCTTTGGAATCTGCTTGAGGGTATTTTTTTTCCTTCCCTCACTCCTGTTCTCTTCTTAAATGAATGCTCAAGCCTTTTCCAATATAATCTCTGCTGCAGATGCTTAGGGAGTATCATTTTCCTTTACTTAGGAAATAACAATAATTCTGTTGATTCAAATATAGTGGTGAATGCCTTCTGAAAGGTCCTCTCTGCTATTGTACTGGATGTCTTGTTTTTAGTACGAGTTTAATTATATACAATATAATGAAGTTTGTTCGTTTAAAATTAGTTGGCATTGGCATGGCAGGGAAATGACATATGATATTATATAAAAAGAATGTAGAATTAACCAAATCTTTGGTTGTAAAAGAAAGATATATTTTTAAATTATACTGGTATAATTTTAAATTTTATACTGGTTTTCATTTTTTTTATTCCCTTAATTTAAACTCATACTAGAAACCAATAGGAAGGCATTTCAGGACCTTAAGTATTACTTATGTCGTGAGCTCCCTTGGAAGAAGGAACAGGCAGGGAAGCAGGGATCCATGCTGTGTTGTATGTTTAATAGCGAAACAGAAACAAACGTGGCTCAATGGCCACTTACAAACAGGAGCTAGAACGTGGCTAGAACAAGACAGGAGTAAACTATCAACACACTGCATGGGCAGGCGAGAAACGAGGAGTAAACAGGGTGTATATAGGGTGATGGACGGATAGTGTGTGTCACACAAAACAGAACTTAAATACTGCCGAAATCAGGGAACAAAAACACAAGGCAGGCGAAACACAAGAACACGTGACACAAGCACTAAACATGAAACCAATCAAAATAAAAGTCCCAGAACATGAACACAAACAGAGTCATAACAAAAAAGCAGCGGCCTCTAACGGCCACTGACCGACCCGTAACATTATGCTACGATTGCACAGACACACTGAGACACAAAGATATAACAGTATAAAATATAATAAAGCTCTTCAGAAATTGCTCAATACTAAATATATTATGCTTTGTACAAAAATGCTGTTGTAAGATAGAGAGGTGGATATAAGTACTATAGATAAATAAGTAAAATTACAGCTGAAGTAGTTTACTTATTAACACAAATAGTGGGTTGGAGGTTTTATTTATATTTATATTTATTTTCTAAATCAAGTCTGTTATTACACATAATAGTGACATAAGTAGTGATATTGCACATTATAATACTATTGCATAAGAAGCGACATGAGTAGGGGCATACGTGACGCAAATAGGGACATAAGTAGTGATACATGATTGCACAAAAGACTATTGCTCATAAACTACTAGACATTATTCGTGATGTTCTCCTTTCCTTTCATTGGCTTCTGTTCTTTAACTAAGCACAGAGAGATGCAATCTGGGGTATTCCATGACAAAGTGTTTAAGTTAGTAGAATGAGGTTATTGTCAGTGGAAAAGGGTGTGAGCTGGGTGGGTTGTCACAGATGGGAGTAGGTCTGGTGGTCCTATAGATTTGTGACGAGTGCAGGGAAATGACCATTGTTTTTGTTTGACCGATGTTTCACGCACTCCTCCTTTACCGGTACGAGTGATTCAGTGCATAAATTTAACTCCTAACAACAGCGTCATTATTTGTCACAGGCTCTTCATCATTGAACTTTCTCCTTTCCTTTCAATGTTAAATCATTGTCCATTGTGTCTTAACACAATAGGGATCGTCAGTGCTGAAATGATAGTTTGGCAAAACATCGCTTTCCGTTGGAGCCCTGAGGCTGATGTTGCCAACATGTAATAAAAGTTTTTAACAACATGCCCACATGCCACCTGAAACCACATAGAGCTGTTAGATCTTCTCTCATGGACTGAGACCGTGTGATGTGCTGTTATCTAGAACCGTGGACAAAAGTGCAGAAAAATGTGTCTGTTTTCACCGCACTAATTACAGCCATGGAAAAAAAATAAGAGACCACTTTTCTCTTTTTTCTGTTCACTGTACAATTTGTGGCAAAAAAGTGCAGTAGTGTGTGTATACCGGCTATTCTGTGTGCTGTATTCCAGTAGCTTCACTCCTGATTCAGTTTCTGATGGGATGAACCAGAGTCACACAGCACACACTCTGCTCTTAACATCACTATTTTAATTGCTGTGTAGTTTAAAATTTCCAATGTATAAGAAATTATTTATATTTATAATGTTTTCTCTAAACATATTTTTGTGTGGAATTTTAAATAAATAGTGCATAAAACAATAGTGACATGCACTTTTTACACTGACACACTCCCACACAAAAGCAATAACCAGAAAAGAAATGACACAGTCTCTTATTTTTCTCCATGGCTGTACATTACTGCTGGGCAGCATCAGCTTTCGTAGATCCACTGTTGAACTAAAGAAACTAACTTCAGCTGACCACAGTGAGGTAGATGAGGATGTATAATTTTTTTGTAACAGGGAGGAACACTTTTGTTGGCTTTTACATATATTATTTTTAAACACCATGCTTATAAGTGAAGGCCTTCATTTGCCACTAGCAGGGCATTAAATGTTTTCTTGTTGGAATCATTCTCTTAATTCAAAATAAGTTTCACATAAAACTTTACACAAAACATGTACTTATGGTCCTACACCGAAATGATCTCACTTTTTAAGCCAGCAGTACAGGAACCTGCGTGTCAGTCCTAATTTCTTTAACCGTGCTCCAGGGCAAGGAGGGGTGGGCGCCGTGGCTCATAGGTAAGGACGAGGGTGAAAGGAAGATGCCACGTGCCTCTTTGGCATGTGCTCAGTGGGATTAGAGACTGGCCATATTTCACAATAGCCAGGCTGATATCAACAGGGCCAACCTGCTGCCGGCAGAAGTTGTCAGTGGAAAAGAAGCCGGCTCTATTCTTTCTCAAGAGGCCAGTTGTGGACCTTTTGATGAGGAAAACAAGATA
Organism: Brachypetersius altus; assembly: GCA_037974465.1. Taxonomy (NCBI): domain Eukaryota; kingdom Metazoa; phylum Chordata; class Actinopteri; order Characiformes; family Alestidae; genus Brachypetersius; species Brachypetersius altus. The sequence goes on from JBBPDB010000134.1 coordinate 5,962,803, forward strand.
TTGATTGCTATCAGCGACCTTCTGCCGTTCAAGCACTCACCAGAGCAGATTGGACCACAATGTTATGATTTAATGGTCAAATGCACAGGGCAGTTGCCTGTAAAGCCTCCTGAAATCACGCTCACGTGTTCAGTTTGAAGAAATTAGTTGTATATTTGTCTTAGAAATGATTAGTGTCTGGATGCTCCACGTGCAGTTCGGTAATTAAAGATAAATCAGCTTTTATATTAGTGATTAATGAGTAGCCTTTGTTTTAATCCTCTTTTAATGCTTAAAGTATTTAACCAATGACAGCTACAAGACAATTGCAACTCAGTCACTGAGGTGCAATAAAAGTCCATTCAGAGTGTTTTGATTTGAAATAGTTTACTGTAGAGAAGCTGTGATGGTGAATGGAGCCAGGGATCACAATGCCTACAACACAAAAATAGTCATTTTATTTATGAAACCACCTTTAAATGTACAGATATCGTCTGAATCTGAGTAACTGTTGTGCCTGAGAGACACCATCGGCCAGAATCAAATTCAAATCAAATGTATGTGTTGCTCACATACTCGGCCAATAAACACGATTCTGATTCTGATTCGGCGACTGGCGCTGTACAACGGGCTCTGGGTCCAAGTACACTGGACACTTGCTGTGTCTGCTGGCTGCAGCTTGCGTGGATGTATGTAGACAGGCTGCAGGACTAAATGGCCGAACATACTGCAGCAGCGGTCGTATCAGGAAGCATCTTGTGAGCAACTGGACACTGTGTCAATTGACGCAGGCAGCCGTTATAGGTATAGCCAATTAGCCGTCGTTCTAGTGTTAAATTATTATTTAGTTTAAAAAGCCACAGGGAGCTACAACATAAGGTTAAAAGAGCCGCATGTGGCTTCAGAGCCATGGGTTGCCGAACCCCTGATATACACAATACTACGATCTCTCTGCTTTGACAGAGTTTTTTGTGTGCTTCCATGTTCTATGAGAAATGACTGGAAAATAATGTTATTAAGCAAAAGAGACGGTTTAAAGATTTAAAGGCAGAAATAACTGGTTTTGCCTCAAAAGCCTTAATCTTGTTTTGGGAGTTTTGGGACTCTATCGAGGGTGGCCACTTTTATATTATCACACAGGGATTAACAGAGATTTGAATAAGTCATGTACATTTATATAGCCTTTTATCGCATACAAAGGTTGTTCAATATGCTCTACAAGAATAGAATTAAAAATGTGACATTTAAAAGAATAAAACAAATTAAAGAATACATATAAACTCAATAAAAGAAGATTATATGTACAATGGAAGGTCAGATATTTAAAGTAGGAGAAAGGAAATATGCAGTTATGCAGACCTAGGTCTTTGGAGGTCAATACACAAAACAGATGTTCTGCTCCACCACCAGGCACCTTCTCCACCTCCCGCTTGACCTCCGAAAACCCAGCGTTCAAAGGTCACCTGACTGGCTCCCACCTGCACCATGAATCTTCTGCCCATGTTGTCTCTTACATTCGAGTCGGTCACAAAGCAAAATAACTGCCCGTGCTTTGCTTAATTCATTGATCCCTTTCTGTGTAGCGCTCTCAGGTGAATTTCCATCACATCTGGTGTAAATATGCTTCTGTCAGGTTACATGTAGGCTATACCTCAATAAGTAAACATAAATGTGACTCACTCAACATTTACATCTGGTGGTCTTCGGGCCACTGAGGACAAGGGAAAAAGACCAAAGCATGCAGGCAGCAAAGCGGAGGAAGTGGGAGCTGTGTAATTCGGATATCTTCAGATTTGATCGCAATCAAGCATCCACTGTTTGTGCAGGTGATGAAGCTTACTGCTGCTTGGATTGGACCCTGGCTGTTTGTTCTGATATCAAGCTTGGATTAAAGCCATTTGTCTAAATGGGGTCCTTACTAAAACTGATTTTTTTCCCCTTTCTGTCAAATTCCATTACATCCAGATGGTCCAAACATGGTAATTGTGTGGTTTTGTTGTCTGTTGTAAATCTCTAAACCTCGATTTTTTTTTAAATCTGGAGGCTCCATCAGTTACTTTAAGGGGGTAATATCATGGAAAACCTCACTTAATCTAATATGTATTAAAAAATTTCAGAACATACTATTAGCAATCTGTATAGTTCACAAATGGAAATCAAAACAGCTTTGTTTTTCCAACAGGAGTGTACAGTACTGTGGAAAAGTCTTAGGCTCCTGTGCAAACAGTTTAAAGCCATTTATCTGAGTAGCAAGGGACTTTCTGCCAGCAAATACCCAAGTGCCCATTAGAATAAATGCAGAGAAACAAGAAAACAATAAATAATATCAATATATTTACACAGACATACATAAAATCCCTATCTACTGTATTGCTATTATTTGTATATATTATAATATTAGCTTTTAAAAATATATACTGTTCATTTAAACAGGTTTTAAATAAAATGTTTACCGGTGTCCAAGACTTTTGCACAGGCCTGTAGAGTGTTTTAGGCTGGACTGCTTTTTGAATACAGACCATCTGATTAGAATAAAACTCATTTACATGTATCTGTCTTTAAGATGCCTTTAGTTCAAAGGGATTAAGATGTTAGAAGTGGCCGTGTATAAGTGAATTATGACTTTTGTGGGTGCATAAACCCCACACATATGGAAATAACGTATAGGAAATGGGCCCTTTAAGGCTCGTATTCATTACATTTTGTAAATACTGTCATATTCCATTAGAGCCGTCATCAAAATATGTCTTCAGAGATAATTGTTTTATATTTTGTTGGTTTTTGGGCCATAAAACAATGTGACAATTACATATTGTTATGCTTTGTCACGCTCTGGCTGTTTAGCATGGCTTAAAGCATGGCAGGCAGGAAAACAGGAAGAGATCTCTCTGCTGCTTGTGAGAAAACTACTATCTTCACTTCAGATTAGTTCTGCAGAGTTGGATTGTCGGGGGATTTGGCTTTTCTTCAGGCCCCTGCGTGATCTTACATTCTTTCGGCTCAGTTGTTGTCAAATTGAACTGTGTACCATTCAGTCAGATTAACGGCAGCTCCAAATGACTGTAATTGGAGGATGGGCCCCGAGGGACCGTGATTTAACGGAAATAACACATAAGCATCGCATTGTGTGTGTAAACCTTTATGCCAAAATTAACCAGGTGAGACGTAAGCGCACCTAAAATAGGACTTGTTTATCCCCAGACACACATTTTCAAGGCTATTTATAATGTGCCGTCATATGCAAGCCACCAAAGCAGTCCTGAGAGAGGCTGTAATGAAACACTTGAGGCACTGGGGATAGAAAACAGAGGCCGGTTACAGTTTACAGGCCCTTTTGTCTCAAGAACTGCTGGAATTGCACTGCATTGTTAGAGGTACAGTAGGTATTAGGGTCTATTTACGTTTATTTATATGTCGTCTAGCAGCTATATTTATTTGCATTACCCCCTTAAGTTGCATAGAGTAAATGTACTGACAAGAAAGAAGCAACCCAGGTCCAAATGTGCTTTAATGGACTCCTAAGCATAATTGGCTGTGGCATTTCTAATCAAACCTTTTAACCAATTTAACCAAACTCAAGAATGTAGTAATAATATTCATGTCATGACTCCACGGCACAAAGACTATCATTTAATATCATATAAACCATCTTTAATATATTAATAGAAAGAGGTTGTGTAGTATTTTTGGTCATTTCAGTTGGGCCAGTCTTCAAGTAATTCTCACACAATATACAATCCAGCTGTTGTTTTCAGATGGTGTTAGAAAACATTCAGATTTATTCAGATAAAGTTGCATAGTTCTGTGTATTTCTTGTTATTTGTTGGTCACATGACTAGACAACATTAGAGTTGGAAGTAACAGTAATTTTGTAACTTTGTTGTTAAAAAGACACTGTTGTTTTTCTTCCATTTTTAATGTTTTACTCGGCGTTTTAATCATTTTATTACCAATTTCCCCTCTACTTCAGACTTCCCTACCACACAATAGCTAGCGACCTAGGAGGATAATGGTACTACTTGGAGGAAGTGTGGATAAACAATAGGGCTGCTTGATATGGACCAAATACTAAACAATTCTAATACGGTTTGCAATAAATTAAAAATGCATTGTTAATTTATAAACTGGCATGCAATGCTGTTTTAAATGTGCTTCTGTCAGGTTACATGTAGGCTATACCTCAATAAGGAAACATAAATGTGACTCACTCAGCATTTACGAAAATATACTCTTTACTATTCTTTGATAAAAAATACATTTACAGTATTTATTTCTCTGTTTTGTGGACCTGGGTGTTGGTCCACCGTCATGATAGCTTTGTTTGTATGTTCTCATCTCCATTCATTATATTTTTGTCAAACAAAGATCATTAATCATGGAAGTCTGCGTTTGCGCCTGCCCTCACTGTATGGAGAAAGATACGTGACACTCCTAATATAACTATAATATGGATCACCAGATAAGTGTTAGACATTTAACGAGCTATTAAATGATGAAACAGCGAAAGAGTGCATTTAAAGTTAAAGGATAGTCTAGAATTTGTCTCTGCATCAACACATAACAGTTAATAGGAGTCAGACATGCACTATCACAGATTCATCTTACAAAGGAAACTTGCTTAATTTGAAAATTTCATTTATAGTTGTTCACTAAACATTTTTTTAATATTAGACTGTTATTGTAAATGTACTGACAAGACAGAAGCAATCCAGGTCCAAATATGCTTTAGTGGACTCATGATTGGCTGTGGCATCTGTGATAAAACACACCTTTTAACCAATAATTTAGTAATAATATTCATGCAATGACTGCTCAGCACAAAGACTATCATTTAATATCATATAAAGGTTGTAGAGTATTTTAGTCATTTTTACTGAGCCAGTCTTCAAGTAATTCTAACACAATATACAATCCAGCTGTTGTTTTGTGATGGTGTTAGAAAACATAATAATGGAACATTTTTATCTGACGGTGGCAAAATGATTGAATGCGTGCAGTTGCATGATTCATTCGGATAAATATCCTCCTCTTTAGTGATGAGGACAGGGGCATAATCTTCACTTGGATTGATTTCTAGCAAAACTGAACAGATCTGAATTTGATGCACTTGCAGGCCTGCTACTTTGTAGCCACCTTAGATCCTCCCACCATATGTGTGATTGATTAGTTGTTTGAACAAAGAGCTCCAGCAGCGCTTATGTGTCCCAGGCTCTCTGTAATTTTCCACTCCTTGATTGAAGTGGTACTGACACATGGTCTGCCCATTCATTCTCCATCATAGATGTTCTACATGTCTGCCTTGTAGCAAGTTCATTTTGTTTGTGAAGTCATCGCTTTTCCCTCCTTTAAATGAGTAACAATAGCAAATTCTCTTCACTGGTACAAGAGCAGTTCTGTATTTTAAAACCTTTTCTCAGGTTATTGTCTGTCTTTATATATAATAAGACTTTTGTTCTGGCTATTTTTTGACATTTTGACATGCTATAAAACCTGTTGTCTTCCAGATTGTTTTAAACTTGCAACTCTCAGGTTATTTTGTGACGTTTCCTATTACAACACTATTACTCTGGCTATTTGTTTTACATTTTGACATATTATATATATTTTGTTATATATCTCATAATATAAAACCTTTTCTCAAAAGGTTTGGTGGGGAAAACAGTCACATATTCGATTGTATGGAGATGATATCCTGTATTACAAAAAGCCACCTGGAACAAACACCTAGCATTGTTACGAGCAGCACCTTGTATTGTTGAAAAATAACCCGAATCGACCTGTGGAACAACAGAGGCTTCCATTCTTTGCTTGATTTACTGCCAGACAGACGACTGAAGAGTGAGAGACTGAACTCTTTCTAGTAGCTGTTGCTCTATTTTAGGCCTGCTGGGTCAGAAGTTTCTGTCCCTTTTCTTTTCATTTTTTTCAAATGAGGCAAAATAACGTTGTGCTGTCCTGCCTTGAAGGAAGCCTGAAATTAGCTGGCATGTTTAAAAATCCACGGAATAGGCCTCCCATCCAAAGCCAATAACTCTAAGAGACATACTAGGAAACACTCTGCCTAAAGCAAGAGCAGATGGTCAGTGTTTCATGGAAGGGTTAGTGGATATTGCTTCTTAAATGCTATCAGATTGGTGGCTGGGGCCATAAGACATCCAGTAGTGTTACTAAAGGAGAAAGACCTCTGTACACTGGGCCCCTATTTCCTGTTTACAATGCTAAATGGGGGGTCCACATTTCAAAAGCACTGATACTCTATATGCCTGTGTTTCCCAACTCTATGCATGAAGGCCCACCTGCTCTCCATAGTTTTGTTTTCCCTGTTCTGGGCCAGTGTTTGGATCTAGACTAGTCCACAGGGACCCCCCAAACAGACAGCCAGTTATGCTCTCGGTCTCACAACACACCTGAACCAAGCCATTAAAGAAATACCCCAGTGTTTTTCAACCAAATCTCTTTTAGGTGCAGCTGCATAATCCAATTGAGTACATCCAGTTTTCATGTGTCCCTGCAACTGAAGTCAATCCACACTGACATTATTTTCATACATTTGTGTCTGTTATAAGTGTGGTTTGAGTCGTTTTCTTTTCAAAAGACAAAAAAAACCCCATCAAAATGATCACCTGTAGTACCTAACCACATAATTCAGCGACACCAAAAACAGATCTGGTTGAAAAATACTGGAGTATTTTATTAAAAACAGTGATTATCTGAAACAGGGGAGCTGTGACAGGGTGAGGGTCCCTGAGTTCAGAATTTAAGGACCACTTATCTAGCACACCTGATTCAGCTCAATAAAGAAGCGATAAGGAAATGTATAATTAAAATCACACACACACACACACACACACACACATTTGAAAATACAATATGTTAGAATTATAACAATTTAAATATGAATGTTATAATATGTGGTATGATATGTTATATCTTACCTATGAAATACTCTATGTATGAAAAAGCAAATCAAATTTGGGTTCATTTGAAAAGAAATCATAAGAATGATTTGTTGATTAGACTTCAGCAGACAAAACAAAAACCAGTTCAGGACTGGAGACACGTTACTATAGCCGACGCTAAAGAAAGTTGCATGTTGTGACTGGCCTGTAGCTGCATTTTGGCAAGCAGCCTGCATATAATAGAGGGTTTGGGTCTAAGGTTGGATTAACTGTGTTCAGGTGCGTCCCTCCTTCATGTTTGAGTCAGGAGGAGTATTCTAAAACCGTTTATCTACCAAATGCAACGTGAATAAATGATCTAGGCACAGACAGTTCACTGGGTAGTCCATATGTAGGGTGCATTTGTCAGTAATGCTGTAGAAAATTGGGGAAAAAGGTTGGTCTCTCTCCTTCTCTCATCAGAATCAGAAATTTGCACAGACACAGAGTCAAGGACAATACAAAATATGATATAGAAGTCTCCAGAAAATACTCTCCAGTAATACACTGTGTTATATAACCAAAACACTCTGGTCACTAAGAGAGCTGGATATCTAATCTATAGATAGACAAAGAAAAGTTTTCACACCGTATCCATTTATTTCACAATTGTCACAGATGTTTATTCTTTATAAATATTGGAGTTATTGAGTGAACAACTAGAAATGAAAATATGTCAAACAAGGTTCCTTTTTAAGAATCTGTAACAGTGCATGTCTGACTCCTGTTAACTGGTGGTTTGTTGGAGTCAAATTTGAGACTGTCCTTTACCTTTAAATGCACTCATTCACTGTTTCAGCACTTAATAGCTTGTTAAATATCTAAAACTTGCCTGAACCACATTATAATTATATGAAGTGGCTTTTTAAAAGTCAGTAGTGACGTGTAAAATGGACATTTTCTGGTTAAAAAAGGCAGTCAAAGAGTGAACATACTGTAAGCGTATTTGTTTGTAAAGTCAGTTAAAATGAAGTGAGTAACATACATATGTAGAAAATCTCAGTCTGTGCAAAAACTTTTAACTGGTAGTGTGTAATTGTGTAGAGGATTTGTATTTATTTTCACAGGGAGAAGCAAAAAAACGAACATTGGCATGGTTGTGTGGTTTGTAATTGTTCAGTTAAGTCCACTTTTTTGTTTGGTCGTGTTTTTTTTTTTATCAAGCCCTGATTACTCAACCACTAGAATAAGCAATTTAATTACCAACATAATCGATGGCGACAGTTACGCATGTGCTGTGAATAAATGAAATGATTTGTAAATAAATAGTGTGTGTGTGTATCAGCATTAAGTTCGGACGAGCAGAGTTATTAGAGTGTCAGTCCACGGCATGTCTGTCAGGAGTTAGCGTGCGAGAGCACGAGGGATTCACCACATTACTCATCACACACCCCGGGGGGAGCAGACGGCAGTGTAAACACCCAGGGCCCGTCAGAGAGAGTGTGTGTGTGTGTGTGTCATGTGGAGCTTTCTCTCTTTCTCCAGCCAGACCTGACTAACAGATGTGATGCTCATTGACATCACTGCAGTAAAGCTTATCAGACTGAAATGAAGCTTTGCACACACTCCTCTTCAGCATCAGCCCAGCAATCTACAGACATTTCAGTCACACTATATGCAGCAGTCTGGTGAACTGAGCTGAACCATTAACCCCCCCTTATCAGTGTTGCACCTCTGAGCCGCCGATGCAGTCTTTCAGCAGGATTTTGGCTGTGATGCACGGGGTAGCTTTGGGTTGGCTGCTGGTGGACTAGTGGTTAAGGAGTTGGCTCTGTGTTCAGAAGGTTGTGGGTTTGAATCCCAGGACTGCTAGTGGCACTAGTGAGGTTCCCTTGAGCAAGGTACCGTCCCCACACACTGCTCCTGGGTGCCTCTTGGTGGCAGCCCACTACTTCACGTGGTGAATGGTTTTAATGTAGAGGTAGAATTTCACACTGTGTGCTGTGGTGTTGTCACATATGACAAATGGTCACATTACTTCATTGATGTGTCACCGACAGTAGTGACAGCTCTGACATGGGTTGTACAAAGAATTATGTCAAAATCAGGATGTCAGCTACTAAAAGGAACAAAATTAATGTCAACAATTTGTTATATCAATGTTGTATGGGTTTGTCACTCATATTTGGTCACAATAATACGTAAAATACCAAGACAAACCAAACCATATTATTGTTTGGATATCTTTAGCAGTGCACTGTGGGACTGTAGGCACTTGATATTTTCCATTGTTTTCAAATTCCACTACAATATAGTGTATTAGTCAAACAGACTAGTAAGACTAGTGTATTAGTCAAACAAAAATAATGAAACTATTTTTGTCATTTAGTGTTGAAAAGACAAACTAGATGATTCTGGGAGGGAAGCATGGGCTTCACACTCAATACTTCATGTACTTCATGTCGGGGTCCTGGTCTTGTGTGTGTGTGGAGTTTGCAGGTTCTCCTCGTGATGCCATGGGTTTCCTCCGGCGTCTCCGAGTTTCTCCCACAGTCCAAAGACATGCGTGTCAGGAACTGGAGATTCTAAATTGACAGAGTATGTCTGTGAACAGTCTGTGTGCGCATGTGAGTGTGTGTGTGTGTGTGCACCCTATGGTGAGGCTCTACCTGCAACCCTAGTAAAGATGTACTGATTAACAGAAAATGATTGAATGAATGAATTCACAGCATGCAGTATACTAACTAAACTTTAGCATTACTTAATTTAAATAACTAGTGTTTGATTGAATACCATATAAGGCTATTTATGTATGATAAATGTACATGAGTTTACATTTATAATGTCAGTAATTGTACATATCATTTGTTACAAAGCAAACATGTTTGCAAGGTTTCCATTTAATTAAGAATTAAATAGATATCTGTCACGTAGAATATTTTAAATTTGAATAGTGGAATTCGCGGTTCACTTTTTTAGAAACACATACCTTGTACTCCCATGTACCACCATAAAAATGTGTTGCTTCTTAGTGTGTTGGCACTCCCCCTCCCTACCTCACTGATTATTTCTGGACGGCAGATTGACCAGATATTATTTGGTTGAGGCATGGTCATGTCTCATGATGCTATGAGAGAATAAGGCACAGCGCTGCTGCACTATCCAGAATTATTCAGCCAAGAGAAGCTCTGTGGTCAGAAACTGACCACTGATAAAAATCATGGATGACAGTTGGAGACTGTGGATGCTACAGTCTCCAGCTTTCTAACTGTAGGCCAGCCAAGGGGAGCTACACTGTAGAGGTCTGTAAATAAGAGTCCAGCGTGTGTGTGAAGCTAAACAGTAATAAATTACATGCACTAACTATATGCTTTCAGCCTTCATTTTTTCTTTATCTTTTGAGCCTGAGCCTCACTGAAATAATGAGGCTGTATCTGCTCAATCTCGAATTCCAGTGAGAGACTTTTATTACCTCCCTTCCCCAAACTGTCTGAACTTCATACTATTCCAAGTGCAGCTAATGTAGCTAGCTCATTTATAACTTGTGTTGTTTTGATTTATAGAACCTCTGCTTTTACGAAGTCATGACAGGAAAACCACATTCATTTTGGAGTGTGATCTAAAGCGAAACTCCTCTTTTTAAAAGATTGGCCTCTGTGGTTGATGTATATGTCCTGGCTTTGTGGTGTCATGGTCCTGGGCTCCATGGACAGAGCCCAGATCCTCTGTGCTGACTCAAGCCCTGAAATGCTGTTTTATTAACCAGTGACCTGTGATCTCAATCCCCCTTCTTCATTTATGTTCAGTTAAGTGACATACAAACTCAAAATATAACAAAATGTTCAATTATTCCTTAAGAAATCCCTTAAGGAATATTCCTATTCCTATTCCTTAAGAATAGCCCCACCTTGATGGTGTACAGTTTTCCACTAGCACAAGGAGCCGCGCCGTACCACAAACAAATGTTTTTCCACTAAAAATAAAGTGACCCATACCCGAGCCGGGCCGACTGCACTGCTGCTTTCGGATTGGTCAAAATGTTGTCATGCCAACAAACGGACTTGGAAACAGGCCATTATTTTCAACGTCTGTGCAAAAAAAACCAACAAAGTAAAAGCACTTTTCTGTTTTGTAAGTAATTTCAGTAGGAGTTTTAAATGCCGTAGGTGAACCAGAACATCACTGAAGGGTTAGCTGGGTTAGGATTTCATAGCTCAGCTAAACACTGAGGAAAAAAAACATCAAACAAGACTAGACAAAATAAACAATAACAAAACACATCAGAAACAATTACACATCAGAAAAAACATTACTGAGATACATTGGGGAAAACAAAAAGTGCTGTGCCATTGCAGCATGGGCACCAGAACCATTATAGCACTTTAAAAAACACATAAGAACACCTCTCCCCCACCAATGGGTGGGCTTCAATTTGTAGATGTACACCTACACTACATAAACAAAAGTATTGGGACTGACCTCTTAATTATTGAATTCAGGTGTTTCAGTCATATGCATTGCCACAAGTGTGTAAAATCAAGCACACCAAGACATTTTGGACACCATACTTCCAACTGGACACAGTTTGGGGAAGAACCTTTTCTGTTTCACTATGACTGTGTCCCAAAACACACAGCAAGGTCCATAAAGACATGGCTTGATGAGTTTGGTGTGGAAGAACTTGACTGTCCACACAGAGCCCTGACCTCAACACCATCCAACACTTTTGGGATAAAGAACAGAGATTGTGAGCCAGGACTTCTCATCCAACATCAGTGCCCGACCTCATAAATACCCTACAGAATGAATGTGCACAAATTCCCACAGAAAGCCTTCCAAAAAGATTGGGAGCTGTTATTGGTTGGGACCAGCTCCACATTAAAGTGTATGTATTTTAATTAAATGTAATTAAAATCCCTGCTGGTGTAACGGTCCGGCGTTACAATGCTTTTGTCCATTTAGTATACATTGTGAACCTATATATGAACCTGTAAAGAACCATATGAAGGTATGAAGAGTTGGAGAAACACCAATTCAGGTAATAGTTGATGCAAATAAAATTGATTCTGGTAGGACTGAAGAGGAGATTAAAGCGTCAGATTTGCTGACCTAGATTGAGAGTGACTGATGTTTGGTTTTAGACCACAGCAAAGGCAGCAGTGCCATTTCACACTGGCCTTTGAAGGGAGCTGTACAAAGCCAAACTCTGTCAGTAGACATCAATCTTAACCTCTACATGACCCACATTACCGAGCCATTTTTTTTGCCTACCAGTGTTTCTGTCTGATCCTTTCGTTCCACTCTTATCTCTGCCTCTGCCCTGCCCTTGTCTCTGCACTTGTCTTAGCCCTTCAAGGTCATGATTTTATCAACATCATGAGTAATAAATAAATGTTTAAGATTTTAAATGCAGCGTTTGGCACTGACATATTTCTGTTTGTTGTCAGTTGTTGCTCTGAGACATTGGTGGGATCTCAGGCGGTTCTTGACCAAGGCCATGTTCATTTTCAGTATAGGCCTATTTTCCGATTTAGGCATATTTTCATTCATGTGATGGCCAAGTCAAAGAAACTGACTGCATTTTACATTTTTAATGTGACTGTTCATTATCCTATTCCCTGTAACATTTCCTCCATAGGTTAGTGTCCTACTTATGGTCCATTTGTAGAATGCCACAGGAAACTTTAATGGCTTCTTAAACCTTCACAGGCCCTGTTCCTATTAATTCACACCCAATCAATTGAGCATCTCTTTCCCCCGATTTCTCTTTGATGCACCAGATGTTCACTGGCCTTTTTCGTCTCCAGGAGTGTCTTTGCAATTTCCATACAGAGGATTGAGACTCAGTAGAAAAATTGAACACTTACACAATGTGCTCATAGATTTCCAATCACAGGGGGGGAGAAGAAAACAGGAGGCCGATGTAGATCAGGGCCCGGAGAAACAGAGGAGCATCAGAGAGGTTTTATTCCACGACATGAAAGGCCTGCTTTGCTCTCTTTTAGAGAAACAAAACATCAATGTCACCTGGTCGGCCTGGGTCTGGCAGGCTTAAGCAGCTTCTTTCAAGTTCCAACAAAGCTTAAGGTACAGCAAGACAGCTTCGACCGCTCCTGCTGATTAGTCAATAAGCAAGTGGTGCAGCTAATGACGTCTGTCTTCTTTTAGCAGCCCTTTTGAATCTGAATAATGTAATTTTATCATATATCTCACTGACCTGATAGTCAACTGACCTACTTTTTTCTCCCTTCTGTTTTGCTTTGACTGGTTTTAAAAGTATAGACATTTTAATACAGTTAGCAGGGTCACATGAATATATTGACTGAGAAGTGCCTTATTCAAAAAAACATTTAATGCATTGATTTAATCAATGAATCACGTGAGTCAATGCATTTAACATCAATTTATTTGATGAATTAAGTAAATCGGTGCATTTAATGTAAATTGACTTGATGAATCAAGTAAACTGATGTATCAAATGTAGTGAACCAAGCATTAATACGTAAATCAACACATTCAATTGAATTATCAATAAAACCTAAAGAAACTCTTCTGGAGCTGTCAGGGATGCTCACAGGTCACAGTAAAAAAACAGCCTTTTGCAGTATCAGCATTGCCAGGATATAACGTGCAGCCCTTGTGCAGATCTGTCTCAGTATTTGCATGTTGGTTATAAGTCAGATTGCAATAGATTTATGAACTGTATTTTGCTCTTTGGAAGATCAGATTTATGATGGTATGTAGGCCAGCATTCTCTAGGCTTTGTCCTGGAGTGCACCGCAGTGTTTTCCCTGCTGTGGCACACCTGATTCAATTTAAGCTGGTTATCAGGAAGACACTTGGGAGCCGAGCAGAGTGCGTTTAGGTCTGGGAAACAAGACAATAGTCACAATAAGTGACAGTATGCTTTTCTCAGCATGTAGAGAAGATGATCAAGGTGTACAGAACACTGATTTATGCATGTTTTATTAAAACCGTAAGACTATTAAAACTTTGTATTTTATAACAGCTACAGTTCGGCATTTAATTGTGAATGAACCAATAGAAATTGTCATTTGAAGTAAATTATAATTAATAATAAATATAAAAATAATAATATTTTATTTTGCATAAATGCGGGTTTTTTTAGGACTTTTTTTGAAAGTTCGTTTTTCTGTGGTCGACCGTTTCACCTGACTTTAACAGGGACACTTGCTACTGAACATACTGGCTGCTTCTGCTGCTCCCTGATGAAAGAAGAATGTTTCTGCTGGTCCCTGTTCAGAAAAAAAGAAAACTAAATGTGATAAATGTTAACTTGCTGTTGCTCGGAAGGTTCCTGATGTATGTGGCTCTGGACCAGGACACCGGTGTTCTGATGATTAATGCTGCCTTGTCGAGAAATGCCCCCATAGCAAAAATCAACAGCAGAGTCAATCGAAAGTGAAAGTGACCATTTGTCATACGTGGACACACCACAGCACACAGTGTGAACAGCACGAAATACTTCTTCTGCATTTAACCCAATCACCAAGTGAAGCAGGGGGCAGCTACGAACACAGCGCCCGGGGAGCAGTGTGTGGGACGGTACCTTGCTCAGGGTACCTCAGAGGTGCCTAGCGGTCTTGGGAATTGAACCCGGACTTTCTGATGACAGGGCGAATGCCTTAACCATATTGGCAATGTGTCTCAATACTTTGGACACTCTAGGGACGTAGCACTTTTTACTTTTTTTGTGCTCTCCCTATCATACAGGAAACAACGTCTCGTCTTATTTTAGTCGACGAAAATGAAGAGACATTTTTGTTAGTTTTTATTTTGTAAACCACATTTAGTCTTATTCGTCAACAATATTACATGATATATTTCGTTATAGTTATCATCACATGTATTTGTATAACAATGCGATTAATCGTGATTAATCGTAGTCCAGTATCAAAACATAATTTAGCAGTAAAATAAATAAAACTTAACACTACAAAATCAATACAACACATCATTTGACAAATGGTGCCCACGCTTTTGCTGACTGCATTGTTACCACAGCAATGACTCATCTTTATAATTCACTAACATATCTTTTTAACTACGTGCCAAAGGTTTCAGATTACAGAGCAGTGTTTAACCCACATTGTTATACATAGTGAATATGGAGTGCCTGGGTGACCTGTGGCACTCAAACATCTGACCACAATCGCTTTTCTTAGATTATTTCCTCTTATTCTTGCAATGATAGTCGTGAGCATTAAAAAGACCAAACTTCAGGCCAAGTGTAACGACAGACAATGAACTCCTTATCTGAAGGCTCCATAAATCAAAAGGTGTGCGTCAGTATCTAAGTTGTGCTATAGACAGTATCAAAATGGGTTCTTTGGAGCAATGCCACTGAAGAGCCACTTCTGGTTTGCTAAAGAACCTGATACTAAATTCAATCCAGTTGAAATGTTTATCGAAACAACAGAACGTTTGAACTGGTGACCAGAATAGTTTGATTTCTCTTCTCAAACCCACTAAACCAGGCATTCGACAGATGAGTTAAAGCAGGTATGAGCAGGGAAATCAACAAACTGTGCTCAACACCAGCCCTTCATTTGAACACCCCTGTGTTATAGAGGTTCTATTATTTGTCCCAGACAACCTCTAAGAGTGTAGGTTCCAATTAGGATTGGATATTTATTGATTCTGGTTCTGGTTCTGCTTATCAGATCCCCATTTTGATTCCATACAGGTAAAAAAAAAAGTGTTTAGTGTTTAGAGAACCAAAAATGGCAGAATGTCCCAGCAGCAATAAGAGTAAAATGCTGACTAAAGCATTTAAAAATATATTAACATGTTCTGGCAGGTCCTGACAGATAAGCCATGTGTGTCCTGTCTGATATGCATTGCATGGAAACCAATAAGCAGAACTTCTATATTTTTAAAAATGGGAACCCAGGACTAGGTATTTTCTTGTTGGTTCTGATTTGGAACCTACTTTTGGTTTGCAGCCCTTGTTCCAATGGAACAGCACAGATCACTGCTTATTTTATGGGTTCCATGATGAACTATGACTAAGTGGTGTGATCCTGTGTTGTAATTGCCGGTCGTTGACTCATTCTTATCTTCGCATCGGAGTCTGCTATAGAAGAAAGTTTTCAATGCGTGGGTGTCTAACCTGAAATTTGTTAGAGTCGGTAAAATTTTGAATCATATGGAACTTGTTTGCCAAGTGAACAGATTTAGTCGTGCGATGTGTAAATAAAGGAAGTTCACAGGGTCACAAGAAGCACTCGAAGGCTAACAAGAAGCACTTGAGAGACTTTGGTTTGTGCTGGGAATGGGTCATGGAGTTTTATTTCTGTACATTAAACAACTGAGTTGCCTCACAGCGGCCTCACTTATGTCAGATAGCTGGGGGTTATCATTTTCAGCATGGCTGAGGTCACTTCCTCTTGCATTGTCTGCAGCTTTTATTAGCTCCCCAGCTAAAGTCGGTCTTATCCTGACCTGGACTAACTCTTGTTGGCCAATTCAGTGTCATGCATAAGAAACCATCGCCACTCTTTGCAAATGGTGTAAAATTCTAAAATAAAATTGCTTTGTATCAATACTACATGATAATTGGGCCACTACAATGTTGGAGGAGCCCCATGGATAAAGAGTTTCAGGTGCCAAAATTACATTTTCAGTGCAAAAAAGACTCAAAAACGGCTATCTGTAAAATGAATAGTATGTACAGATATTGAAACTTCATATATTTTTTTTTTTTCATAAAACACGGAATACCTTAAAAATAAAAATGAATGACAAAAGCTTTAGCCTTATATCTTGTTGAAGAAGTCATTTTTATGTCCAGATTTTTTTAGCATCTTCTATTGGCTTTCATTTCAGGAAGCATTTTTAGCTTCAGAAAGCTTTATGAGGCTCAGGAGTGCTGGAATTACATTTAATGCAAAAAAAACACTCAAAAATGAATTGTGAAATGTAAACTACATTCATTAAACCTCCTTTCTTCATAAAATGCTGTCCGGAAATTTTTTATGTTGTCAGAAAATGTATTTTGCTGTCTAAAAACATTTTTCAATATACTAGAAATGGGTCTTTTATAATGTATCTAGTGGAATACAAGTATGAATATTTCTCTGATATAAAGCTCAGTCAAGGCTGTTACCAAGTGATTCAGTTGTTTATATCTGTCTGTGTGGGAGGTTATGCCTCAGCGAAATGTGTAATGTGATTAAAAATGTCGCCAGTATTGCGGTGATGTGCTGATGGGTGGGTGTTGGTGAATGGAAACCAGCTCAGTGGTAGCAAGTTGCTGTTTGAGGAAAATATACATACTCAAGTTCTCAAGCATTCAAGTCAACTTGGAAACAAACTTGTACCACAAATACGACCAGATAGCCATTTGAACTTACATTTTGTAAGATTTGAATTTTGTAATTTGTTTCATTTTGTAAGATTTAAGTAGGACAGGGACTCCAATCTAGACAGAAAGACCACCCAAGTCCCCACTATTGAAGCACTTGATCCACAGGTACTTTTAGACACAAAACAGATACCCACCCTTTTGGTATTGTTTCTAATGTTTACCATAGAGGTCAAACACAGCACTTCCCTTTAACGATGAATTTGTTCAGCTGAATGACTATGGATGGTGACCTCAGTAGGATGCCATGTTATGTTTATTAGCATCTGAATGCATTCTGTGACTATTGCAGCTACTAGCCACAAACCCCTATTAAGTCAAGCATACAGCCCACTGACATACAGCCTCTATGTACTAGGAGTTTTATGTTGGTTCTACTTTTATGTTTGTTTTACTATAGTACATGGCACACATAACAGTTTGTTCCAGAGTCACTCAGTTGTTCACAATTTCATACTGTTATCTAACAGTATGTGATAAAATAGACAGTACATTTAATGAGTACAGTAGTAGCCTTCTAATCTGGAAAGATTAAGACAGTAACTTTTGTCAATCTGTTCAGATACCAGTATGCCATACAGTGTCAGAAACCACATAATAGGTCTGAGATTACTTAACAACTCATCCTGACTGAGGCATGCAGTTTGTCCAGTGTGAATAGATGGAGCAGCTTTATTTGCTACATTTGCCTTATAGCTCTAGCACAAAAGCAAAGAAGCACACTTCAGAGACTGAACACGTCTTGGCTCAGTGACTACAAATGGGATGAAGGGGAGAAATTGTGTAATTGTTCTGTTTAATCAGTTATCCTGAGTACCATGTATTAGCACTGACCCTGATGTAGTATTGCATTTGCTGACCCATTTAATGACAGAAATGATGCTTAAGCTTGATGCAAATGTGGCACGCTTTTCAATTTACACTCAGCAGAACATGTTGCTGGAAATGAATGTGATCTTAGAGAGTTAAATATGGTTTGTTGCATGCTGTGTATGTAATTAACATGCTTATGTAGCACTTTTTCCTCTTTGGCCCCCCACACAGATCTTTTTCTGGCTCAAACACACACACACACACACACACACACACACACACACACACACAAGCAAAAAGCAGAAGAGTGTGACCTATCTTCTAATTAAATGCTGTTTGTTTAATCTGTCATCATTTTGAAGCTTACAGAATTTACATTAAGATCTTAGAGACATTTCCCCTTTAATCAGGGTACTGAGAACCGCTGAGAAATAAAGGTGGAATGTAAAAATGGTAGTTTGGCATAAATCCTGTTTTATATGTTCAAAAGTTCCAAACAACTGCTTGTCCAACATTTCTTCCACCTTCACTTTTCTGAGATTTGTTGTGGATCACCAACTCCACTCCAACTCATCCTAAAGGAGGTCTGTAGAGCTTCATCACTCCAACTCATCCCAAAACTGTTCAGTGGAGATCCATCACTCCAATAATTGCCAAAGGTCTTCAGTTGAAATCTATCACTCCAACTCAAGCCAAATGTGCTCTGTGGAGATCCCACACTTCAACAAATACTGAAGATGTTCAGTGGAGATCTACCCCTTTCATCCCAAAGGTGTTCATCAACTGCACACGATGTGTTTGCCTGTGGCATCGTATTTTATTGGATAGTAATGTGCTGTCCCTTAACTACTACTGCTTTTGAACACATGATGAATATATAAATTTGACACTATGACAAGATGCATTGGGGATCTATGAAACATGTTTGCACAAGTTAGAAGTGCACGAGTGAAATAAGATCGACAAGCTTCCATACTGGGCCTTGAAACCAACCCAACACCCACTTAAAACTACCTCCAACCATGTTTGGTACACAGCCTGCTTTTTTTCTCATTAAAATGCTACATTCACCAGCACTCCATTTCGTCAGTGTTATTTTCAGGCCTTAGTGTTCAGTTTCCACCTGTCCTTTTACAGACATTTAAAAAACGCAAACACAGCCAGCTGTTTTCTCAGCCACACACCTGAAACCGAGAAGTGACTTCAACCGAGATGCAGGAATTCTGCATTCAGTGCAGAACCCAAACCCAAGCCAGAGAATGTAATTGTCATTCACAGCATTTTTGTCAGGGGAATTCAGCAAAATAGCATGTACTGCAAGAGCACTTTTGTGAAGAGGATTTTTTTTCACTGCGGTTAAGTGCACCCACAATGCTGATTCTTAGTAAGACCAAACATAGGAAGTTAGTAGGTTTAAATATGAGTCAGGTTAAGGGCTTAATAGGTTTTAGATAGAATTAGGCCACTGACGTTGATGCAGTCTTTAACGATAAAGTGACATGTTACACTTTCACCTCTTTCGCCACTGATGTAGCAGTGTGTGAAAAACTTCAAGCCAGGTAAGCATGTATGTGCTTTATAAAGGTATACATTAACATTAAAGTAAATCCAAGTGAACATTTCCAACCTTCAGTACAACATCTGTAGTTCCCATTTAATAGCTGGTGTGTACGTAACGGACGTGTGAAATATAATGGCATGGCAAGGAAAGTGCGGCTTTGTTTGCTTTGTCTCTTTTAAACAATGTTCTTGGCCGGCCTGGGCATTTAATATGTTTACTCGCATTTCCTCACATTTGCATGCGTTTCCCTGACTTGCATTGCTAAGTCAGAATCTGCCCAAGAAACAGCCAGTGAAATAATCCAGACAGCCATAATTTGTTTTTGTCCTCAGGTCAGATCCAAGCACTTCTTGTATTCTCATTGTCTGCTTGCTGGCATGGAAAGTCCTGAGCTGTCGGAGTTGATGGGAGTCGTGCTCCCAGAATCTTGTGGTAGTTGATCGAGGACCTACGTGATTGGTTGAATTCAAACTGGCACATAATTAACCCATCGTAGTCATAAAGTATGTCAATTTGTCACAGGTGAACACACCACAGCACACTGTGTGAAATTTTTTCTCAGCAATTAACCTATTCATCAAATAAAGTGCCTGTGTGTGGGGATGGTACTTTGCACAAGGGTGCCACTAGCAGCCCTGGAATTCAAACCCACAACCTTCTGGTGACAAGGGAAACTCCCTAACTACAAGGCCACCAGCTGCAGAGGTTGAGTAAAAGTGTATTTAAACTGTGTTAAGTGAAAAACAGCCAGACCTGCACGTTAAGTGTCTGTATGTTGCCGTGTGATGGAAGAGACTAATGGAAGTTGGGGCACAACCCAGATAGCATGATTAGAGTGACAAGTCACTGATTGAGTGTCAAAGCCGAGTGTTTGTTTACGGTTAACGTGCTGCCCAGGCCTGACCCCAAACTCCCCCACCCCTTCAGCAACAGCAACTTCCTCAAGCCTGATAGCCACACAATGGCAACAACCTTAGGCCAGAACAAAGGCTCTTATAGCTGGGTCTAATTTCCTGCCGCCGCCGGTGGCTGGAGAATTAGCTCCCGTGCATGTGGGAGGGGTCAATTTTTCACTCTCCTGCTACAATTAGAGAATCATAAAATTGCAGACTGCCGCAGAGCTGGGCTCCGCTCCCAGTTTGACCCTAAGGCAGAGAGGTGGCTGCTGGGAACAAAGAAGGAATGGGGCATGCATGGATGGATATACATACACACACACACACACATGTCTCTCTTTCTCTCTCCCATTTTTCCTTTCCAACTCACACACACTGAAGTCATTAAATTCTGCAGCAGGAAGACATTTGTGTGTATGTGTGCGTGTGTATGTGTGTGTAAGTTCTAGGCCAAACAGTCTGTGTCAGTTTAGCAGTAGTGGAAACGGCAGGGCCGGTGGTTTCTGGTCCAAACACGGCTCTTCGGCTGCTGTAAAACTGGCGTGCAATCATTCTGGCAGAAAAAAAGAGTCACATCTGCATGCAGAGTTGCTGTGTTACTGTTTGCGCAGGGCCATATTAATCAAGTACTTTAACAATTTGACATTAAATCGGTCATTAATCCTACTGTTATGAAGCCAAGCCATTTATTTAGATGTTTTTCAGTGCCAAAACATACTTGTAAAATGTTGTATCTCATGCAAAGCGGCAATTATTACATCCAAACAAGATGTTCGGCGAATGTGCATTCTATATAAAAACATGTAATGGATGTGACTGCTGACTTTTTATTAAATGCATTACAGTGGATGTTTTTTTCTGTGTAATACACAACTATATGAACAGGAAACGGAATCTTGTCTGAAAAGTGGCCATTTGTCATATGTGAACATACCACATTCTTTCTCTCCATTCAACCCATTCACTAAGTGAAGCAGTAGGCAGCCAGGAACACAGCACCCCGGGAGCAGAGTGTGGGGACGGTACCTTTCTCAAGCTCAATGGTACTACTAGTAGATTCAAACCCACAACATTCTGATTCCAGGAGTATATCCCTAACCACTAGGCCACCAACTGCCCAAACAAAAAGATGATAAATATAACCACAAGATATATATGACTGTGTATTTTTGTAACATGAATAAGTTATGTTTCCTCTTTTTTTGGGAGTAAAGTTATCAGTAAGTGCTTCAGAAGGCATTTCTTCTGGACTGACAAAAACCTTATGAGAGGATAATAAGGAAGACATACTTGGTGGGCCTTTTGTGGCTTAGAGGCCAAAGGCAAACGCAGGGAACGTTGCCAAACGTTAGCATTTTGTGGTGTATAAAAAGTGCCCGAGGAGGAGCAGAGAAAGTGAATTTCCATCACTGTGTAAGTTGCATGCAAGGCAGAAAAGCTGGCAATGGCTGTTTTTTCTCTGTGGGAGTCGGATGTCTTGTTGGGAGGGGAAAGCATTCGCCCTCTTCTTCTCTCCTCTTCTCTTCTCACGTTTCCCATGAATTTACACGCTGCGTTACCAGCAGGAGACATTTAACTACTCTCCTTCACCACACAAGAGTTGTTCTCTCCCCACCTGTATTCCTACACATCACACCCGTATTGCGTTTCTTCCCCCACCCGTTTTCCAAAAACGGGCGCTACGATTGGCTAGTACTGTCCACAAACCCCGCCCTCCTATTATATGATTGGACAGTAGTCGTAGTAGTATATCGGCATGCGAGGCGATCTAGAATGCCGGACCGTTACTTCGTGAATCGTTGGCCAATCGCAGTACAGGAGGCGGGGACTGGAGAAAAAAGTGGACAATCTGAATACAGAGGGAGGAACCTGGGCAAAGAAGTGGCCAATCGGAATATAGGGGACAAGGCTTGGGTGAAGAAATGGCCAGTAGTAGCTCAGAAAGTAAAAAAAAAGAAAAAGAAATTAAAAACAGCTCTGGCACACGAGAGAGAGAGTTAATCCATAGTCAGCGTTGAGTTTGGGAACAAAGAGAAAACACGTCCTCATACAGTCTCTCTCTCTCTCTCTCTCTCTCACACACACACACACACACACACACACACACACACACACACAGGCCGGGGACGCTCAGTCGCGCGTGTTTCGACAAACACATGCTACGATTGGTTAGTTGTTTCCACAAACTCCGCCCTCCATCAATATGATTGGACAGTAGCAGAAAATCTTGCTTTGTGATTTAGCCGAATCTGAGTATAAGGGGCGGGACGTGGAAGAAGTGACCAATCACAGCTCATAAAGTTTGAAAAAACAGAAAAAGAACAGCTGAGATACACGCGAGGGACAGAGTGCCGGAGCTCTACAGTCAGTGTTGAGTTTGCCAGAAGGGAGAGTGGACGGTTTTCATACACTGTTACTCACACATACACACACACACACACACTCACTCCCTCTCACACACTCGCTCGGAACCCGGGGATGCTCCGCGGCGCCCTCTCCGCTGGCGCTGGATCTCCGTAGAGCTGGCGGGCACCGTGGCCGGGCGGTTCGCTCCTCCCTCAGCCGACCCGTGCGGCAGCATGGTGGCCAAGGATTACCCTCTGTACGTGGTGGTGAAGCGGGCCAGCTGCTCTCTGGAGGTGCAGGCTGTCAGCACGGCACCCAAAGAAGCTGAGGTAGGCTTCCTTGAGTTCGGGAGGAGTCTGGCTGAAACAGCGTTGATGTTGATACAGTTCATTTATGAGGTACCACACACTGCTCCCTGGGTGCTGCGTTACTGGCTGCCCGCTGCTTGACTTAGTGAATGGGTTACATGCATAGAACAGTTTGGAACGACTGGTAGCCTGGTCTGGAAGTTGCTCAGAAAGTCGTGGGTTCGAATCCCAGGACTGCCAGTGGCACCATTGGTGTACCCCTAAGCAAGGTACTATTGCCACACACTGCTCCCCGGGCGCTGTGTTCCTGGATGCCCACTGTTTCACTTGCTGAATGGGTTAAATGCAGAGAAAGAATTTCACACTCTGTGCTGTGATGTATTCAATTATTTCCCAGTTACAATTCATTTATTGTCACAAATGCAATTCATTTTTGTGGAGCAGCCATTGCCCTAGTGTTTGGGTAGTTCCAAAGAACCTAAGATCCAAAGACAGGTTTGAATCCCAGGGCTGCTAGTGGCACAAGGTACCGTCCCCACAGGCTGTGTCCCTGGCTCCTCACTGCTTCACTTGGTGAATTAATTATATGCAGAAAACGTATATGACACTGTTCACTCCGTGTGCTGTACTGTGCTGTGGTGTAACTATAAGGGGCTGCTTTATTTATCACATGTAGCGCTCTGTTCTGCATTTCTGCAAATGCAGCTTTCTGCTGCTAGAAAACAGTATCTATAATAGTATTGTGGTTATCCAGGATTGTACTGTAGCTGTTGTCAACTGCACTAAATGTTGTGTCGTCTAGTTGATTTGTTGCTCTTGTGTGTTTATTCTTGCACTCTCTTCTGTCCTGTCTGCGCTTGTGATCTTAAGGTGTTTCTGTTTTTGTTTTTATGTTCCACCGTCATCCTGGAGGAACATTGTTCGGTTTTGCAGTGCACTGTGTGTATATGGTAGAAATGACAATAAAATGTAATTGGCTTGGCTTGACAATATCACATGATCTTGTCATTTGACAAAGACAATGAAAGACCCCAAGCCCAGTCATGTTTAGTGCATCAAATAAACTACTCGAGATGGAACATTTTCAGCAGATAATGGTTTAATGAATATAGTCCCTGATTCAAAACACAGGCTTTTGGTATAACCACAACATACAAAACACAAATCGAAAATGTGACTTGTTTCCAAGATTTCTTCCCCCTCTTTAGTTAGCCGTAACTTTTTGCTGATGTAGATTGCTGGCTCTGATCAGTGTCCCGAAGGAACAATTCGATTGAACCACATTTAATATTTATTTCTGTGTCATCTCTTACAGCGCTCTCCGTATTTCTCACGGCAGTTTAATCTGTTCATGTCAAGAGGCATCTCTCAAAGCACAGCCTGGCCTGATGTAGATAGAGCTGCGATGTTTGTTTTTTCTCTGTGGGCTTGCTCTGTTTGGTGGTTTGTGCTTCAGGCACGCTTCCTCTGCATTCGGTTGGAGCTGAAAGGCCATCTTCAGGTCAGGACAGGACTTACCAGCTTGAGACTCCTTCTGCACCGCAAGTTTATGGAGGCAAACGTGTGGATCAGTTTTATAGTGTGATGCCTTATGCATCAATATGTCATTATCTGCACATTTCACATGCTCTGATTGTCTCTGTTGATCGTATTGACCTGTACTGTTTATTGACCGGTCAACAGAGCCTTGGTGCTAAAGGTGTACTGAAAGCTGCTGAAGTTGCAGGCTAGAGATAGCTTGTGGTTAGGCTGTGGGGAGGTAAGATTAAAATATCACATTTTCCAGGTATACTTTAGTATATTTTGTGCAACATGTGCAATTTTTGGAAGGAAATGTTACTGGGTGCAATGTGCAGTTTTTCTGGTACATTACAATTGTGTGTGTGTGTGTGTACACACTATGTACATGAATACATACATATACTTGTGTATATGTATTCAATTGGGTTTGCAGTATTGCAAATACTGCAACACATAATTACTAAATTACTCTGCTACCGTCACAGACAGTGCGTTTCCAACCATTAGGCTGAGAGTGGACACAGGAAAGATGACTTTTTATGGGGGAAATGGTAAGAGGAGAAAACAAAAACTAGCATTTACATGCAGCCTCGTGGCCAGATTTAGAATGTTGACTCAGGCCTGCGGCATTGCGGGAGCCTTTTTGTTTCGTGACCCAATGTGCTGATGAGCCGGGTTGGAGGATGAGGCTGTCCCAGCTTACTCATGTCTGTCTGAACATGTGGCTTTGTCATTAGATCATCTCGAGAGCAGCGGCGGCGTCCTCCACAGGGGTATCGCTCTCTGATCACCGGATCGTTTTACACTGGAACTCATGCCAAGAGCCCAGCTGCCCCCGAAGAATGGGTTGTAAACCCCTCTAAGCCAATCCGTGTGTGTCTTCTGCAGTCGCATTGAGTTCATGGCCTAATGTGTCATCATCAAGCTCTAGTAAGACTCCAGTCTAAGTGATCAAGTCAGATCATCATTCAAAAGAGCTGTTTTCTTGGGTATCCCTCAAACCTCCAAAGAGGAACATGTAGTGAGTGAGGCATAAATAGTATTTTGTGTAATCCAAAGGGCTTTTCCCCACTAAATCTATGCAGTGCTGTGCAAAAATCACCACCAAAAATAGTTAAGAATGTTTTGATTAACAGTGAGCATTTATTCAATAAATGAAACTAAAAAATAATTAATGCAACTAACGTTCAGTATATCAGTGTGTTTCTTGAGGAAGCCCAGTTTTACTTTCCATCAGAAACCTGTTTGACTTGATCAGTCCTTCATTAAATTAAATTAGGAGCTACTGATGGAGTTTTACAAATCCAAAAAATGGCTGGAGGAACCGAGGGGGAATCTGGAACTGAACCCGTGTTCTCCTCACCAGCTCACACAATATCAACTATTTTTACAAACAAAACAAATCTGGATTCTTTATACTGATTTCTTGTTTGTTTGCATTTATTCTAATGTTAGCTTTTGCTAGCAGAAAGACACTTTGTCACACGATGAGAAAAATCACTTTAAACAATTTGCATAGGTGCCTAAGACTTTTGCACAGAACTGTATATTGATATTGAGGGTCAGAAGAAGCAAGAGGCGTGTTGGACATGTTGGAAGCGTGAAAGAAAAGATCAACACAGCGATTCTCTTTGATGAAGTGATTTACTCTGGTTTAACCACTATGTTATTGTATCATTAAATTGAACAACCTCAGGAATGAGGTGATGCAGGGGCACTTACAGCAGATTGGAGCGTAGGAGGCTTCCAGTCTTTAAAACCTTGGAAATTAATGAAAGTTCAGCAGGTCCTTGTGGTTAGACCTCATGTTATGTGAACACAGACTTCTGTTAATAGCTGAGAGTGCTGTGAGGACAGGACATGTAACCGCTCTTGAGTACTGACAGCAAGACCCACAGATAAAGATGTGGTTATAATTCTGTCAGGACAAGACCTTCGAGGTGTTTTGAGCCACAGACTGACAAATGGCTGAGTCACGACAAAGCATGCGCCATGCTGTAATTGGTCTTGTTGACTAACTAAAGAAATTACCTGAAAAATACACCCCCTTAGGGCAAGATGCGGCCGTGCTTCATAGTTGAATGAAATTTTGATCTCGTTTCTTCATTCCCCATGGCTTCACTAGATATATTGACAGAATTGACTAGCGCTTAGATCCACATGGCTACTAGGGTTGGATATCACTTTTCTATTCTATTGATTCAGATTTTGTTAATCAATTCCGGGTTCTTATTGATTCCCCATTTCGATTCCGCAGGTAAAAAAAAAAAAAAAAGACGTGCATAGATAACAAAAAATATCTTTATTCTGAACATTCAGAATATCCCAGCAACAATGGGATCATAAGTTCACCTCCCTTTGTTGCTGACTTGGGTGAAGCTCCTGTAAAGGAAGTCGTCAGATCTCCTGAAACCTCTCAGTAGATGGACTTTCCGATTACTCAGTAATAGAAACTTACTTGCAAATATGAGAGCATTGAATGAAGATAATTCTTTTGCAACACAATGCCAGGATGTTCAGTGACCAACACTGCTGATGTTAGCTGTTGATACATCAGGTCGTCTCTCGAAGTTTGTCCTGAGCTACTCGGTTACTCTCTTACTAATTGCCGTTTTGGTGGAGATCCACCCAGCTGCTGGTATGATTCATCCGTTCCCACACAGAGCCAGACTCCCTCTCTCAGCAGAAAGGGCCAGGCTAAAAACCATCAGTCTTCTGCTCACCAAAGCTTTCATCTTAATAACAGCATGGGCAGTCAAAGCTTCTCCTCAAAACACATATGGTAGCCTGCCTGCGGTCCTCAGAACCACATGGAAGGCTTTGGTAGGACTGGATCCTCTCCCAAGCTGGTGTTTGTTTGACTTGGTCGTTTTACATCTTTTGTTTTACGTCTTATTTACGCGAATACGTTAGGACTTAAGTCTTCGGGGCGTAAATCCGGTTTGACCACACACGTTAATAGAGGTGCCCCTTGTTTTCTAAAAGCTTTATTGCAGTCATTAAACCTGGAGGCAAGACAGCATTCCACAAGTGTCTTGGTGGGAAAAGGTACATCAGTGAGCACCTGAGTGAACACTGGCATTGTGGTTGTGAGCAAAAATATCTGTATGTTGATACATATCTATAGTAAACGTTTTGAAACTGTACAGTATATGTTTCCTGTGTATCAATACTATACTCCTGTGTTTTCTGCTTGATCTTTCTTTATCCTTCTCTGTGTACATAGGTTTCTTTTTAACTTTAATAGGTTCATGTTACATACAAGAAAAAAATGTTCACGTCAACGCAAATTTAAACTTAAATGTAATTTATAATTTAGAGATCAAGAAGAGTCCAAACTACAGAGTTTCCAAAAGAGCAGTTCGGAGCCTTTGAGACCAGTCTTATTCGGCAAAGAATAGAAGGAGAGTGCTGTGTGGATAGAAATAAGGATGGAAAGGCAAAGGGGCCTGAGAACACCGAGGCAAACATCTGAAGGACATCTGAAGCACCAAACCTGTCCCGAGTTTGAAG
Source organism: Brachypetersius altus (assembly GCA_037974465.1). Lineage (NCBI taxonomy): Eukaryota > Metazoa > Chordata > Actinopteri > Characiformes > Alestidae > Brachypetersius > Brachypetersius altus. Next base: position 5,991,005 of record JBBPDB010000134.1, read on the forward strand.
ATCGCTCAAAGAACTCCTATGTTTATTTGAATGTGTTTATCTTGGTGGAAAAAAGACCATTTTGTCATCATCTTTTGGTATAAAACATCAATATTATTCAGTGTTTAAAACTGATTGAAGCAGTCTGTTTTTTTTGTCTTTCTGGCTTTAATTTCCATGAGATGCTTAAAAAAGCATGCCTTACTCCCATGTTCCACATTGGGAGGCCTAAAACAAGGGCCATGAAAGTATATTATCTAATGTCAGTACATTCTGTTTCATTGGTTTCTTTGCACCTTGAGATTAATGGACCTTTAAGCATAATAGGTTTGTTAATACTACATATTTGAAGATCTGAGCTGTTGGATCTGTTGGATGAACAAAAAGCATTTCAAAGCATTTCTAGGAACCCACAGGCTATATGTGGGTTGCATGTGATTGGGGTGACACAGGTTAAACGCCCCACAATGGGGTATCCTGGACTGCAGTCAGTTATATAAGCTCTATTTTAGGAAGCGTATCCATCTCTGAGCAAAAAGCACAGTGTCTGTCATCCAGGTGGAAGTATTAGTCAGACAGGAAAAGGTTTGGATGTTTAATAGAACCAGAAACCACTTCATCACAGCATGCTGATAAATGCTGTTGGAGGTTCACTGGTCATTTTGTATAGTAAAAAGGGCTTTATTTGTTTTGTTGATACTGAGTTTTATCGTCTAAACCATTATGAACGTGTTTACATCTCAACAATTTGAAATCTTAATGACTCTTCTTTTTTTTTAAACTGAAATTCTGCATTAATAATAATAATAATAATAATAATAATAAGTAATTTTCATCCAAACATGTTTTTGGTAGCTTGTACAAACATGTCAATTAATGATTATGGAAAAAAGCTTGTAGCCATCTAGTTAACATCTAATTCCCAAAATGCAAAATGGTTGCCATTCACTTGTAGCAATATTTGTTGTGGCAGTTTGGTATGTTTTGGTATGTTTTCTGGTCCTGTCGGCATGTCCCATACCCTGGTCTGCTGTAGATGCTTGAAGACCCTCGGGCTTCTTCCATATTGAGTTTGCTGTCTCTTGTTTTGGTGTACTTTATTACGATGATTGGCTAATGGGAGGAACTGGAATTCGTAATTAGGTTTTGCTGCTCTCTGGAATCTGCAGCCTCTGTATAATGAGTATGATGATGAAGATTCCAGCTTTGACCATCACTATGGACACAAGCTGAAGGAAGGTTATCCAGTCCTATCTACATATGCAAACTAGCAGGACGTTGGCCAATTTCCACATTACATCTCTATTGATTAGGTCAGGTCCAGACTACAGGTCTTTGAGGCATGCTCAGTCCAACATGGGAAACAATCAGGCAGTTAATCAAGCTTGGCCCACCGGCATATGGGTTCATAAACTAAAGCCATTCTTTATATCCCACAGAGAGTCTTTTGAAAGCTGATCACATGAAGCTGAGAGTGTACGTTCAAAGGAACACTGGGTGGCTCTTGAGCTCTATAGGATGATGTAAGCACACCCATGAAGGACTTCTTTCATTATCTATTCCCCTGGAGCACACACAAGGAAACATAGACTCACCTAATGCTAGCAAACTTTCTTTATTTTTACTCTTTTCCACAGTGTAGAACACAAAACTGGTTTCTGCTTCCGATTATTTCAAGAAACCTCCTTTGACTTTTGGCATTCTCTGAAGCCGCATCATAAGAATTATATGGGATGTTTTTTTCAAAAGTCCAGAAGATTCTTTACACATGTTGAGACTTTGCTGACTGCTCAAAACTGACGTTCACTATTTGTTAACTATGTACACTATATGGCCAAAAGTATTGAGACGCCTGACCATTACACCAACAGGAACTTGAAAGACATTGCATTCAAATACAAAGACTTAAATATGGAGTTGGAAGTGTAATATGGTTTTATTATTCTTCTGAAATAATGCAGATTGGTTTTGTGTTATCAGTTTTGTTGGATTGGTATGCATGGGTCTAAAGATCCTCGTAATATTCAGGTTCAGGTGTGTTTCTGTTTTCAATATTCTGTAGGACTGACTGGAAATGTAGGTTGATTCTTTCATGTTCTGCAAACCACTGATTAATTTTGTTGAAATGTTATCCAGTTTGTTGCATAATGAAGACTGTGAATAAATTTTTCGGCTTTTGTGCACCAGGGAGTGTGTGAAGAATCCGCTACGTTGCATGAGTCGACAGAATATCTCTGAGCTTCTTTGGGGCTGGTGTAACTGGTAACTTATCTCCAGGGGACAGTGATGCACCTCTTTCTCTGACAGATAAAAAGTATGATTTTCGCTGAATGCTTTGGAATGCATTACTTCACAATAGTGTGTTCATCCCATACAATTTTTGTGCTCGGATGTCTGGTGTCTGGGCTTAAGGGTTAGGTATCATTAGGTACTAAGGTAATCATATGGTGTCCTTATTAGTAATCAAGTAATCTATTTATTATTTTGATAGTTAATCAAGTAATCAGCCCAAGCAGCTGACGAAAAGGTTTGGACATTGTCATTAATAACACTTAAAAAAAAAACACACACACTTTAAAAAAAAAAAAGTGTTGTGTGTGTATCAATATATGAATATAAAATATGCAGTCATCGTGCAAATTTTGAACTGTTGACAGACTATTCTTTCAGAAGGTCATTTTAAATCGAGTAATCGAGTTCTGTCAGTTAATCATAAGGCAAAAAGAGCCCATGCTCACTGAATACAGATTAGTCTCTGCAGTGATGTCACACTGGTCTGTGTGAAGGTACAGAGAGAGAGAGAGAGAGGGAGGACAAGAAAGATGTAGAGGAAGCTGTGCAGGAGGGTGAAAAAAAAGCTGCAAAGATCTGGTCGCTTCCAAGCATAGAATTATTGCCACTAAAGGACTCTACAGTGATGCGCGTTTTCCCTGGAATAAGGCTGATTGACTCCTCTTTCCTAGAACTATTGCAAGAAAAAGTGAGGAAAAGAAATCAAGTAGCAGGCGTTTTCTTCGAGCAGCTGTTTTTGAGCCGTATGCCGTCTCAAGATCCTTGACAGAATCTGTAACCTTGATGCGAATGTCGCCCGGCAAGGGGGTTCCCCCAGCCTTGCTGTCTCGCACTTCTGTCACCATTTAGGGGAACTGAACTCTCGCAGCCTCGGAGGCATGACTCGGCCACGAGAAAATCACCAGCGATGCAGTTTATTGCAGATACCCTCAGATTTGCTGGTCATTCTCCGCCGGCATTCAAATAATGGGGTCCAATGGAGACTGTAAGGCAAAAGGTATCCCGTGTTGTTGAGTGTGTGTGTGCGTGCGTGCGCGTGTGCGTGACCTTTTTCTGTTTTGAATGACATTGCAGTATGTCCTTCAACATGATGTATACATATACTTACATTCTATTAATCTCTTGTTGCCTTAAGGACACCAAACTAGCATTTGAACTTCAGTAAACTTACTTCTCTATTATTCAGTCTAACAAACTGTCTTTCCTTTTTGCTGAACAGGCCAGGACCTTCAAAGTAGATGATGATGTAGCAATGCAATTAAAGAAAACAAGTTTTGGAGATCTCACTGGCAGCTGATGTTCGCTGTTGATGCAAAATTTGGTTTCACTTGGAGATAGTGTAGTCCTCCAGTTGGCCCAGTTGTGTAAGTGTTTGGAGATTGGGAGTTTGATTCAGGGCAGTGGGGTCCACTAGAGCTTAATAGGCCTTGTTCTCTCAGGTTGAGTAGGGTGGCCCTCCCAGTCCACTCTTCAATCAGTGTGATGCTAGCCGAAGTGGTGGTTGTCTATCCAACAGAATTGGCTGCAAGTGTTGTCCTCATAGCATGTTGAGCAATGGTGCTGCATTAGTGGCAGCTTGAGAAGATGCTTTGGTCTTCCATGGGTTCTGGAGGACGCACGGCTAGCCTTCATCCTTTTGGCTTGGAAGCACTGCATGATTTGGACCAAGCTTATTGGTGGGGGGGGGATGGGAACAATAACTATTGCAGTGATCATATAAATGACTTATTTGGTCACTGCTTTGTTTATAGAAATAATCATTAGACCCAGTAAACAAAGGTATAGTCATTTTTTTACAGAATTCAATGCTTTTGAAATAAAATAGGAAGATGGTCAGTGACCTCACATTGCTGAGGTCAGTAGTTGTTGAATCACAGGTCTTTTTGGGCTGTATTAACGAGAAATAAGAAGTTCCCGTTTACTTGGCTGCCCACTGACTAATTGCATTTTTGGTGGAGTGTCTAATGACGTGCTATTTTGTTTACAGGAGCCTAGCAACAAGCGGGTGAAGCCACTGTCTCGGGTCACGTCTCTGGCTAACCTCATCCCTCCGGTCAAGGCTGCACCGCTGAAGCGCATTGGACAAACACTGCAGGTACAGCACTAATCACTTTATCGTCCCATCACCTATGCATGACCTGTGAAGTCTCCCAGTGCCACCTTTCCTATTGCATAACACTGCAGGCCATTACATTAATTGTTTTTGTGTTTATTGTGACCATTAGGAAGCCATACTACTCAGGTAGCTGGGGATCCACAAAGACCTGCTGTTCAATTTGAAGGTCATTTCATTGTTTGGCAGTAAATTGATTCATATTCATCAACGCTACTGGTTAAATATATGATTATTAATATGCATTAAGTGAAGTATATCCAAACGTTTAACTGGTACTGTATGTAATGTAACAGTCACAGTTCTCTGCATGTCTTTTTTTGGACACTGGACTGCTAAACGAATGAAGTCTTGCATGATTTAAAGACACTCTGTGACTTTTTGTTGAAGCGTGAGTTATGTTACTGCTGCAGCCCTTGGGCCAGACTTGTGGTAGCAGCTGTTGCTGTGTGAGTGAGTGGGGGCTGGGAGTCAGGTAGGCATGTCCCGGCCCATCTGGCTCAGAAAAAGGGGAGCATGAACACGAAAAAGAAAAAAGGGCAGAACTGAAAACGTGTAGAGCTGAGAAAAGCAGACCCAGGGCCCGGGGCAGGAAATGAGACAGCCTGAGGTTGGCTTAGCACGTCTGGAGGCCGATCAGGGGCCGCCGGCCAGCGGGCAGCTCTATGTGCCGAGTGTGACTGGAGCGCAGAGTACAGGCCGGTGATTCATCGCCCTGCTCGCAGGCTTTCCCCTGTTTTCACTCTGTCTGGTTCTCACCGGTTTCTCACTTGTGCCATTGTTCTGCAAGGTCAAAGGAAGCAGGCCGTGCGTTTTGATAGACGATAGTTTGCAAAAAAATCAAATTTGCAGTTTTCCCCTTTATCCCCAAATGTAGTCAACCCAAGAAATGTGGGTCCAAGTTTTCCTCTTTACTTTTGGACTAATGCTATGAAGCAAATATAACTCAGAAGTAGTAGAAGCTTGTACTTTCAGGAGCTTCTCGAAGATCTTGAAGTGGGATTCCGCCTCACCAGTTATCCCAAATCATCACACTTTGGACTTTGTCAAGTTGATGAGTAATCTCAAACAAACATGCTTATGTGGTTTCTAACTCTGTATCTCATGCTTTTTGAACACTTTCATGGATCGCAGTATGTCATATTGCCCCAAAGCCACATGTTTTAATATTGTAATCTGCATGATTTGAGGCAATTGTGGTGCTTTAAGCTTGTAGGATGATGGCTGCTAGTACTATTTATTAGCCTCGTAGATCCAGTGCAAAACTGAATAAAGCATACAACTCCAAACATGCCTGTCTCCAAACATGCCTTGCGTGACTGACTTTTGGCTTTTGAGTGTCCACATTGTGAAAATTAGAGCATTATTATTAGATCTATTACTTTTAACCACAACAAAAGCAGAGATACTTTGATAGTTACACTCTTGAAGGAACTTTAAGCCTAGATGTTTCTGTTTTCCTTCACCCCTTTTTATAAGTGATCTGTGCAGCCTCTGCAACCTCTTCTGACTACATAACAACATGACATAGCTCTGCAATTTGGCCTGGTTGCTTTGTGCACTGGATCGATCACTGTGTTTCCAAAACATTGGCTCATGCTCTTACTAATCTGACCTAAATGCTTTATGTCTTTTGATATAATTTTTTTTTTATCGACATCCAAGCCCACAGTACTTTCTATGACATTATGGCGCTAATCATTGTTGGTCCTCGTTTGACCATAGTTTTTTCCACAATGCACTTTTCATGATTATGAAGAAGCATCCTACATTAGACATGTCAGTCCATCAATGAAAATGAAAACTCATGCACACCCACATGTCAAATTAAAGCCAGTCTTTTGAGGTTCCTATCAATAGATGATGGTGATGTAAGAATGCATTAGCTCTTTGTGATGTCAAAGTGTTAAATCAATTACAATTATTGAACACTCATTTTGTGACAAATATAACTATTAGGTTTCTTGTTTTTTGTACTTCTATTCATATTCTACTGCATTAAATGTAGCTCTTTCCAAGACACTTTCATATTCAAGGATGGAGGTAAATTTGAGCAAAAGTGCAGTGCATTTTTCATTTACAATCTGCGTGAATTACGGTTGTACAGGACAACATACTAACTGCAGTTGGGGTGCAGAGTTACGAAAGAGCGCTAAAATAGTGGAGTCCGCAGTCTCGAGACAATAAGAAAATAAGGAGTTCAGTTATAAAGAATCACTGTAAAAATTGCCTAAATCATTAGCTTGAATAGAATAATGGCTACATTTGAGATTTCGTACTGGTTTTTCTAAAGGAATTGCTGTCTGATCAAATTCTGTACCGAATATAGATTTTTGTTTTTCTTTTCCCTTATCCACCAGCGCTCCATCAGCTTCCGCAGCGACAGCCGGGCTGAGATTGTTCCTCCTCGGCCATGGAGCAGACAGGCCCCACCAGCCATGACCAAGCGTCGAGACAGCAAGCTTTGGAGTGAAACCTTTGATGTTGGCCTGGGACAGATGCTGTCCTCCAAAGAGATTAAAAGGCAGGAGGTAAGATCGCAGAGTAACACTTGAATTTTTTATTTTTTTTTTTTACATCCTGATCAACAAATAGTTCTGACCAATCAATTATATGGTGTAATCTTTTTGGTGTATCATTTTACTGACAATTGGTTGTCAGTAAGTAAAGTGGTTCCTTTAGTTTGTTTTTTTTTTTTTGAAGAAATTAATATTAATTTATATTTGGGAAATAAATTATCTACTTTGATACACAAATACTACAGTTGTGATGTTTTTCATAACATACAACCTTGAGTATTCTATTGCTGTTATACATCAGACTTGCAAAGTGTGTAAATGTAGGTCTCCTTTCTGGTTCTGCAGAACCACTGCTTGCTTTTGTGCAGAATGTCATCGTGTCTTCATACTGAAACAGTGGAGACGGTGGATTAGTTCTGATGCTTTTGGTTGTCAGTGAGGGAGCGAGTTTTCTGCTACGCTGCATGAGTCGGCAGAATGTCCCTGAGATCCCTTTTGGGGAGCATTACTGATAACTTATCTTCTGTGGTCAGTGATGCTGTGCTTGCTTCAGTGGCGCATTTCAGTCAGCGATGTGAAATGCATTATTTCATAGCAGTATGAGCATTACTTCAGGATTGTCATGATTTCTCAGTTAACGTCAGTTGCTCAATTCAAAATTACCTTCTCAGTTGTTGTTCTTGCGCAATTTATATGGTAAAGTGAGGTCATTATGAAGCGGTCTTTGACAGGCTGAAAGAGAGGAAACCTGCAAAAGCAGGATCTCACTGATTCATGTGGAGCTTCTCAGGCTGATAACAGGCTGATAAACTAGATTGTGGCTTTCCTGAAGGACTCCCTGTAAAACCTTTAAATGTCTGCTTTTAGATAGAAATAACCTAGTTATTAATACATTATGTGTTCTGCTAGTTATCTCTCATTTCAAGTCTGTACTGTTTCACCTTAAAATATTGTACTGTTAACTCAAAACTGTCATCATTGTATAAAATCCTCATAATAGTGAGCACTTGGAGATAAGTGCATTGGAAACATTACCATCACTTGGTTTTCAAAACATATGTGTTCAAGATTGTATGCTAAATTATGTAGAACATTTGTTTGAGTGAGTCATTCAGGAAGAAAACGGTAGACTGGGCTTCCACAATTACTGAATTAACTGGTTCAATGAGAGAGAAAATACCAAAGAGAAAAAGACTTAATCAAACCAGATCCTGTAACAAATCTAGTATGACATGCTTCAGTTACAAACTGCACATTTTGAACCATACTTCAAGTTCTAAAAGTCACTGGAAAAGTATCGACTGGTAATTTAGGCCTAAATATCTGTATTGGTTATATATGTTCTTAAGTCTTCTCTGCTTCTTTCTCCAGTAAAATATTTTATAAACCTATTCATAATTTGATGTTATAAATGGATTTCTCAGGTACTTGTGTTACGGATAGAAATAGGTCCACTTATTAACTTTTCAGTTCCCAAAGGGTTCCACTGAAGTTTCTTTGAAATCCACCTATTGGCGGCGTCATGCTTTTTGCTGCATTTTGGAGTGTGGCTAAAACAGTAGTCCCCAACTCTAATCAAAGAAATCCTAGTGTGCCTTTCGTCATGAAACACATATGTAGCCCCACAGTAAACCCCTGAGACAGACACCGAGTTCCAGTTCACTAAGCCCCATACAACTGATACCCGACGAGTTCACATGGAAGGCACATATTTGGCTGAAACCGAGCGGCTGCTGGAAGCTGCTGGAAGTTTCCTCTCATTGCTCCCTTGTGTTCCCGGTGTCCGAGCACTAGCCAGTGGGTTTTGGCTAGTAAAAATTAGTGAGCCCTGCGTGAAACATGCCCCCCCTCACTCTTCCAAATTGAATCTCTCTCCGTGTCTCTGTGGCCACACAAACATCAAAGGCTCCGTGACATGGTGTGGATAACAGGGAGCAGCTGTCTATAGGGAAGACTTTTTAAAGGTTCAGAGGAGAAATTGTGGGGTTTTCCCCTCGATGCTAAAATGGCAGATTATAGGGAATAGTGTGAGCTCAGGTTGATTTTGATCCTCTTATCTGAACATTGATTTATGCCTATGCCCATTCCCACTGTGTGCATTGTTTTTAAAGTGCTGCCTTGGTTTTCTATGAATTATGACACATACCACATCACTGTAAAGTCAAGTATTTAGTTTTTCTCTCTTCATTTTTTGGAATCTTTCATAATGAATGGATCAGTTTGTGCATTATTTTAAAGGTAATTTGTGACATATCTATCCATCTGTATGTATGTATATGCATATCTATATATGTGTCTGTGTGTATGTGTGCATATGTGCCTGAACAATGGAAATAAGCATTGCCCTTTCTGCTTTCTGTTTTTTAATAGGCCATCTTTGAGCTGTCTCAGGGTGAGCAGGACCTGATTGAGGACCTGAAGCTGGCCAAGAAGGTTAGCTCTGCTTTTCCAATTAGTGGGCTTTTTCTGCTCACTTTGTGCACAGTGTAAACAGAGCTATAACCCCCCTACCCCCCCCATGGAAAGCACAGCTCCGATTACCCTCAGCTCATGAAATTGCACACTTCAGAGCAGCGTGGGGGGCTGGTCAGCATATGAGAGGGCTCTTACCGACACGTTTATGTCTGCTGCAATATATAGCATTCTTAAGCAAATACAGTCACCACTGTTTCATACTGTTTGTAATCACAGAAGTACTGCCCGAACACGACTTATTACTGTATCCGACAGGGCAGTACTTTCATATTTTAGTGTGTCTGGGTGCTTAAAGTTAGACAAAAGCTGTAAAACAAACGAAGTGCCTTTTCCTTAGTGGTGTTTCGAGTGTTTATCTTCGGCCCTAGCTGACCTTCAGTTCAAGATGTTTTTCTGGGTCATATTCTTTCAAAATGCTGCCCAGGCTGGAATGCCTAAGTGCTGGAGTCTGACTTACACTTATGTGATGTAACCGCAGGCCTACCATGACCCCATGCTGAAGCTCTCCATCATGACCGAGCACGAGCTCAATCAGATATTCGGCACCCTGGACTCACTCATCCCACTTCACGAAGGTGAGAATTTGCCTTTCTGGCAGCTTACAGATATACTCACATATGTGTTAAAAACAAGTAGTGTGCTGTTTCAACACATCTTTGTGTCCAATTAAAGAAAACACAGTTTGTGCTACTTTTAGCACCACCGGGGGTTTGCTTATTTAACAGAAACAATATGTTTTTAAACTGGAGTCTGCATCAGAGAGTATGTTATTATAATGGCCTAACACAAAATATGCTAAAATAGTGGAAGCAAGAGGAGTGTGATAATGGATCATTTTTAATGGGGTAGATTGTCACTTCATTTACATCAGTATATATCAGGCTGTAAATGTGGAGCAATAAGGTGCTTATTCTGTATTAATCCTGAGTATCCTGAATAGATAACATTGGAAAATGTCTACCAGTAGGCCAATTATATGTCTGTTTTATATTAATCATCTAATGCTGGCGTTCACTGGTGACCAACTAAATTGTCTATATCAAAATTAGTCTGTAAAGTGATTTAGCTTTATGTCCAGCTAATCCTAGCCTTGCTGATTGTGATTGTGATGTCCAGTCTTTGTAAAAATGCAAACACCTTTTTTTTTTTCTTTTCATTTCTCCCTAGACTTACTCAGTCGACTCCGAGAAGCCAGAAAACCAGATGGGTCTACAGATCATGTGGGGCACATTTTAGTTGACTGGGTAAGATACAGGCTTCATGTACTTCAAAGGAATAGTTTGGCAACAAATCAAATTTACAGTTTTTCTCTACTGTGGAGAAGAATCCGAGGCATCGCTGGAAACAGTAGTAGCAGCCAAGACACTTTATAGATAATAGTAGCAGCCTTTTGTCCATTTTATAGATAATAATGTGGCGTACAGTGTCAAATTGCATAAGTAAGTCTTTTTGACATGACTGATGAGTATCTGATGCACATAAGCTGCCACCTACATTAGCCAAACAGCTCCAGTGCAAACTAAACATCAGAAACCAGTGTCCTGGCTGAACAACTATACTGGGAGGAGGAGAAAATAGGTAAACTGTCCATTTGTACTATTCCTTTAAAAAATGGAAAGTCTCACAGAACCTAACACAAACAGACACGCTCCCTTTGTCTCCCTTTCTATTTACCTCCCACAATTTTCCACTTGATACAGTCGTATCGTGGCTGTAGTTGGAGGTTATTTGGCCTAGTGTTGGTGTGGAGGAGTAGTAACATCTCCAAGCGGTGAGTGTGGGGGAGGACAGAAGTAGTGGGGGATTTTTAGCACTCTTGCTTATTTATTCAGTGTTATCAAGACTTCATTAGGAACTCGGAATACGAATCAACAGTGTACATTTGGTCAGAGTCCATGTAAAAGCACTGACACCATGCCAGAAGATTCATGTAAGTTTACATGTCATCCAGGATGTCCAAGCATTATAATCCTCTGATGTCCTTTTAACCAGCAATCTAAAAGTTGCTGATAACGGCTATTTCAAACAAGCTCTGCTCTCTCTGTGAGGTTAAAAGGATGAGAGCCCGGGGGGGTGGTCGCTGCTTTCAGAGCTCCACTCTATTAATCTCACTTGACAGCTCTGTCCTGTCGAATGTTCCTGTTCAGGGCACCGCGAGGCAGAGGTGATAGGGGTCTGTTTGCATTTGTGTGCACAGCAGGACAAACCTATTGGCTGTTTTTTTTCTGTTGACACCTCCCTGCTGGTTATGGCCATTAAACAAGCTCACAGCTTTCATGTCTTTCTATTTTTTATTTTATTTTTTTCTAGTCCTGATGATGCTCTGCGGTGTGTAACTTTTCAGGGCCACTTCATGGTGGATGTCTTCCAAAACATAAAAGCAGTGCAAGAGTATCCTGATACTGAGCCATTGTTCTAATCGAGGAACACTTTATTTTGACAGATGCTGGCAGGTCCTTGTCTTTAAAACAAGTTACCTTTTCTCTAACCCTCAAACATCTCACTCTAGCCTTAATCTCAACCCTAAACATGGTTCTGATTCAATCTCTAATCCTGTTGAAAATTACTTAGCAGAGTTTCACCAGACAGTTTAACATGTGGGGCTAGAGGAGACACCAAAATGAAAAGGGACTGATCTGTGACTGTATTCGCCTGAAGAACTGCTGGTGAATTTTGGTTCAGAGTGTTTTCTGGTTGAATTTGTCACTTACTGATCAGTCCATTTTGGACATAACATACTTTTTTCTTGCCGTAGTAAAGATGCCACATATATGGTGGGCACAGCAAATCACAGAGTCAAAGGGTCACCCGCAAAACCCCTCTGAGGGCAAAGAACAACATCGCCTCAGATGGTAGAGAGCCAGCGCTCTGCTTTCCCTCTCACTATAACACGCACGGTTCTTTTATGAGGTGTGTTGAACTCCTTTTAGGAGGGAGGTCACTAAAAAGCAAAGTACAGCAATTCTGAGCTTTCTGACCCTTTGGCCCCTGGTGGGGGTCAGCATTGCGGTTGGCCCAGTGAACATGGACTATTGGTCCCCAGGTTTCTCTGTAGACTACAAGAAACATTGTCTAAGTTCATTCTCAATAAATAATTTAAAGCAATAGTTCAGTGATGCATCCACATTTTCAGTGTCTAAACGTTGCTTCTTTATTTAAGCCCTCAAGATATGAGGCTACCATACCAACCAAGTAAAGGAGGCTCCTGAAGTGCTTGTCACACACTTGCCTCAAAAATGTATTAAAAAAACTGTGAGGTTTAATGTTTCGTTGGCTTGGATCAGGGTAAACTTCCAACATCTTGGAATCCATGTTAGCAGTATTCTGAACAATCACTTTGAATTGCAGTGAACTTCCCTTCCTTTAGCGGAGATCCTGGGGGTAGTCATATTTTGCAGGGCTTTTCCGGGTCCCAGCCTTCTGGGTTAAACCTTAGGAAGGTTTTGATTTATTTGGGTGTCCATTTCTTTGGTCAGTGGTTCTTTAAGAGGGGCAGTGCTGCTCTCCATGTCTTTTCCTGTTTACTCTAAAGGCACCATGGACGAACAATGCTAGCCAGAAGAGGACACAGGGTGCTCCTAAGACTGTTTACTTCAAACTTCGTCCATCCTAGATGAGTTTCTTCCACCGAACCTTTGCTCTGTGCAAATCCATCAAGTGGATGTTGCGTAACCATATAAACATTTCTCAATCCTGCCTCACCTCCAAAGAAGCTGGATGATGGTGTGAAGAAAGAGGGACTTTTCCAGCTAGGTTAATAGTGTTTAAGAAACCGAAGTCAGCGCTGCAATAATTCCTATAAACAATTCTTATTTTTGACATGTATGCAATAAGCTAAGCCATGTCATACAAATACAATGTGTTTGAATGTATTGCAAAAAACAAACCTGAATTTCACACTGCACTCTGAATTAAAGATTAATACTTGGCCAAGTTAGACAAATGCATCACTACATAGTCTCATAACTCCAAAATATATATTTGAATCATTTTGGTTCACAGTAAATAATTTAATACACTCTTGAAAGATGGTTAGAACTAGATTCGGGTCTTTCCTCTAGTAAGAAAAACATCACTCTTATGGAAAACCAGCTTCTTTAACAGCATCCTCGTTCTCTTTTTACCTGCTCTGGAAATGCACAGCTGGTCCCATAACACTGAAAGATTGTAAGTCAGCTAAAGGTGCTTGTTTAAGTACAGGTTTCTGTTTATTACCTGCTTACACTGGTCTTCCAGCATTCTTCAGAGTTCTGTAAGAGACAGGCCTGGACTTACAGAGAGAAACGGTGTAGCTACAAGTTTCTGTCAGCCTCAAGCGTAGCCGAAAGGCTGTTATCTACTTGTACAAGTTTGGGAGTTTTCTGGTGAATGGCAGAAATGCTTTTCCCTTAAAAAATGCTTCAGCTGTTTTCAGCCTAAGTCACTTATGCAACAAAGGGTCACTTCACCCAGACAGTAATTTTGCCTAGTCTCCCTATACTTGACAAACAAACCTACTAGAAGTCAATGTGAAGTCTCTGTAATATCTATGGGAGGGCTTTGTCCATGGTAATCGACCAGATCCAGATTAAGGTTACACTGGATGCATTGGAAATTTCCTCTAAAGCAGAGATATGAATTACCTTTTTAAATCCATCTTTTTATGTGGAATCATGTATTTAACGTATCATTCCACTTTCTTCTCTTTCTCCTGCTGTAGTTACCCTGTTTGGACTCCTACAACAGCTACTGCAGTAACCAGGTGGCTGCCAAAGCACTGCTGGACCACAAGAAGCAGGACCACCGAGTGCATGACTTCCTGCAGCGCTGCCTGGAGTCACCATTCAGCCGCAAGCTGGACCTGTGGAACTTTCTGGACATCCCGCGCAGCCGGCTGGTCAAGTACCCGCTCCTTCTGCGGGAGATTCTCAAACACACGCCCAACGACCACCCGGATCGGCAACATCTGGACGAGGCAGTGAGTACAACCACACATACACATTGCCCACAATTACAGGTAGTGACTGTGTTCACTATTGTGACAATCCTATTGTTCTAACTGTATATTTCTCTATTATAAACAAAAATATATTTAATTGAATATTTTGTTTAAATGTATATAAAAAATTATATCTATAATTCGATTTATTCCGTAACCACATCACTTATATGCAAGTAATGTAGGACAGATACACTGGTAATTCTGGTGTATTATTAAGCGTGCGCACATTCATCTTCCAGATAAAAGTTTGCAAATAAAACACAAATTTTAAGCAACTTATTCTATATTGTAATGAACACACCGGCCTTGTATGAGTAGAATCGTTTTAATCAGAAATACAGTCAAGTAAATGACAATAAAAAAGAAACAGTTTCAGCAGAATGGCCAGCCTGCACAAGCCTTTTTTATTTACTTGTGTTCCGTTCTGTTACAAGTAAAAGAAATTTGTGTCTTGTTTAGTTTTTCTTTTAAAGCTTCTGTCTGACCCAAGTTGTTCCCCTTCTCAGATCAACATGATCCAGAGCATTGTGGCTGAGATTAACACTCAGACAGGCGAATCAGAGTGCCGCTACTATAAAGAGCGTCTGCTGTACCTGGAGGAGAGCCAGAGGGACATGCTGATCGACAGCTCGCGCATTCTCAGTTGCCACGGAGAGCTGAAGAACAACAGAGGAGCCGTGAGTATTTTATACATTCATACACGCACTCGCACAAACTGAGACAGGTATGTGTTAGAGATCAAAGGCTTGTAGGTCTGGTGTTGCTGGGTTTTGTTTTTTTTTACATAATTTGAGACATGAGATGCCCTTTAAATGCGCAAGAGTTACATAAGAGATACAAATTTACATGAACTTCCACTATAAGTTCTAACAGTTGCTGAAGATTTTTGGGCGTACAAGGTTCTCTAATAACAATGACAATATCTGAGTACCTAGGACATAAATTCACAAGCCTAGAGATTCTCCACATTCCAGCTCTAGCTGAAAAACTGAAACTATATGTAATTTTATTCATCAAGACAAGACCATTTTAATTCTACATAAACAAACCCACCTTCAAACATGCATTGAAATCACATAATCGGTTTAGTCTACTTAAAGCAATGCACATAGCTCTGTTTGTAAAGGGTGAGAAGAGCACACAAGCATATAGACTAAGCAGGAAGACCAGTTGTTGAGAGGAAAAAGTGCAACCTATTACCACTGTCTCAGATTAAGAAGAGCCCTATAGCTCAAAGCTGGGACACATTCCTCCTAAACCCTAGACATGGCCTTTGCTCTTACGGCGTTACATAAAGAGCTGTTCGGCTGACTAGAGGTGAGGCACAAACTGCACTCCAGGTCAAAGCTATAAAGTTACATCTGGGGATGAGCCTGTCGGTTCTCATCTTAGACAAAGCAGCTCTCCCTCTGAGAAATGGAACTTGCTCAGCCATTCCCCCAGGGGAGAGCTCACATTGTAAAACCTGAATTAAGAAGAATGTGACCAAGGCTTATGTTTGTTGTAGGCGCCCCCTCATTCACAACGTAATCTAATTTGTTTTTGGAGTGTTTACCCCAGCTATGCCCAAACGAAAACACCTCCCTGAGCCTGCTGTATGTTGCTCATAGTGTACTGCCTGCACATTTCATACAAAGAATTCCGTTCCTGAATTTCTATGAAAATAAAAGGCAGTCCCGTGCTGTCACACTAATCGCAGGAGATCCACATGACTTGGGTAATTGGCCACATTTTAACCAATATAATCTGACGTAAATATCTTGATGCATCACAACAGCCGTGGAAGCATATTGAAGGCTATTAATCGAATGCAGTAAAGCAGACAAAACAAGCCGGGCTTTCATGTTTTGCAGGAAGGAAACACAACTTCAGACAGAACGTTACACCGGAAAGAAACATCCAGTACAAGTCAAAATAGTAGCATTTCCTTTTGAACAACTGATTCAGTAGTTGTTTTTGAGAAATGGTCTTTAATGGAAGATAAACAACAGGGAATGTCAGTTGGGCTAAGGTTCAATAGGGCAAGTAAGGTTTACCTTTAACGTGTCCACTTTTTTTTTCTCCAGCATGAGTATCGGTTTCCTTCAACTAAACACACTCGAACACCCTCACATAGCCACCTCCTTTCATGGTCAAGTAATGGAGTCGCTCTCTGAATTCAGTGTGTATTACATTAAAGCCTATGGAATCCAAATGGGCAAAAATAGTCAGGGCCTACTTATCAAAATGGAAATATTGAGAGTAGATAAATCCCCTTCTGGGTGGGGAATTCATTGCTTCAATGAAAACTCACATGTTATGTAATATGCCAGCATTACAAGCTCTAAAATATTTATTAAACAGAGTTTTACTGAGTGATGCTGAGAGATATTCTCTCCTAGTGATTAATTCAAGTAGCTGTGCTAATCCAAAGACACTCTGCTGGTGAGAAATGTATGCCAGAGGCAATCTGAATAATGTGTTTACCTTACGTTTGCCTCCTGACTCCATTTGTGCTGCTGCTATTCAGTTTCCGACCATAACTGTTAAACTTTCTCCATCTAATGGGTCCTTGCAAAGCTTATTCCTTGGCTGACCACGCTAAACTACCAGGAACGGAAGATTAGTTTGATTTTCTTTTCAATAACAGAACCCCCCCCCATCCCTTTTTCTCACTCTTTGCAGAAGCTCCACGTATTCCTGTTCCAGGACGTGTTGGTGATCACACGGGCCATCACCCATAATGAGCAGCTCTGTTACCAGCTTTACAGGCAGCCCATACCTGTGCGGGACCTGGAGTATGAAGACTTGCAGGATGGGGAGATTCGCCTCGGGGGCTCCATCAGGGGAGCCTTCAGCAACACAGAGAGAAGTAAGTGTCTGAGATTTTTCTTTCAGAAACTAAAAGCACCTTTCCATAGTTATACAGGAACAGTGCTGTACCTAAACCGTACTGCGATGGCATGGAACTTGTAGCACAATGGGGATTTTCCAATGTATCTCAGCCCAGTTTTGGTCTTTCTGACACGTCAGGAGTGCAGTTCTCTCACCATAGTTTATAGCTGGTTGTTTGTCCCCAGCTATGCCCAAATTAAAGCACCTTCCTGAGAATACTGTATGTTGCTCATAGTGTACTGTCTGCACATTTCATACAAAGAATCTCTTTCCTGGTTCAATCCTAGCTTTGCTGTCTATGAAAATAAAAGGCAGTCCCTAACTATCACACTAATCGCAGGACAGCCACATGACATGGGTAATTGGCCGCCTTTTGACCAATAAAATCTGACGTAAATATCTTGGTGCATCATAACAGCCGTGGAGGCATCTTGAAGGCTATTAATCGAATGCAGTGAAGCAGACAAAACAAGCTGGGCTTTCATGTTTTGCAAGAAGGAAACACAACTTCAGACAGAACGTTACACAGGAAAGAAACATCCAGCACAGTTAAAATAGTAGCATTTCCTTTTGAGTATTACTCAGACGTTTTTTGCCAAAATTGTGACCAAAACCACCTGATTCAGTAGTTGTTTTTGTGAAATGGTCTTTAGGCGAGGCTTCATTGAATCTGATATGTTATAAACAAAATGGCAGTTAGACTAATGTTCAAGAGGCAAGTAAGGTTTGCTTTTAACAAGCCATCATTTATGACTTGTTTGCCCCAAATTCACTGAAATTTGTTTTCAGCACAGATAGTAAATAAAAACAACAAAAAAACGTTTTCTCATGACCAAATAAAAAAGCAGTTATGCAGTAAGTTCGGCTACATCCCGCTTTTGGCCCTCCATGTGTAGATCACGTGTATACTGTATGTCAGGTCACTTTATTTGTAACAGAAAAATAACGTTTGTGGTACGGAGCAGTTCCTTGTGCCAGGAAACGCACATAAAGTCTTTTTTTTTTTTTCTGTTCAAAGTTGGCTTCTTTAGTTAAACTCTGTGTGTGGAGAGGATTGTTGAACTTGCCTAGGTGGTTTCTGACACTGCATGGCCTTATACTATAAATTAGAGTATTAGGCAGGTGGTTTTAATGTTTGTTGTGGCTGATGTGCCAAAGTTTGATGTCTGGCTGAGTTTGATGTTCAGGATGAATATACTGTCTTACTGTGTAAAGATGGTTTCTCATAGACGCTCTTTAACACGAGTGCTTCTCTATTTCCTTCTCCCACCAGCTAAGAACTTTTTCCGGGTGACGTTTCGCAGTGGTGGGCAGCTCCACACCCACTCCTTCCAAGCCAGTGACGCCTTCAACAAGCAGCAGTGGCTCAACTGCATTCGGCAGGCTAAAGTAGCGGTGGACTCCGAGCCACCACGGAGTCCGCGGTCTCCCTCAGGGTTTACGGCGCCCTCTCAGGTCAAAATGGAGGAGCGCATGGACCAAAGCGACAGCGACTCCTCGGACTGTAGCATGGACACTAGCGATGCGGGTGCTGAGGCCTCAGAGGTGCCCACTGACTGTGCGCTGATGGAACACACAGACTTGGTCCCCACTCCTGTGGAAGTGTGACAGTCGTACTGTAACACAGACCTGTGTTAACATCTCCACTCCCCCCACCAAAACCTGTACAGTATTCAGTGAACTTCAGTGGAAGCCACAGCCTATAGAAGCCACACTTCTTTCCTTTCCTTGTGTCACTTAATACTTTCCTTTATTGCACCTCATTTCTTCTCATTTGTGTCTTTTCTTCTCACCTTTGTGTCTCTTTTGCCATCTCCTGCCTTACTGTAGTGTGTTCTGTGGCAGATAAGACTGTGAAACTGTGTCAGATCAAAAGTCATAACAGATTCTGGTGAAGAGGTCTAGATGTTCTTTATATTGTGAAGTAAAGGTAACCCTCTGTCTGGCCTTTTTTTTTTTTCCCTCCCTTATTCTCACATTTCTCTCACCAAACAGTTTGTCTGCCACTCTGTTCCACTGCACTACTACTTGTGGCCTCTGAGAGGAAATATACAGATTCTATTTAAAGATGTATTATATTTATGTTCACGTCAATGTTGAGCGTGCTACGTTTGCAGTAATCACCCAGACAAAACGACCAGCGGAATGTTTTCACTGACAATCAAGAAAGTGGTTTGAAGTTGGGCAGTTCACGGTTCTACAGCAGCAGAGGGTTATACTGATATTTCGACCACGGTTTAAAGTTCTGCTCAGCCGCCAGACTGACAGGAGCAAGACTGCCAAGGCCTGTGGCCTGGAGAGACTGAAGCTATTCTGAAAAATGTGTTTCTTCAAGCCACAGCTAGGTTGTTTGTGTATATCCATCACGTGTTGAAGTATGTGCACCCTCCATTGTTGATCCTGTGTAAAGAAAGCTGTCCGTCAGCGTGAATGGACTTGAGCGAGAACGCATGGAGCCACCTTTGGCTAGAGCTGTTCGCTTGAAGGACGCCACACTTAATCACCAAACGGCAATGATGTAAGAATCCAAATGGAGCGACGTCTAACCAGAAAACGGAAACAATTCTGTGAAGCACTTTGATTAAAGAAAGTATCATGAGAGAGGGAGAAAATCCAAAACTAATCTGGAAGTTCGGGATTTGAAATGGAACTACAAACAAATCTCGAAGAGCAAGTCTTGGGCACTAGGTGTTGCTTGTCACGTTGAACAAGACGACATGAAATTGTGAATGCCTGTGATTAGCTTATATGATGTGGTAGAAATGGCAGCAGTTTTGTGAAAATGTAGCGGAGCCTCTCTCACTTGGTGTAAAAGTAGTAGCAGCGTGTGCCATGTTGCTCAGTAAACCAGTCATCTTTTACTGTGTGTATGTGTGTGTATGTGTGCGTCAAAACCAGTGTATCGCATCATGTTCTGTGACTGCAACTCCAAAACAACTCCATTGCCAAAAAGTGTTTTAATCCCGTGCGAGTTTACCTTTCGGGCCTTCACGTCATTTTGTTTCATATTGTCACATGTTTGAGGAATTGATTAAGCCAGGTAATCACTAAATAATTATCCAAAAAACAGTATGTTTTATTGTTTTTTGTTTTCTTTATTTTTTCAAAGAAATGTATTAAAATTTATGCAGTAGGATGTTTATTTATAGCTTATTTTTCACCTGACCTAGCTATTGTGTTCTCTGGTTTGGGTTGCTCATGGGCAGTAAATGAGGGGAAATGGGTTCTGAATGTTGGTTCTGAGGTGATGGAATTGAGAAGAGTTTTGTATCACAGAGAGGGTTTGAAAGCCACCAGACTGTGTAAGCACAGCATGTCTATACGGATTGAAAGGGTTCGCTGGAAAGTGTGTCATGTTGAGAATACAAAATAAATGATTTTTAAAAACTACTTTGTTTTGGTCTTTTTCAGTCTTACAGTGCCATCCATATATACCAGTTATTGCTCCCCCTCTTGATAATCAAACCAAGGGCTGGAAAAATTTGATCTTGAAATATGACTTAATTGTCGTACACCGTGCTTCTGGGTAACGATCCCGTTCAGGAATCCGGTAGTTTCTTTTCAAGAGTGTTTCGCACACAGGCTGGTCAAGGTAAACAAGAATAATGACATTTGGAATAGACTAAGGCTTCAAAAGGAATCTTATAGGACACTGAACGGCTACTCGAAACTTGAATTAAATTTCATGGTAGCTTTTTTTTTTTCTTCTTCAAGAAACTGAAATCAGTTTTCAAGGAATCTGCCTACTCTAATGGCCATAAGTGAACACCACCTCCTTTTGCCCATTACACTTTGGGTTGGTTCCTTGATAATGCAAAAATTAGAAACATATTTGAGAGTATTTCCATTTCAGAAGTGTGTAAACTACAAATGATTTAATTTCATTACTAGAACCATTTGTTGGAAACTTTTATCTCCAGCCTTTTTCAAATGATCCAGTTTAGGTGGACAATGTTCAAATGGATGTTCCTTTTTTTTCTTCTTTTTTTTTTACTTCTTATAATGGACCATTTTGTACAGATCATGTTCCATTCATGATCAGAAACGACTACCGGAGAGTTCGCACCAGCTTAGTTATTCGCACTAATGACACACTTGGGCGTTATTACATTATTCTCATGTTGGAGAAACCAAGCAACTTTGGACACTTCTCATTCAATATTAAATAGGCCCTTTTCTATTCCAGCATGACCGTGTTCCAGTGCACAAGGCAAACTCCATATAGACATGGTTGGATGAGTTCGCTGCGGTAGACCTTGACTGGTCACACAGAGCCCTGTCTTCAATCTCATCCAGCACCTTTGGGATGAACTTGAATGGAGATTGCAAGCCAGACCTCATCCAACATCAGTGTCTGACCTCATAAACACTCAGAAGAACACAAGAGCGGAAGCTGTTATAGGTGCAAAATCCACATTCAAGCTAAAAATCCATATTAAAGACTGTATTTGAATGCAACGTCATAGAACTCCCTGTTGGTGTAATGGTCAGACGTCCCAATACTTTAGTCCATGTAGCATTTTTTTTTAATACTTTGTCATTTGTCATTTGTCAAAAATGAGCACCCACTAATAGACGTGTGTTTTGGCAGGAGATGTTGAAACACCCTTAAAGGTCGTCTGACCTGTAGAACTGTTTCAACAGGTCTTCAGGTCATTTGACATGCAATGACTGTCTCTTGGACCCTCTTATTAGTATTTGTCAAAATCCTACTTACATAACATTTTCACATTCCTGTTCACTGATAACAACCCAGTGAAGCATTTTTCTTGTTTTTCTTTTTTTTTGCTGCTATCGTTCTTTCAGAAAGCAGTCAATTCTGGCCGTCTGCCCCCTCTACCTCTTCAGGTCTATTCCTTATGGACGGAACAAGCCGTCCTTTGTTCCAGACGGACTGAAGCCCCTTTATAAAATGCTGACATACTGACCATTCCCACTAAAACTTGTCTGACTGGACTTTCCACAGTCTTGTGACTTATAATGATCCATTAATAATAATTCTCTATGGGCGGATTTATAAAAATGCCGCTATCAATTAGCTCTCGGCGCTAATGAGCTGCTGAATAATGCACGAGTCCTCTCAGGAATTCTTATCCCTCTTTCGAACCCTCGCAGCGACTCCTGAATGTTTAAAGGCGAACTAATGAGAGGAGATGAGGCCTCCACAAATCTTCTTTTTTTTTTTGAACAGTAATGATAATGGCCCCATCGTTTAGAATCAAATGAACTCAGAAAACCAGGATCCCTTAAAAGCTGCCTGTGTGTGACTGCAAATGTAAGGGACAGTTTTATGAATGACACTGATCAGCCAACAAGTTCTCAGCCTCTGAGGTTTTCCCTTGTACTTTTTTGGCACACACTGAAATTTTGTACATTTCAGTGTTCTGTACTAATGAATACATGAACAGTATGTTCACTGTTTTATTACCCAGAACATTAATCACTACTGACCTACAAAAAGCCACCTAATACAATTCAAAGTATAATGTGGATCACAAGTGTTAAATATTTAAGAAGCTAATAAGTGATCAAAACAGTGAATGCATTTAAAGTTAGATGACAGTCTAGAATTTGACTCTGCATCACCATACAATCATTTAATAGGAGTCAGGCATGCACTGCTATAGATTCTTTCATCTTATAAAAGAAACCTGTTTTATTTGACATGTTTTTGTTTATAGCTGCTCACTCAACAGCTCTCCAGCTCTCCAGAGTTTAACAAGAACAAACATCTAAATTAAATGGATAAGCAGTAAATGGATAAACATTGGACAGGTAGTATAGTTAACAAATACTTAAAGCACAGATCAGTATGATATATAGTTAAAAACAGTAGCAGCTACATGAAGGCCTGAAATTGGTCCATTCTTTTGTCCACTTCCATAAGACCCATATAAGTAAGTCTATTTTGGACATAAACTGGACATAATCTAGGCACCCATGCCTGATAGACTTGGTGTTTTTTTTGGCACATTACTTCTGGAGCATGGTCATGCTGGAGTCTTTTAAGCTGAGTGTGTGTCATTGACTTCTAGAGCTAGTTTCTTCCACAGCTGGAGCTCAGCCCCATGTCCTTCGACAGGACTCCAGAGAAATAAGCCTTTGTTGCCATCTTGTGGCTAACACTTCCATGCTCTGTGTAATAAAATAATAGCTTAGCAAATGGCCTTCAATATGAGTTTATACCTCAAATCTGTCTGAAACAGACCACATTACTGCAGTGTAGGATATTACAGAGTATTTGTCAGTGTTCGGTTTTATATGGTGACGAGTTCATGTCTTTCATTCCCTTTCAGTGCATGAACAGGTTTGTGTTGAGGGCATTAGAGGCAAAGTAGGCCTGAAGTTTGCAAACTGCTCTATGTTTAACTCCTTTGCTAATAAGCACGTTTACTGGTCTTGAAAGAGAGAAAATAACAAGCAGGGGCTTAACAGCCGAGCTTGCGTCAGACTGCATTGTTTGTCTGGAGTGTCTGTGTGTGTGTGTGTGTGTGTGTGTGTGTGTGTGTGTGTGTGTGTGTGTGTGTGTGTGTGTGTGTGGGGGGGTGTGT
>JBBPDB010000134.1:6015233-6050906 GCA_037974465.1 Brachypetersius altus
TGAGTGCTAATGGATTTATGAACTCAGTTTGATTCATTCTTCATTAAGTTTATACTGTTTTATGTTGAGTGCTTAAGTGCATGTAACTTCCTGAAAAAAATCTAATTTTTGAAAAAAGTTAATTTGTTTTTTTTTCATGGCTTAAGAAGAGTAAAAACAAATGTGAAAAAAATCTTGACTCAGGATTTCATAATTCATGCATCAGAGGGTTAAATAACCAATTGCTAATTTTTAAAGTTTAATTTCTTTGGTACAAAAACATTTACATTTCAAAGATACCAAAACACAGAGTACTGTTGCTATATAAACGTTTTATTTTAACTATAATTCTAAAACTAAAGTTATATAACTTTTGTATACAACGTATAACTTTAATTGTAACTACAACTAAAGTCGATCAAATCAATTATCAAGAACATTCTCAAAATGACTAAATCAGTAATTAATATGCAGATTAGTGTGTGTCGTCATCCAGCGACTTTCTGGGTAAAGTTCAGCTACTTTCTCTAGGAGATAGTTTCTCACCCAGTGGTTGAGAAACCCGGCTGGACAGTCTCCGCCGACAAGCCGCCGATGCTCACCGGGGCGTGATCGCGTTGCGACCTCCTAAAGTCAACAACCATCTCTTTTGTTTTCTTCAAGTTAAGGGAAAGATTGTTGGCTCTGCACCCGTCGGTCAGCCGTTACAGCCCATATAGGTATGCTGCCTCATCGTTAAGGCTGATCAAACCCACCGGAAAGTGACCGAGATGGGGGCACCTTTAGCTCGCAGCGGCCTCTCCAGCCGCAACAGTTTGGGGCAAAACTGTGTTTTTCTCCAGTGTCCACACCAAAATCTTGACAACATGTGCTTCCGAACAGCTGGTAAGCATGTATACAACAGCGAGACCCAGCTCCATATAAGAGAAAAGCGTGTAGCTCACCTCGAAGACGATCTGCTGCTGAGTGGATCGGGCCTTCAGACCACGATGTTGCCTGATGCCGATGACCGGGGGAGGAGACACGGCAAACGTTGCGAGATGAAACGGAAGCGCGGCAAGCGAGCGGGGCTCCATGTTAAGCTAAAAGCTAACGCTATGCTGGCAGTAACCCCATCCATATTCCTCGCCAACGTTCGCTCCCAGGACAATAAACTGGACTGCTTCCGACTCCAGAAAACCACCCACCGTGAGTTCAGAGACTATTGTACTTGTGTTTTTATGGAGACATGGTTCAAAGACGGCGTTCAGATGACGACTATGGCTATTAGCAACATGCTACAAACGTGTGTTTTTAGAGGCACTAGTCTTAATGTAGTCTTGAGGAACAATTCTCCAGGCTTATTGGAGGTCCATTTCCGTTAATCTAATTTACTCAATATCAAAAATAAGACTGTTAGATTGGCACACACAAGGTGACTGTAAGGAACATATAAAGAAATGAAGGGTGCCTCAGGGCTTGGCACAGAACTATATACAGTCTTGTGCAAAGGTTTGTCCACCCCTTGATAAATAACATATTTTGGTATTTTTTATTTGTAAAGAACGCAATCTCTCTTGGAAAGGGATACAATTTCAGCAAATATTGATGCATAGCTACTTTTTATGTCCAATAAAAACAAATATATTTTTGTTGCACTCTGCAAAAGTTTGGGCACACTACGTATCAGTACTCAGTAACACCTCCTCTGGCAGATATCATAGCTTGCAAACACTTTTAATAGCCAGCTAAAAGCCTTTCAGTTCTTGAACTTGGGATTTTCTCCCATTCTTCCTTGCAAAAGGCTTCTAGTTCAGTAAGATACTTTGGTCGTCTTGCGTTGGTTAATGTGCTGTACTGAGGAGCGAGAGAATCTGAGCCAGTGGTTCAAATTCTGCTCCAGGTGGAATTATAGGGAGATGCCCCTGGGATTGGAAGGTTGTGGGTTTGAATCCCAGGACTGCCAGTGGCACCATCCTGCCATTCTCTCACCCTGCTCTGCACCGTCGGCTGCCCGCTACTTTAAGCAAGTTCCTCCTGAATCAATAAGCTTTAATGATTCTGCTGTAAAGGTGTCAGAACACAGTGCTTTGCGGCTTCTTGTGTATGGTGCATACCGGTCAGAGTGACATCTCTACAAAGACATTCGTCAGAACAGGTTACCTTCTTCCAATGCCCAGTTCTGAATTTAACATTTTCATTCTTTCATGTGGATGACCAGGTGTGTTCCTCACTTACTTGAGGATGGTGACTTTTTTTACCTGAGGAAGAGACGGCACCAAGATGCACAGAAGGCAAGCTGGTGGAGTTTAGGATGGTTTAGGAATGGTTGGAGGAACATGACAGAGTTCAGGGTGTTGACTTGGCGTCTAAATAATGTAGTTTGATCCATTTAGGCCCCACCTCACAAATGTACAAGATTCAGAGTTCTGCTTCTTGGTGTAACTAACACTGCACACCTCCAGAGGTCTGTTATTATTATTATTAGGGTTGTTTGGTGTGTGTAAACTGGTTTTCTTCCTGAACTAAAAAAAAAAATTACCTACAAAAGGCTTGTCTTTTCCCTGTGTACTTTGTTTTGTAATATTATAATGACACGAACAAACCTTTGAATTGCATTTGATATGATTTCCATTCATGGATCATTTTACAGGTGCTGTACATAGGCTATTCTGTTAGGTGGCAGTTTAGATTAGCGTAACATGGCTGCATTTATTTTTACTGTTGTGCGTTACGTCACATTAAACCACAGTTAGTTCTGACTTTGTAACGTGATAAACTGAGACATATTGCATCCGAGCCAAAATTCACTCTGCCTTACTTGTCTGTATCCCAGCAATGTCAAGTGGTTACTTAAAGTGTTGACACCCACTACGAAGTTTATTAACAGTACTGCTGCAAAAAAACAGTTTTCCCAGTTGCTCTTTAGGAACTTAGCCTTTAACACTAATTGACAGAAGTATGTAGTCGTCTTTTATCTACAGGCGGTTTCAGGTGGTAAACATGCTGATATACCAAACACAGATGCTGTGTAGCAAACTAAAAATCATGTAATGTTCAAAAATGCTTTACGGGTACTTTAAACTGCAAATCAGCACACCACATGTGTGTTTCCCATCGGACATGTAGAAAATGTTCCTATACACAGTGTTCAGTTTCTTGTCACAGAATGCCAAAATTGCCCAAAAAAATGTAATAAATCAACCAGATTTCTATAAAGTTTGTTTCAACAAATTTCAATAACTGAATTGACTGCTGAAGATGGAAACGGATAAATGCAAAGTGCTTTTGGTTGAAACAACTTGGAAATGCACAATTCTGTTTTATCAACAAGCCCCTCAACCCCTCTTGCAACCAACCATACCTAAATGGTTAAGCGGCATCACTTTGCTATCAAATGATTGAAACACAGTTTAAAAGTTTGTAGCAGATGTGTGTTTTTCTTGTACACTCATTGTTACTACAGTATAATACAGTATTGTAAGGTCTCAGTCCTTTTGGGGGGTTGCAAGCATCGATTAGTAACTGAATGTCTTGTATCTCTCTTGGCAGCTCTGATCCAGTATTTGTCCGCCGAGTCTAGAGAGTTTGGTGACATCCTAAAAATAATCACATCAAGCTACAAAGATTCCTCCTCAACAGGGACCTTTGTGTACTCCAAACCTCGGCTAGTCCACAGTGAAACTCTGGAGAAAGAGGTCAGTGTTGATGTATTTATAAAAGAACAGGTTTTGCACTTGCTGCTTGCACAATGGGCTGTTGGTGAAAAATCCTGCAGGCTAATAAGTCATGGATGCTCAGTTGATGTGTTAAACGAAGTAAAATGTTTTGCCATGTTAACATGCAGTTCATCGAGAAGAGAAAAGAACTGAAGCAGGAAGGACGAACAGACAAAGAACTTGCAGAATCTTTCTGTTTTCTTCTTTGTGATAACCACAAGGTACGTGAGTCACAATTGTAATTATATAGTGAGAGAACATGGATTAGATTTTTACATTTTAAGTTATCTTATATATTCTAAATCTATCTATTGGCTTTTGGTTGTAACTGATGTGAATTGTTCTCTTGTGAATTATGTTAATGTATATTTGATATAAGAACACATTCAAACATATATCTATTTATAAATGTGTGTATATGTATTTAATGAAATTATTCATATTTGTAAATCATAATGTTTACTTACATTAGAGACTTTTTCTTGTCTTTTTCAGGTCCCCTGGATTTGTGAAAAGGGGTTGTCAGTGGGGAGCAGCTGGATGAACATTTTGGGAAATTCCTCCAAAGGTGTTACTGAGAATTGAGAATGGTCAATATAAATACATTCTATGGCTATAAATCAATATTAACATATGCCTTTTATTACAGGTGTTTACCTGTCGCAGTTCTCTGATTTGCTTCAAATTAGTCCTTTTGAACCTGGCTTTAAAGGCGAGATAATCATTTTTAAAGTCATCAAGGTAATTAATCTGAACTGTTTTGTGATATCCCAGAGTTTTAAAAATGTCATAATTTAAGAACATTATATTTAGTTTTAAATACAAAATACTGTTACATATACAACATGCAGTTTCAAGTTCTCTACTTTTAGGGTAAAGTGAAGAGCATACATGACAGCTTATCAAAAGCGTTGGATCCTACGCCTAAATTTGACAGCCATTTCTCCAAGAATGCTAACCGGGTGACCTCCCTGCAGTCCTACAGAGCGTTTGAGTATACTCAGGTGAGTTTTGATCAGGGGGAATCTAATTGGATTGATGTATTTTGTTGTTAATGCGATCAGGGTTTTGCAGTTTCTTTATGTATGTAGTAAAATTTGACTTTTTCCTCTTTGCAGCAATATTTCTATGAGTATGTGGACTTTGAGCTTGCATCCAGACCCAGGCATGTGTGTCCATATGCTGTGGTTACCTTTCAGTTCAAAGGCAAAGAGTCTACATCTGTGGGCCCCAGTCCCATGCCTTTGCCAAGGTATTCCAGATATACCACTGGATGTTAATTAATTAACTAGTTAATTGAAAATGTTAATTAAATCTTAATTTTCAGGCTGCTTTTTGACTTATGTTTAATGCTATAGGTCAAACAGTCTGCCATCGGGAACAGGTGGAGGTCTGTTAAACCTTTTTATTTTAAAGTCTTCGGCTAAATAAATGTAATACCTCAAATAAATGGTTTGCGATGCATTACCATTCTTATTCTTTTTGTGCACTTATATTTTATTGTTTTGTCTAACCACATACATCCACATTCCTGTCTTTCCCTTTCTTAGAGAAGTGCGGTTATGTTGTCTGGAAGGGGCAATTTGTGAATGGAGGCAAAGAAGTGTATCACACAAGTCTTCGATCCCTCTCGCTGCCCTTTCTACCTTTCAAGCTGTAAGATTCTTTGTTTATTTCATTTGTGTATACTGAAGGTTGCTAACGTACAGATGTCCTGTATTTTTGCCAACATTAGTAATACAGCAGATTATTTCATGTTGCAGACCAGACAAGGTGGAAATCGGTAAAGTCATGAAACTGGACCAAGTGAAAGGGGTTATTTCATCCTCTCTTTTCTCCTGGGACCTGTACTCCGGCAGCCATGAAGGTAAGACTAAGTCGCTATGGCAGCTGGTGGCCTAGTGGTTAGTGAGTTGCCCCTGCGATCAGAAGGTCATAGGTTCAAATCCCAGGACTGCTAGTGACCGCACTTAGGTACCCTTGAGTAAGAAGGCACTGTCCCCACACACTACTCCCCAGGTACTGGGTTCCTGGCTGCCCACTGCTTCACTGCATCACAGAGAATAACTTGACACTGGTCACACTGCATGCTGTGTTGTGTTCACTTATAACAAACAGACATGTTACACGTTACTCTAAAACAGGTCTACTTTGCAAAACTATTGAGAGGTGTTGAAAATTTGCCCATGACTTGTTTTTCAGTGTTCAAGAGAGGTCTGCACTGTGGTCTGTTTGAGGTAGTGGCGGAGAAAACCAGATCAACAGAGAACCTGACCGAATTGTTCCAGAAACTTGAAGAGGAGGGATTGGTATGTTTTAAATCTGTGGAGTTGGCCTATATTCTAGTGCTTATTATTAAATTGTTAATTTAAAGAAAATGTAGGTCCTTAAGTGTCCTTTTAGATGTTTAGGTTCATAGATAGGATAAAAAGGAAACCTGTATCTGCTTTATATATAGTCATTGATCAAAAGTCCAGTTCCTTTAGTATCACCTAACCCAGGACCTACTCAAACTGATCAGTTAACCACAATGCACAGGTGCTGGTGAACTCGGTGAGTGACAGTGGTTTCCTCTTCCTTCTGTCTTCGAATCAGCTCTCTAACTCAAGTGGTAAGTTGCTATAAGTTTGCAGCATATGCATGATTTTGTATTTGATGCTGTAATAAAATAGGGTCTTTTTGGTTTTGTTTTTTTCTTCCAAGAACGCAGAGCAAATTGGAAGAAATCCTGTGGACAAGCTCTTTTTATCTACCGTCATGCACGAGATGTGTCAAAATTCTGTAAGTATTAAGCCTCAAAAGTGTGAAACATTAAATTTTTTATGTAAATTAATATGGAATCTATATGTATTTTTTTTTTTTGTAAATCTTTTGATCTTCTCAATTCAGCAACAAGACCCCCTTCTGCTGGCACCTCCTTGCTGCCTGTTCCTGAGGATCCTATAATGCCACATCTGGATAGCTTTATCCCAGCTTTCCACTATGCCCTCTGCAAGGTGCGCTGTAACCCTCCAGCTAATCTCGGTGCCGGAGTGGAGCAGCAGGCGCAGGACTACCTTAGCAGTGTCCACGAGGGCAAACTCATACAGCACATTAGACTCGACTACGATCACAAACTGGACGAGAGGGAGAAACTCTTCCCTGCGCCGAGACAGAAGTACAACTGGGAAAACTATGTGCGCTCCTACTTCTTCAACCCCCACCTGTTTGCAGTCCCTGTGGATAATGCTAAAATTATGGTGGAGAAGTTCAGCTGTGTTCCAGAATCTAGCACAGACATGGAGACCACGAATGATGTTGAGCTTCATACTGAGCAAGAGAAACTGAAACTTCTGAAACTCATTAAAATGAAAAAAAATGGTGCCAAGCAGAAAGGGATCGAGACAGAAGTAGGTGCCTTGGAAGCTCATGATCTAAAGAGGAAGTTACAAGAAGAATCAAATGAGGTCAGTCCAAAGTCTCTGAAGATGGACTCACTCAGCAGTGGGGAAGGTGAAGGTATGTTAACAAAGACATGAGAAATCTTGATGTAACTAGGACTGAACAGTCTTCTTATGCCCTGACATTGCACTGTTTAAAATAACTTTGTTAGTTATTTAATTTAATTTTAGTTATCTCTGTATGAATGAAAGTTTAACTTGTTTGACCATCAGCAGGTAGTGCAGGTCATACTCCCCAAACATTCTTATATATATATATATATATATATATATGTCAATATATCACTACCAGTCAAAAGTTTGGACACACCTCCTCATTCAACGATTTTCTTTGTTTGAATATTGAAAACTATTGCTCTGACCGCTTTGCACACTTGGCTTTTTTTCAATAAGATTCATGAGGAATCGACCTGGAATGGTGTTTAATTTACATCTGTTTTTCGCCAAGAGTTCATTAGTGGAATTTCTTGCCATCGTAAAATGCTTGGGTTCATCAGTGGTGATGGTGGGGTCGGTACACAGTTAGTGATCCACATATTCCACATTATTGAAAGAATCACAAAAGAAAAGCAAAAAAGAAACAGTCAGTCATTACCTGTAGAAAATGATAAAAACTTTGAATGAGAAGGTTTGTTCAAACCTTTGACTGGTCATGTGTATATGAGGGGTGTCCAATAATTTATCTACCTGAGTATGAAAGAAAGCAGCGAGTGTTGCTCCTGCACAATTGTGGCTCAGTGTCAGTCTAACATTTCAAGAGACTCAGGAGAGTCTTCTCAGCAGATGCACGGTTTCCGCATGACAGTGCATCAGTTCACATGCCACGTCAATCACCGGCTGCCATTCAAAAATGTACCCACCCTACATGCCTGACCTGGCACCCTCAGATTTTTTTCCTGTTCCGGGTTTTGAATAAATGTGCACAGCTGTTTTTGAGTGAAGACGACATCAAGGCAGCTGTGATGTCCTGGTCAAACAGAAGATTTGTTCTCAGAAGAGTTAGTCATTACAGGAAAAGTGGATGAAGTGTATGGAGATTTCAGGACACTTTTTTCTTACTGAGGTAGATTAAATTATTGAACACCCCCTGTGTAAATGAATAAAATAAAAAATGTGAATGTCATTGTATAGTATTTAATTCATTTAAAGTAAGATTATAATACAATGGTTATGCAGTGGACTGTCTATAATTGTCTTTTACTGAAGCTGAGGACCTCCAGCCCTGTCAGTCACTGGCTGATGTGTTGAGTAGCGTCGGCCTTCACGACACAGACCTGAGGAAGGATGAGGCTGAAGGAGCCTTGGAAGTGGTGAAATTCCTAAGCAAGTTCAGCAAAACCACTCATGACACGGACTTGAGGAAAGATAAAGGACAGGGTGCCCTGGTTATGAAGATGCTGAAGGACCTGACTGATGATTTACCAGGCTCTTCTTTGGCTAGAAATGATGGAATAGAAATAGTGGGGAGTACTGAAGAAACAGAAGCGTCTCTGTATGACAGCATGGCCAAACTGGGCCTCCCCACCAACTGTGACATCGACCTTCGGAAGCGAATAGCAGATGATGATCATCCAGAAGCCCAAGGGAAAAATGACCTTGAGGTATGGTTATCAGTTTTATAGTAGTCTGATTTAGATGGCCTGATGGTGTTTACATGAAACTAGAACTGTATTTTAATCACACATTTGACAGGAACTTTACAAAGGCAGTTAGAAGGAGATGCATCCAGTTGCTTAGTTTTATTAATGATCATAGTTTTTAGCTTACTTACTGCAATTACAAAGTATTTAGTCTAAGTTGCACAGTTTAAAAATGGTATAAAATGAACTTATTAAATGAAATTATTTGATTTTAGCTTGAGTATACTTTGAGTGTGACTGGTTTCCCCTTTGGAAATGCTCAAGTGAACATTAGTGTATGATCCTTACCCAGTTTTAAGGGACAAACAAATATCACTGATATAATTGTTTATTTCAGATATTAATGTTACACTATACCAGCAGTTTTAATTAAACTGTTTGTTTCTCATAATTGCTACACACATTTCATTCAATTAGCTCAGTCTTACACTCCCATGAACTGCAGAAACGCACAGCTGTAAATAATATACGTTACATTGAGAGCAAGGAGCTCAAAGATTCGAAAGCTTTATTTGCTTTTCCATAAATAGTTAGCCAGAACAGCATATAGTGAAATGATCATCTAGCCAGCTCCTAGATTGTGAAGATGAATTGTATAAAATAAGAATAAAATGCAAAAACAGTAAAATAAATTATATATTATCGTGCAAATGCTGTTCAATGAAAGCAGTGAAAGTGACTGAGTAGATTAACAAAGTACTGTAGGACTATGTAATTCTTATTGGTCCAAACTGCATCCAGTATGTGGATAATAAAGTGCATTTTGAACTGTTTCAAGAGCACTTCTTAAAATACCAGTTGAAATGTTTGAGACTCGTTTTCTGCGTTCCGCAATCATTTCTTTCTTAAGGTCACTGGGAGGTCCCTAGTTCAGTTCTCAGTCTCAGTCAAAATTAAAGGTGCAAATTATCTGCCATATTATCAACATCATTGTCCCCCAACTGATCTGTATCAACTGTATATGGCATCCCTTGCTCTTACGACATAGGGAAATATAGAAATAAATAGAAGGTAATCTTGCTTCAACAGAAACCTTAAGGGGATATAATAATATAATTCTTAAACTTTTTCTAAAATGAAGTTCAGCCTGTGGAATTAATGTGTGATTCTCAAAGAATTTAAAGCCAACAGTAACAAGCATGAGATTTATGTAAATATGAGGTACATTTTTGCATGCAGAGACAAGAGCTCAGGGCATTGGATGTTGCTAGACGAGGAAAGAGGGAGATTTCATGTGCTGGAATAAGGAATTTGTTTGGAAAGGTACTATATCAGCTAGACATGTTTGTATTGCATATGCACAAGCACAAAAAATGCTTAATTTATGTAATTTCCTATACAATATGAAGCAAAGTAGAGGCAGCTACAAAATTCTGGAGGAAAGCCATTAGCGCAGTGTTTACTTTTTACAGAGGACGCCTGGAAGAGTCCGGGCAAACAGAGCGCAGGTGCAGGCTGCTGAGGTGGGTTTTTATCTGTAGTAGAGCGAGGAAAGTTGTCTGTTGGTGGAGGGAACTAACTCTAGATTAATGAATGATGTGAAACAGCATGGTCCTTTAATATCACCAAAAAGCAGGTGTTTGGCTGATTAAAACCATTATTTTAAGAAGATAAAACAATTCATCTTTATGTGCAACAGAATACTGTGCTGTTTCACTCAGTTGTTTTCTTATAATATGGATTTTGCACCTGCTGTAGATGATGTTCTTGTTCTGTGTAGTGGTAAAGCTTAAAATGGGAGGTTCATGTACATAGCCAGTGGAGGCATGAATTGTAGCATCGCTTTCTAATGCATTTTTTAATATAGGATAATGAGTTAAAACAGTCTTAGTCTGAAAGTTTATCTTAGTCTGAAAGATAAACCTCTAATACTAAGCACTGTATTGTACTTGAATTGATGTTTCAGTGGTTTTCAGGAGAAGAGTTTATATTTTCAGGAAGAAACTGCTGGCAGCCTGAGTAGCTTGGAGGCATTCAGTCCATGTTCAGATACTAATGGACAGCAGCGTGGAGTGAACTTACTTGGAGAAAAAACAATCCCATGGGTACTAATTCCCATAACAGGTATGAACGTACTGATAAAAACTGTGTTTGGACATTGATGCAATTTTTGTAATTTCATCTCAAATTATGCAATGAAGATCTGATGGAAGGATAGAATTCTCTAATTTAAAGGGTTTAACAAATATATTGCATGAAGCTTTCGGAAATAATAGCCATTTTCACAGAGCCTTAGAAGTAATTGGACAAAATAGTGTGTTTTAGTATTTGGTTAAAAAAATCTTTGTGGTCAATGACTGCCTGAAGTCTGAAACCCATGAAGCGCTTTTTCTCCATTGAGATGTTTTGAGAAGCCAGTACTCCTGCCATCTTGTCTTCAGTAACAGAAAGTTTGAGTTTTTTGAGTTGTGTTCAGGTTCTGGAAGAATACTTTTTATGTTGAGAATTTTTTATCTTGAGAAACTCTTTGGTTGCCTTTGCAGTATGTTTTGGCTCATTATTCATTTACAGTGTAAAACGGCTTCAAGTCAGTTTTGCAGTATTTGGAAGCAGTGTGTGTGGCCCTTCAGAACATAGTAACGCTGTCTCCACCATGTTTGAAATACAGTGTGGCCTGCTTCAGATCATGAGGTATCCCATTCTTTCTCCATACCGTTCTCTTCCTGTTACTCGGGTGCAAGTTGATTTTGGTTTTCTGTTCCAAGAACCTAATTCCAGAACTGAGTAAGCTTTTAAAGATGTTTTCTGGCAAAGTCTAATCTGTCCTTCCTGTTGTTCAGTGGTTCCTGCAAGCTAAATGCAATATGTTTGTTAAATGACTCAAATTAGAACTCAGTCATACTTCCATCACATCTTGATTGCTTAGTTTTAAATCAAGAGAGAACATTACAAAACCTGAATCAATTATCTAAGTCTATGAAGAGTCTTAAACATTTTTTCAACTTAGTAAATTATGTTCAGTTTACCGGAGCAGCTACATAAACAGAAGTGTGTGTGTGTAATAATTAGCCATTGTTCATAGTTATTGTCTTTTTGTAATGTGCAGGTCTGAAAACTGAAAGGTATTCACATAGAAGGGATGAAAACGTTGATGATCCTCGTTGCCTGCAAAGTCCAACAGTTTCAACCCACACCAGTCCAGAGAAAACGGATCTTACCTCTTCTAGTCAGCCTGACAGCAGTATTGCAGCGACTGAGTTGGACACTGTGGAGGATCAAAACACCAATCTCACTGATGAGCTGAAGGTTTCCCATAGTCAGGAACAGAAAGGGAGTCCATTGAATGGTTTTGACTGCATAGTGGATGAGCAAATCTTAGGTTTCTCTGTTGAGATGGAGGACCTCTTGAGAGAGGAACGCGTGTACTACATTCCCTATTCTAGCTCTCAAACCCACAGGAACTCACCACAGACTCCTATGACACCATTCTCAGAGTATGTGACACATTTTAACACACCTTTACCTGTCCACAGCTACATTAACTCATTCAGAGATAGCATTAGATCTTTCATCGGTCCACAGCAGGGTTCGTGGGACACACCCTCAGTTTTACCCTCTCCCGCGCATTCTTCGGTATCTTCTTCTGTTCCGGAAGTTCTTCCTTCCGACCCTGTTACTTTGTCTTCTTCACACATCACCTCATCACTTCCTTCTCCTACGGTCCCTTCTGTGAGCCCTTCTTTAGCTTCTAATCTGACCTCCAGCTCCTCTAGCACTCACACCCTAATTCCTTCTTTTAGTTCTGCTCAGAGTGAGCAAGAGCAGTCAAATCTACCTCATCTGGACATCTCTAAAGAGGCCCCACGGCCACTTTTGCAGGATTTGCAAAAGACAAATGGACAAACGCATGCAGAACAAAGCTCAGTGAGACTTGAAAGGCAGGAAAGTAGGACTCAAGAAACCCAGCAGGGGGCTTCGGCCAGGTCAGCTGGCAATCTCACTGTGGAAACCCAGTCTAGTTTGGTCTCAGACGCAGGCGAAAGCATGGCTAATATCAGAACAACGAATGAGAACACAACAAAGGAACCAGCCCTAGGCACCGTCAGTGATGTGTATAGTAATCTCATAAACCAGCTGCAGCCTGAGGTCATCAGCAACCTGGTGAAGATCATCAAAGGTGTACAGAAGAACATGGTCCACTTCTACATCCATTCTGCAGATGAGGAGAGTGATGTTTGCTGGGAAATAAAGGTACAGTCTGCTCTGTCGTAAGCCCATAGTAAAACTGAACAACACAAAACCAAAACACTGGGGTTGGTGGGTCGTTTTGATTGTAGTAAGTTTGTTGTAGACTGTTCTTCCCTATTTATTTTAATAAATGGATATTGATGCTTCTAAAATTAAAAGCCGTTGTAATGCAATCAATATATGAACACCTATAACTTCTTTCCAACAATAATTAATGGGTTGTTAATGAATTATTCATGGGCCAAATCATGAATGTGGTGATTGGTGAATGTCAATCTTTGTCTGTTTTCCTTAGATTAAGTTAAAACCTGTGTTGTAAATAATGAAATCCTGGCTTCTACACCCAAAAGCACACTGTTGGCAACTGTGGATGTATTACTGAATCTCAAATTTAGGAACAAGGGGAAAGGATAATTAGCCTGGATTGAAAATCAGATAGTAGATCTATTAGAAACTTGTTGTGGTGGTAATTTGAAGAGCAATAGCTATTTATAAAGTGAGTATTCTTGCGTTAAATGCTGCTACATTATCGTTTGCGGCTGATAAAGGCTTTACCTGTGATTAAATTTCTACAAGCCATGGTGTGTTGCATGTGAGTACTGAGCGAAGTGACACATTGCTTAAACAAATTATGGCACCAGTCAGACATGGAGAAGCTCAGGCAACAAGGGTTGTCTGACAGTCATTATGCTGATACTTATGCTTTTACTTTCTACAGAGACATTTAAATGTTTTAAAATAAATTCTGCATTTTTATTTGCAACCATTACAGGAGTACCTGAAGAGGCTTGGAAATTCAGAGTGTGCTCCTCAGACCTTCCTTGAAAAGAAAGACAGCCAAGACAAGCTGCTTATAATAATTCAAAACATAGAAATCGCCGCCTACGTTCATAAGGTAAGACTGCCAGTATAACTGATATTTTCATGAATAAAATTTAAGTAAATAAGTTGGCCACTTTGGGGGGGGGAGTTTGACAGTTGAGTTTGACAGTTGAGTTTACTTTCTACTGTTAAACATCTTTGTAAAGTAGGACAATGAAAACATTTTCCACGTTGCCCCACAGATACCTGCATTAGTCTCTTTAAAGAAGCTGCCATCAGTTAACTTTGCTGGAGTAGACAGTCTCGATGACATCAAGAATCACACCTACAATGAATTGTTTGTTTCTGGGGGCTTTATCGTCTCTGATGAATTTGTCCTTAACCCTGACTTCATCAAACAGGGTGAGTTGTTTCATGTAGACCAGAGCTCGCTTACTGTGACTTATTCTTGATTTAGTGATACTTTAAGAAGCTGGAAGTAATTTTCGCTATTCAAAAGAGAAACTGAAAAGCTCTTCTCCTTACCACAAAGATGTCCTGTTGCATTATGATTCTGCTCAATTTTGCAGTCTGAGGCTGCACCATTCCAGACAGGTCCAGCAAGACATTGTGTCAGTTAGTTTTGAAATTCTTTCTTTTGGAGGAAAGAATTTGAGGCAACATTCTTTTAACATAAACTGTATTCATTACAGAGAGGCTTGAAACCCTCCTCCAGTATCTTGAGGAGCTTAACACCCCAGAGAGTCCATGGAGATGGTGGGTGCACTGTAAAACTCACAAAAAGGTCAAAGAGCAAAGCAGGTACATTTTTTTTTCTTGTTGTTTTTAAATTTTTACTCCAGCAAAAATGTTCAGTCTAAAGGTTTAGGTCAGTATATAACTTCATAGCTGGTCTCTATCCCCAAATACAGTCAGTGTGCCATTTAAATGTGATTGTTGGGAGTTCGTTGTAAAAAGATCTCTCCCGTTATTTAATTTTATAAAACGGATATTGATGGTTCTAAAATTCCAAACAGTTTTAATACAATCTATATTCACACACACATCCTCTTCCCAACAATAACTAATGGATTATTAATGGCCCGAGTCTCTGAGAGCCATTATGGTATAAATGTCGATCTTTGACTGTTTTACTTTCCTGAAGTACTCTGAGTAACACAAGGTAACGGTTTCAGTGGAAGATCTTTTTAGTTTACCAGTTTTGGAATCTTTAGCAAATATTGATTTAAAGAAATATATTTAATTGTTTATCATTTTGCTTATTTAGGTCTCTTGTTTTAATATTAGTTACATATATCTTTTTGCCATGTCACAACTATTGTTGTTAATATGGCGTTAAACTATTACTACTACAGCACACAAATATCAGCAAGAAGAAGGTACCCTTCATTGAGGGAGGTTTTACAGTGGTTTAACGGCATATAAATGTTAATTTATGATAAATATTTGTTTTGTGGTTAGGGTTAGTCATTTAACCCTTTCTGTGGTCTGTCATGTAACATATGTTTTAGTTATTAATTACAGTGGAGTTTTTGCCATTGTTGATAAAATGATTCATTTCTGCCTAATTTACCCTAATTTGCATGGAATTAGCAACTTGTGGTCTCAAAACAGATTAAGACAATATAAAAAATATTGTTTTGGCTTGTTTTCTGTGTAAGTTCACCAATGTTAACTTGTGTATCTTCTGTAATCTCAGGTCAAACGGTGAAGCGCTGAGCATATTGAACCTGCTCACAACATATCACAAGAAACAAATTGTTGAGTTCTTGTCGTACCATGAGTGTGATGGTCAGTCACGACAGGCCCCTGACCTGGACTGTCTGGTGAAACTTCAAGCTCAGAACATCCGCCAGCGCCATGTTATATTTCTCACAGGTGCTCTACTGTTCACATGATCTTCTAACGTTTAGTAACAGTCACTGTAGGAAGATCTTTTATGTGGTATGGTCGTTATTTTCAAGAGAACTTGAGAAAACACTCTCACAGGTCTCAGTAATTTCAGTCCATTTTGTAGTATTGCAACCTTTCAAATGATAGTTGATGACACCCCTACTAAAATATGCAGTACTGAAATCTTATGTGAAAGGTTGTTTAGAAAGAGAGGTTGTGTACTTATTTTCTGTCTAAAATTCCAGAAAAGTGTCTGATCTTGCATTAATGTAGGTGCTCACTTTAGTGCAGAATACAAATGTATTTGTTCACAGTGACTGAAGAATGAATTTTTTTTTTTTTATGCTTAAATCCTGTTCAACAGAGCGTCGATTCGAGATGTTTCCACATTACTCCAGCAGTGGCATAGTTATTGCTAACATTGATGATATATTGTACAGTATGGCCAGCCTGATTGGTGAGGCCTGTGACAAACTCCCATCTTCAAACCTGCATTCCTGCCCTACATCACCCACATGTAAGTGACCATAAATCTAAAAAAGAAACGCGTATTTAAGATCATGTTCTCTTTTGTTTAGGTATATACATATCCTTTCACATTGCGTCTGGGTCTTTATTCCAGTGGGCAGTTTTATATTTTGTTTGTACATGGAGTGTACAGTCAGTCAGCCAAGACACATTTGGTGTATGGGTTGGATTTGGTTTTGCACTTAATGCTAAGGTAGGTAATGAGTAATGGAAGCTTATAGACACACAATAGCACGGTATGTCACTTTGTATAGCTAAAAAAAATAAGGTTGAGGTTGGTCTGTAATTTTATCCATTTGTATAGATAGCATTTAGGTCTGTTGTTTTCATAACTTTGACAATTTTCTGTAAGCTCAGGGATAAAAAAAAAAAAAAGGGTGGATGCATAGCATGAAGTCGAGGCTCCGGGGGCATGCTCTCTTTGGGGGGGAAAATGTTAATAGATATTTGCTTTACATGCTTGTTCCGAGTTATTATAAGTGTATAAAAGTGTCATTCTTGTAGGTGGCCAATTATGATCACAAAACGGTGAATTTTGCCAAAAGGTGAGGAGTTTGCATCTCTGTAAGCTTCTATTACTTGTTAGCTATATAGCCTTGTAGATGCTCTGGAAAAACTAAAGTAAACTTTGGACACCAAGTAT
Organism: Brachypetersius altus; assembly: GCA_037974465.1. Taxonomy (NCBI): domain Eukaryota; kingdom Metazoa; phylum Chordata; class Actinopteri; order Characiformes; family Alestidae; genus Brachypetersius; species Brachypetersius altus. The sequence continues at coordinate 6,032,065 of JBBPDB010000134.1, forward strand.
GTCTTGGCTCAATGGATGTGTCTGGGTTAAGAGGAAAAATGTAAATTAGATTTTTACATAACATTAATGATGCTAGAGCAGTGTAATGCAACTATTTTCTCTGCTTTTAGTGAGAGAAGAGAAAACGAGCTCTGATATGGACACCTCATCCAGCACGGTGTCCTACCCCATGGGCAGTGCACCCTTTGACCCAGACCAAGAATCTTGTCTTAAAGTGGATCCTTATCTGTATGCATCTGACCATATAGTTGGAAACAAAGTAAATGAAGTCTCTTTGCCTTCACCTGCTAGTGGGGTGCAAAAGGAATTAGACTTTGATGCTTTGAGAGCAGCCATTTCCCAGTTCAGGGAAGCCAGAAGGCAAAATAATCCTTCCCACGGTCATTTCCCACAAGAATCTGTCAGTGGCAGCCCTCATCAGAGTTTCCTCGGTCATGAGGGGCCTTCAGAGAATCTTATGGTGGAATCTGCATCTGCACCTGATTATGCAGAAATATCCTCCTCTTCAGCAAATAGCTCCTTACCACAGGGTTGTGGTGAAGATGAGGCTTGCCCTGGAACAAGCAGTTCCCTGCGACTGACGAGCTGTAGCTTGAATGACCCACCTGCACCTGCCCTAGTAGTTTCCCCTAAAACAAATTTCTCTGACACTTCTAGTGACATGCAACCAGTCTGGAGTCAAACATCTGAGATAGACATCCCTACTGAGACCCAAAGAAGTCCAAACACCATTGGGTGTGAGAATGAACGTAGTCAGGAAAGTGATTCATTGGAAACCACTACCTCAGAGATCCCGATACTCTGTACCAGTTCCTCCAACTCCCAGTCCAAAGACAGTGCTGTAACTGTGATGGTGGGCAATGGCAAGCACAACAGCAGTACTGGTCTACTTCCGGTCCCTAGAACTGTGGCTTATGGCATGACTAACCCTTTAGTCGGTGTGGACCGGATGCTGCTGCAGAGCAGTGCGTTGTGGCCTCAAGGATCAGTGGGTCTAAACAGTCATGGGCTTTCTTCTCAAAACGGTGCTATTGGACTAAGATCAGTGGGAAGCAGCCTGGGTATGATCGCGCATTCAGGCCTAAGAGGGTTCCTGCCCAACAGCAACGTACAGATGGCCTGGAACAACTTGGCGCAAGGAGCAGCTTCAAATGTGTGGGGAGTTCAGCAAGGTGTGGGGTTAGGACCAGTTCACCGGGCTCAGTTTATCCAGAATTACGCCTGGCACAGCAATCACGCGTTCCATGGAAACGCATATCCTCCTCGTAGAGGAGGCTTTGGTGGCTGGTGAACCAGACATCTGTAAATATTTGAAACGTTTGACCAAGACTTTTTTTTTTATCTGTTTGGAGAAGCATTGTCCAGTACAAAACTGACAAAAATCTTGCATTATTTCACTTTTGTACATATTTGTTTTTGTAAAAGGTTGTTAGAAATGGAAATTGTCTTTTTTTTTCTTTTTGGAAAACACTACCAACAGCAAAGCCCCGGTTTTAATGTTAACATTTTTTTAAATCAAAGTTGTAAGCAGTTTGTTGTTTCTCAACTGGAAGTAGTTTTCTTCACTGTACATAAAATGACATTTAATTTAATGGCGTGGTTTGCATTCTTAACTGTTGTTTGTACACCTGCTTGACGGAATTCTTCAAGTTTTAGCTGCAACTAGCAAGAAAAGTTTTAGACAGCATTTTAAGTATTATCAGTCAACAGTATGTTCTTTTTAAGCTCTGAGTTGGTTTTGCATTAGTGGTAGTATGGAAATGTGTGGCAGGCCACAGGCAGAAAAAGCTAACAGGGAATCAGAAAATGTTTCAGTTGCAAGAATTTTTTAAAATTTATTTAACCTCCAATGTCTGAACCCTCACTTTGCGCTTATGCTGACTATTGTAGGAACACCTGGTATCAGATGGGTATAAGAAATACTTAAGAAAATACAGATTTGCTGCTTTGAAGTGTTATTTTAATCAGAAGAAAATGAGCAATCTTAAATTGCCAAAATGAATTATTCTTCTTCCAGTTGCCAGTCAGCTCAAGGTGTGTGTCGTTTGTGTTTCTGTTCTGTGTTTGTGATCGAGGGGAGAGAGAACTCCATAATCTTTCCAGCTGTCCTTCAGGGTCATTTGTATGGTCTTGTGATCTGACCTTTTCTGGTGAAAACTGATTACATTACAGATCTTGTATATTATCATTCATCCTTATGATGGAGCTATTTTAGTCTGGAATAATACACCCAAAGAAAGTAGTTATGAAGTGTTGAGGAAACCGACCGGTTCATTTTTAAGTGACAAACACCACAGCAAGATTTTAAGAAAATCAAAAAAAAAATCTTTAATTCACATTAAAACTTTTAAGGTAGCTGGTTGAAAATTCACACCGTCAAGTCATAGCTTCAGTTCAGGTGAACTCAAGTCAAGCAACCCAATAAATACCATGATCAATACAATTAGCTATAATAATTACCACTTCACTCTACATTCAATAACAGCAAAGAGTAACACAAATACAATACTGTTAAACAGTACAGGAAAAATGCCTCTGTGAATTGCAGTAACTGCTGTACTTCACTGAATGTTTTCAGGGCTGGTTGTAGACATGATGCTGAAAACGAAATGGATTTTAAAGTTGATTTGTTGTAAAAAGGTGTGGAAAGTAAAGTGCTGATTTACTGAATATGGTCATTCTCCTGGAGGCGCATTCTTTCACATTGGCTGGAAAGCTGGTGAGTGGTTTCTGCTTGGTCCCTGCAATAAAGGGTTTAGGCTGCTTTCCAACTCTCTCTGTTTCTGCAACAGGCCCTGGGAGAAAAAAAATTAAATGGATGCAAGTATTGACCATTACACCATCAGAGACGGACACTGCATTTCTGTAACAAACAAAATAAAACGTAAACACCCTAGCTTTGGTTTTATACTTGCATTCATGTTTAAGTTGAAATTTACAAGAAACATTTGGGTTCCTGGTCAGTTCCTACCAAAAATGCACCAATGACGGAGTCACAGACACCCAAGGGTCTCTGATGTGAGGAGTGAATACTAGTCTGCTGATAAAGATCACGTGTGTGTGTTAGAAGAATGGGGGTTAGCATCTCGAGACTGCTGAGGTTCCCTTGAGCAAGGTACAGTCCCCACACACTGCTACGCAGCGTCCCTCATTGGTAGAAGCCCACTTCTACGCTCGTTGAATAGGTTAAATGCAGATAAAATCACATTGTTCACACTGTGCTGCGTGTTCACGCATGACTATAAGGGGCCACTTTATGTGTGTATTTGTCAGACATTAAAACTAGGTCCCCCTAAAGCCAGCATATGAATATTGGACTTCAAAGTACAACAAATGGCCGATCTTATTGCCTCAGTTCACAACTGATGAATATTTTCGCCCTTGTGGTCCTCTCGGTTATGCAGGTCAGTCCAGGGAGCTGCACTCAAGTTCTAGTGCTACTGCATATAAACTAATTAGAATAGCTTTTACACTAAAAATCTGCAAAAATCAGGGATGTTTACATAAGGATGATGATTTCTCAGCAGTGTACAAGCTCCTGGAGACTCAGGTTAGCTGTAGAACTGACTGAAAAGTGGGAAATAAGAAAAGGTGGTGGCAATCACCACAGCACTGAGTAACATCCAGCAAGTTCATTTCAATATCATTGCTTGAAACTTAAATTTCAGTAGCTCACATTAAACTAACAGTGCCTATTTAATTTAATGTCAGCAAACTGGTTGGGGTTTTTGACCTTTTTATGTAAACATCATAGCTATGAGATGTAATGGATTTAGTCAGTAATATTAATTTGTCCATGAAAATCTGAACCTCATTAATCACACCTGATTAAACTCATCAGTGAGTCAGTAAAGCCTTTGTGAGCTGAACTCTTCACAGGTTTGGCACCCCTGGATTTGGGCTTAGATGGAACCATAGATTGTTTATGAGAGCCAGAAGGCCGTGGGCCTGCAGTCTTCCTGCCTTAAAGGAAGGAAAGACAGTCTGAGATGATTTAGGAATCTGAAAGATACATATAGAAAAAAGCAGTGTTGCTAGTCAGAGCATGTAGCTCACTTGTTTAAGCTGTGACTTCAGAAACATGAGGTCATGGGATCAAATCCAGGCTTTAGGTTTAAGGCCTGCATGTCACACTTCATCTTAAAGTCAAATATCCAAAACAAGAGCTGAGCCTCTGGCCTAGCTCTGTAGATCACAGTTTACGCTACTGTGTCAAAAACAGAATCCTATTTCATGGAACAGGACCCTGGAGGCTACCTGGACCAAGGTTGAGACAATTAGACTTTTTCTTTGTAGGCCACTATAACTTCTGTCCAAACACTTCTAACAAAATAAGGACAGAAGAATCTTTTAACAGCTTTGACTAGTTTTAATAATATATGTTAGGGCTGGGCACATTAACATTTAGTGGAAGTGACCATTCTGTCATATGTGAATACACCACAGCACACACTGTAAATTCTTGCTCTGAAGCAGCAGGCAGCCAGGAACACAGCGCCTGGAGAGCAGTGTGTGGGCACGGTATTTTACTCAAGGGTACCTCAGTGGTGCCACTAGCAGTCTTGGGAATCGAAACCACGACTTCCTGACCGCAGGGCGAATGCCCTAACCACTAGACTACCAGTTGTTACCATGTTAATGCATTATTTAGTTAATGCCAATTATTTTATTGTGCATTAACACTTATTTTTATAGTTTGTTGCTTTTTTGTGTTTTTGTGCTTGTGGGTGCACACAGCTCTACATCTCGGCTAGTTTTTGTGGGGCAGGAACTTTAAGGACACTGCATTCAGACACATAGACTTCAATATGAAGTTGGTCCCCCTTTGCAGCTGCTATAATGATTCCACATCCCATGTTTCAGAACTATTCATCCAACATCAGTACCTACTGTTGTGGCTGAACACGATCAAATCCTCACAGCAATGTTCAAACCATAGTGTAAAGTCTTAACAGAAGAGTACAGCAGTAAAGAGAGGAAAGATTCCCTATGAGATTCTTGATTTCACAAGAAACCATTAATGACACTGCATTCAGATACTTTCATATGGAGTTGGTCCCTCTTTGCAGCTTCTATAACGCTTTGGACTCTGAGGGTAACTTGTTTTTCTATAACAAACTGGATAGAATGTGAATGTCCTGAACTGGCACATAGCTTTGGTTTTATATTTGATTGAGTTGAGATTTACAGAAGTATTTCTACTGTAACTGTTAAACAGAACACTGCTGTTAAAAAGCACAGAGTGTGTGTGTAGTTATTAGACAGGTGTGTGAGTGTGAGAGTGAATTTCATACTGTATATATGGCAAAATATCAAATCAAAAGTAAATAGTACACAGCAGAGGCATGACTATAGGAAAAACTACTGATCACGAAATCTTAATTTTAGCCGTGATTTGTTTTATTATGGTTATTTTTAAAAAACAAGGAACACATACTTGTGACTACAATATAAAAACAATAAAAAGAAAAAAAAAAAGAATATGGCTGAATCACCACCTTCACTTTACACACATCCCTTTGCACAACCCTAGTACCTAAATACTGATTGCTCAGAGTGTGGTATGAATGTTGTCTCTGGGGAGTCTGTAGATTACCTGTCTGAGTTCAGATAGGCCTTTGAGAATAGCCTGCTGCCTCTCGGTGCTTTTCAGCAGCTCTGGGTGTAACAGGGGGTCCCGCTGGATCACAGTGGGCTGTCTGCTATTGTTCACATCTAATTAAACACCAGAACATATATTTAAGATGCATGATTCGTGAGCTGTGTGCACAGCAAACAAAACCAAGTGGCACCTTCAGGAACATTAAAAGAATTACACCTATTTTTTTAAATGTATATATTCAGTCTTTGAGATATAAGAGGAGTGTTTTAATTTAAAGTGGTTCATTGTAGAGAAACATGCAGTGGTAAGGATAGGCGAACTACAATTCAGATATAGTCTATATATATATACATATACACACACACACACACACATATATATATGTGTGTGTCAGTTTATACGTCACTTTCATTCACTTCCTGTTTGTGTACCTGCATGTCTCTTCTGTGGGGCTTCGTGAGTAGTGGGTCTGGAGATCGGGGCAAAGGGGTCCAGATGGTAAACCTCATCAGTGCGCAGGTAAGGGACATAGTCAGATGCCGGAGGCCATTCAGGGCTCTCTGATGGTTCTTCTGTCTGCAGTGGAGAGGAACAGGGGAACTGCTGGAGCCTGTTCTTTACAGCTGGGATTGGTGAAGAGTCCCCTCTGCTGGAGAGAGACCGTATGACAAGGTAAAAGGACAAAAATTACTTTTTAAACTTGCTTTTAAAATGGTCCTGTTTATAGAAACACATTCTATTTATTAACAACCCTTGTAAGAAAACTCCTTAAAAAACGTTCAGTGTCATTAAAAACATGTAGAACTTGATTCTGTAACAATTTCCATAAAAGTCAGGCATTTGAAAATGTAATACAATGTATGAAATAGTATATCAAGTAGACATTTCAAGTCACTTGACACTAAAACACCCCCTTTACCCTGTCTGAACAGATTCAAACAGGTAAAATATAAAAAATAGAAATTATAGATCATTTGAGAATTTGGCATTTCGGATTCATAAATTGTGAAAAGCTGTGCATCCTAAATGACTTACATGTCTGATACTAAATATATTCTGGGCATAAAATTACATATTAGGTGTAATTCCACTCATCATTTAATATTTCACAACCAATATGAATAACTTTTAATGAGTGATAACTTTAATCTTAATGACCTCATAAGTTGCACTGCCAGTTAACCGTCGTTTATTTACTCACCTGTGAGTGGTGGAGGTGGACGGCCCTCTTTGTGAATCTTCACCCTAAAATAAGGAGAGGAAAATACAGCAATAGAACATTTCCTGAACAATATTATAACCACACCAGACTGAACTTCATGACCGGTCTCTTACTTTTTGATGAGCAGAGTTTATGGGTCTCTGAGGGTGAGGTGAGTTCCCAGACTGTGAAGAAGGATCCTGCTGAGGTGTTTTGGAGAACATGTTCCTCTCTACTAACGTCATGAGCTCCATTTGGCGGCGCATTCTGCTCTCCTGCCGGTGTCGCTGTAGGACCACAGGGTAGCGCTCTGATGCGGGAACAAATGGCTTGCTGGGTCTTTGTGTGTTCCACTCTTGCTTCCTCCCAGGCTGCTGCGTGTGAGGCCTGTCTGTTCTCGCATAGGCCTCATAAGGGTCCGCTTCTCGAAGTACAAACACGTTCTCTTTTCCACTGTTCTTTTCAGCCAGCCTGGTCTCGCGCCTGGATCTTCTGATGTTGGATGTGACCTTGTGTTCCACTGGAGTGGCTGGAGCTTGAATGGTGCTGTCTGTGGTTTCAGTCTCAGATGGACTAACTTTGTTGACATCTGCGTGAAAGAGTAAAGGTTCAACATAAATATTATACTATTCAACAACAACAACAACAACAACAAAAAAAAACAAAACACCAAAGGGTGGATGATATGACATGTGCAGGATATTAAGTTTAGCCAAAGTCTCCAAACAACTCACAATAGACTAAATTAATAATAAAAAAAAGATTTGCAAGAATAAATGCATACATTAATGATATATTAAGAATGTCTTTAGATGATAGTTAAGAATGAAAGAGGCAAATTCTGTTATTCTCAAAAATTGACATTTGCCCAAATCTACACAGAGCTACATTAGCCAATTAGATCTCAGAATGTTCATTTATGTGAAAATAGCCATTAATAAAAAAAAAAAAAAAGCACTTTTAGATATTCTAGTTGACACAACTTGGCTGTCTCACCCTAGTTGACTCACCGTAGTTGAGACCACAATTATTTTCTGAATCATGTTGTTTGCTATAAAAATAAATTAATAAGATAAAATCGACATAATGGGCAGACATCCTATCATTTGTTCCTATGCAGGCTTTCTATAATTTACAGGCTCTTTATAATTGATCTAAACCCTTTTTAAATAATCCAGCAGAGAAAAGCATACTGTGGTGAACTCTATGAGAAGTTACCTGTCTGGACGGCTGTGTCTCTTCTCATAATGTTAGGAGCTTCCACACTTGTGTCCCCTGTGGCCGCACTCACTGAACTTCGACCACCTAGAGTTGTACAAATCATTTAAATATTTGAAAGCACAGAAACTTCGTAATTAATAAGTATTTCGTATTTTTACCTTGTGAGGCCGACTCGCCCTCCAGACTTCTCAGCAGATTGGAAACATCATGGCCTTTCCTTGCCAGGTTTTGAATTCTCTGTAGATGTTTGTGTTTCTGTGCTTCTTCCTTAGCTCTCTGAACACTCAGATAGAGTTCTTCTGTTTTGCGTGACTTTAACTCCTGAAACACAACGCAAATAAGAATTTCTCTTATAGTCAGTACTTTAAAAATAAAAGTGCGATATAAACCACTTTAGAAATGTGATTAATAATTTTTAATCGTTGCCTAGCATTAATTTCAGAAGAAACAGTTCTCAAACTCTGACATAAATTGTTCGTATTTGAATAACAGGTGAATTCAATTTCCACTGTTTCTACCTCTTTTTGTTTCTGCCGTTGTGTGTCCATCAGGTACTGTTGCTGGAGAAGCTCCCTCTCTCTAGCCACTCTCCTCTCTTCCTCTTGCTCCAGGGCCCGTCGCGCTGCCTCTTCTTTCTCCTTCTGATGCCTCCGCTCTTCCACCTGAGCTTCTATGGCACGCTGGCAGAAGTGGAAGCCAAAACCATTATTATTATTACTATGCAGACACCAGATATAACTGGTGAGATTTATTTTGGCATGTTTTTTCCTTTATCTATTCCTTTAGCAGAGTCCCTTATCCAGTATGAATACAGTAGAAGCCAAACCCTTACAAAGAGCCTAGAGAATGAAAGATTTAACTTGTTAAAGAAATAAAAGTGTAACACATAGGGAAAATCTTTATTTACACCTCATGCTACCATTTTCAACAGAAATGACTGTTTTGCTGAGTTAGAACTGTTGGTTGCTACTCATATGCTACAGTTAATGAAATGTCTGAAGAGTGTACTTAGATGATGTTAGAAACCTTTCATGCACAGGTAACAATGAAGGAAAATTCCCAAGGATGACATGAACAATGCTCAAATGGAAAAACAAAGAACCCCTAGCAACAAAAAGAGAACTTTTTAGCAATAATTAAATGCATCATGTTGGTGAGGTTAATGTATGCTGATGGGAGCATCCAAGTCATGGATCCAGCTCCTACCTGATGCTCCATTTGTTTGATGCGCTTCCTTTCTCTCTCTTCTATTTGGGCAGGATCTAGAAGAGCAGTCATGGTACGGAGATGACTAGGAAAAAAAAGACAGAACATGCTTTAATATCATTTTGTATCATCTGCATGCTGTTGTTTTTGTTGCTATCTTACAACAGCCAACCTGGACTTGTGCTGAAAGCCCTGAGTGGTGTCCACACTGGCTCTGCCCATACTGTCCCCTCCGAATGCGCTCATGGCCTCCCAGGCGGTGGACAAAGCTCCTGAGGGTGACCGATGGTGAGAAAGGGAGCTTCCAACGTCTGGCTCTCCTCTGTCTGAGGGTGGAACAGTGGGTGGGTAAAGGGGAAGCCGTCTTTGAAAGGAGTCAAAGTGCATGGCCCAGCGCTCATGGTCCTCAGCCTAGGAACACACAATACCAATAAGTACCAATAAGTGTGTGTTGAAAATATGATGTGTATGTGCTGTGTTTCCCTTTGGACATCAAACGTTATTTTCAAAAGGATTCTGAGGTACATACCTGGTTCTGACTCTGCTTCTCCAACTTCTTACGAAGTTTGGCCTCCTCTCTCTGCTGCTCCAATTCCTGTAACCAGCGCCTTTGCTGGTCCCTTTTCTCCTCACTGAATGCATTGTCCAGTGGAGCGGACTCCTAAATAGAAATGATACACTGAATAATTAGGAGAAAGAATACCGTAACCCCCCACTTTAATGCCCATTAGCAGTCACAGAGTCAGTCTAAGGCAGATTTTTTCTGAGAACCTAACTGATAACGGAACTGATATACACAGAATAACGTGGAAACTGCAAATATCCTCTGCCTTTTTGTGGAAATATACATATTTATATGTACAGTAATCCCCCAGTTGTACGTGGATCAGGAGTCGCAGATTCAGTCACACATGTATTTTTTTAAGAACCAAACTACTTTTACAAGGAAATCCCCAAAATAACACGGAAACTGCAAATATCCTCCGCCTAGTGGTGGCGGTAATACACTGAAAAGTTGTCAACCGCCATAAAAAGAACAAGACAGCTGCAACATTCCTGCTCCGTGTCTTGTTCTCTTATTTTAGTGTTTTAAACATTTCCCCACAAATTTTATCTCAGTTTATTTAGTATTAGTAAGCTGTGCCCTGTCTAAACATGTGGGTAGAGAGTATTATTTCAATGTTTCTTTTGTGTACGAGTTCTTGAACCCTGCTAATGCTTTTTTCTTTTAAGCAATAAGTTTTCCGATTCTGATTATTTATTTATCTTTACATTTTCTTCAAAGGAAATGCATTGAACTGAGTTTAAAACAAAAAGTGTTCTGGGAGCATATTTAGGGTTTACACTATGTAAAGAGGCATTTTTTTTTTACCAAAACACAACACCTAATTTTATATATGTAGACACACACACACACATACACACACACACACACACACACACACACATACCATTTTATATATATATATAAAATGGTATGACATTTCAACCTCTGAGGAAAGGAGCAAAGGAAAAATTGATCATGTAAAAAAAGCCCTCAAAAACAATAAGCTACATGGGTAGATTGCACAATCAAACTATCATTGTCCTTAAGTTTTCTATTGTGGCCCCAGGTTAAAAAAACACAAGTGTGTCAAATTTAGAACGATATTTTGTGTGTGAGAGCAGTGTTGAGTTTTGTCTCTTAAACATAGTTTATAAATGATATCCAGAAAATAAAATAAAAGATACCCCCAGTATGAAGGCTGAGCGGATGGCCGAGGGAAGAGCCTTCTGGCTACTGTGCGTCTGTGAAGCTGTTGGCCTGCTGTTTGCACTGTCCGTGCCTGTGGCTGTCACTGCAGTCCTGTCATCATGTACCTAATAATTAGACATTACTGCATTAGGATCTGCAGCAGGATAAACAGTGTAACTGTAACAAAAAATTCATTGGTTTGGGTCATGACACTGAACTCTTAAGACCATGCCATATGTAAATCCTGTGTTTTGTTTCTGAAATCTCCTTCACTGCAATAATGGCCTTTACTCTTCTAGGAAGGCTTTGCACTAGATCAGGGGTGTCAAACTCCAGTCCTGGAGGGCCGTGGTCCAGCATGTTTCTGCTCAGAAACACCTGGTTCACCTCGCTAGTTAATTGCAAGGTTTAGTGAATGTGTTTAAGGAGGAGAACCATCAAACAGGTCTGTCTGGACACGGAGTGTACCAGTCAAAAGTCTGTGCACACCACAAATTTTTCATAATTTTATTCTTGTTAAATACTGGAATGTTTTTGAGTGAATAACTATAAATGACAATTTGCTTTATAAGATAAAAACATCTGTGACAGTGCATGTCTGGCATCCTATTAACTGATTGTGAGTCAGTCTAGAAGACTGTCCTCCAACTTTAAACGCACTCATTAGCTGTGAGTTAGTTAAACACTTGTCTGGTGATCCACATTATAATTTTAAAGTGAGAAAGAAAAAAAAAGACTGAACTGGTTTCTATTACAGTAACCCTCTGCATTTACGTGGACCAGGATTCCCGTAATCAGTCTAACGCAGATGTACGTGGAAATCCCCACAATGTTTTTTTTTTAATGCATTTTAGTTCTAAATTATTCCGAAAAATATAATGTATTAATTGTGTAACTTAAAATTTGAAAATGCTTATACCAAAGAAAACGGCAGTGCATACCAAAAGAAAAAAACATGCTTGCATTCATTATTTGTTAGCTCAGTGTACACTGTCCAGTGCATATACAGGTTTACCTTGACATTTTCATTAAGGGTAATGCATTAAGCTGAATTTAAAATGAAATGTAAGTGTTTCGGATTCAGTCATTTTTTTTTCTTAGAACCGAGAAAAAAAATTAATTGTTGGTGAAAACTGCAGATATCCTCCACATTATTGTGGCTTTTTTCATGGCAATTTATAATGCATTTTAGTGCTAATTAAGAAAAATAATTAAGAAAAACATAAATTCAGCCACATTTCCATATAAATTCTAAGTTCATAAATGTTTTTGTACTGTCCAGAGAACACAAAGAAACCGCGTCTTGGAATGGTTTGCGTCTCGGCCGAGAAAGACAGGCCGACAGCGGACATGCACCGGACAGCTGTTCTTTTCCAGAACGCACAGATTGCCAGTCCGCCCTTGACTCAGAGGGGGGAGGTTTGCAAGTAACAGCTTGATGAACAGTAAATTATTAAACTGTACAAATTATTGGTGATTACCCGTACATTTTACTGTATATACTATATATATTATGGCTAAAAACATTAATGTATTACTACATTTCCCTGCTTATAGCAAAGAAAACAACAGCGCATACCAAAAAAAACATCTGTGCATGAATTACAGAACAGTCTATACAGGGTTAGCATCAGTATTTACATTCTAGCCCTGCAGGAGTTTGTGTAAACTGTACTGTAGGAATACGGGTTTACCTTTACATTTTTGTTAAGTGTAATGTATGAAAATGAAATGTAAGTGTTTTGGGAGCATATCTGAGGGCATGTTTAGGGTTTACACCATAAAAATAGGCATTTTTTTAAAAAAATCACAAACACAACAACATGGTTTTTCACTACACACAGGTGATCTTGGAACGTAACCCCCACTTTGTATAGCAAAAAACAAAGTATCTGTATCTATATCACCGAGTAACATGGGATTGAGGTTATTAATATGCATTTTAATACACTAGTCTGGTACCTTAATACAAATAATTATTTTTATTTGTGTCATAGAAAGAGAAGCACTTAAACCCACATTTAATACCATGTTTTAAACAACATATTGCACTTGCTACAAATACAGCGTGTAAACAGAAGCAAAGGGACAGTAACACTGACTCACCCCCGCTGGCTGGTCATTTGATCTCGGTTCAGCTGAAGACTCACTTTGAAGCATGACCTCCACGTTCGCTTTCTGATGCTTTTTAAGAGCCATCTGTTCATCTGTACACGAACAGAAACCACACAATAAAGCTCATCATAGCATCTTCATCCAATGTAAACAATTCATCTACTGCGGTCACTTCAGCCTCCTGCCTTTTTGAGGACACAGTGTTTAATATTGAATGACCAGTCAGTCACTACAGGCTTCCTGTATTGATTGTGCAATCAGACACTGCCCCTGCTTTAATACCTAGTTCTCTCCTCCATTGAGCCCGTTTGGCCTCCAACGCTTCTCTCTCTCGTTCTCTTTCTCCTAAACTGCCGAACAGGCCAGGTGGAGTGGAATCCAACGGTTTTCTGTTTCAAAAGAGCAAAGAATGCCAAATGCATGCAATAGCTTGTAGTCACTGATAATCTGCATCTTCTTCATTATTACACGTGTGAGGGAAGAAAAAATGGTTAGTGAACATTTCTGGCAAGCTTACTGATCATTAAGGCCTTTTATCAAGCTTTTCTCCCTCCCTTTGAATGCCTTTTAGAAGTAAATGCTTGGCGTTAATGAGGTATGATCTTATAATGGCATCGATTTGCTATGCTATGGTTTTACTAATGCACTCTTAATGTCTTTGATACTTAGATGGAGCTGAAAATATTCACCAAATCAACATGGTGAAAAGGTAAGGCAAAGGGACATATCCAGAGGCACTTACAATCCTTAGCTACAGGGACAGTCCCCCTGGAGACACTGATGGTTAAGTGTCTGGCTCAAGGACACAACAGTAGGAAGTGGGGGTTTGAACCTGCAACTTTGTGATCCCACTAGGGTAACTATCCACTAGGTAAAACACTATGTAAAACAGCTCCATAGGACTGTATGTGTAACTAATGATTGTAAGTCGCTCTGGATAAGCCCCTTTACCTTACTAGGCTACCACCACTCACAAATATCCTGGTCTGGAATCTGAGATTCATAGATTCCCTTCCTCCCAATTTTGCAACCACTAACTGAATTCCCACCAAATGTCTGTGGGTTGTTTGCTCATTCCACAGACATTGTGATTTTGCAGAAACCACAATACATTTTGGACTATAGTGTTCTTTCAATAGGCAGTTACATTAACATTCTTTGTTTTCACTAAATGTTTCGCAGCATGCAGCCAAAGCATTGTTGATGATCGTAACCATGCCAGAAACATTTTACGCTATACCAGAACAGGCCAAAAGTCACAAAAGCACATTTAAGGCTGTTTTTATGGGCACAAAATGTCTTACTTCTCATTGTTCCTTATTCCTTGTGAGGTTCTATGTCTCTGATTGCTGCTATCTAAAAGAAGCTCAGCAGCTCCACTCAACTTCGTGGTTTCTCTCGAAGCACATTCATCTTTTATATCAAGTTCTCCTGTTAGCAAGAGACAAAGGCAGTTTACAAATATCCACAAACAGCAGCAATAAACAGTATACACAGTGTATACACTACATGATCAAAAGTATGAGGACATCCCTTCATATTAGTGGTTTTAGCCATTTCAGCAACACTATATTGAACCGTTGCAAAAAAGTATGTATACTAGGGATGCACCAAATATTCGGTCATGGAAAATCCTTTTGGGACTAATCAGTATACAAAAAAGATTCAGTAATGTGTCCACAGTTGCTAACAGTGCGCTATTTGTGTGTAGAAGCCAGGATTTCATTATTAACACAGCACAGATTTTTACTAGGGATGCACTGAATATTTAGCCGCGTTAAAAATTTTTTTAACGCGACCACAGCAGTGCTGACACATTCAACAAGCGCAACCTGCATGCGCCAGATTGGATTAGAGTCAACATGTCTGCCGTGTGTGGAGCATTTCGATATACCTAAGAAAGACAAGCGGAAAGCCGCTTGAAAAGCGTGCAATGCCGAAATTTCTAGAGGGGGAGCATCTACAAATGTCGGAATTAATTTATCAGATAAAATCAAAACATCCCGATCGCCATGCAGAGTATGAAGCACAGAAGAGGCGAGACCCTTCGAACACACCCACTCCGTCTGTTTTTGAAAAGATAAGAAAGTTTTCCAGTGATTACAGTTAATATATGGGTTATGCCAGTTTTAATACACTATTTTGTTTTAGGCCTACAGAGAATGTTGTTCTATCATTCAACGGTTTTTAGAGCACTTGTTCTGAATGCACTTTGTTCAGAATATTAAAATGCAACGGAAATTCACTAGTTTTATGAGAGAAGATATTTCATTGTAGAATATTTGCTTTTAGGCATATTTATGAGTGGGGCCAAGCAAAATATTTTATTTAAAATTTTATTTTATATTGTGCATTGTTTGAATGCTAAATAAATGTTTTCATAGTTTTGTAACAGATTTATTCTTTTCATAAATTAATAATACATTCTTTCAGTATTTCATTTCAGTGCATCCCTAATGTATACAGCCCTGAAGTTTCCATAGACAATTGTCAGCTGTTCTTCCAAGCCTAAAGTCACTGTGTGCAATGCAAAGCATCAGCTGGCGTGGGAAAACATGCCACCGTTTGATACTGGAGAAGTGTAAACATGTTTATCTGGAATGATGAATCACATGTAATCATTTGGAAGTTTGACAGACAAATCTTAGTTTGGCCAATGCCAGGAGATGGCCCTACCTAAATTCAAAATGCCAATAAAATGTATAGGTCTTGGCCAGTTCATCAAGTGGAGGCTGCTACTGTAGCAAAGGGGGATTCATTTAATTTGAATGGAAATAGTTTTACAAATAAATATGGATGTATCCACATACTTTTTGGCCAGTTACTAACCATTTTGACTATGTGTTTTTTCCTCTTCCTGTGCATTTTGTCCTGATGCTTTGATGCTGTTGAGAATCTGCTGAAGCTGCTCCTGGGTTAAGCACACCAAGCTCTCCTTCACAGTCTTCTCTGTGACTTTTGAGGATTCATCAGTGGTTCTTGTTTTGCTCTCTGAGTGCACTCTGACCACCCCGATGACGCTGCTGTGCTCCTTGTTGACCTTGACTTTGGTCTTTCTGTGGGAATGTGCAGTTGTCTTCTCATCGTGGTTCACAGCTGCAAGATTGTCGCTCTTCCTCTCCCTCTGGGGCCTTTCAGGCTCTTTAGGACCCTGTTTGGAGTGGATTGTGTTCTTCTGTGCTCTGTTCTTTTGTGGTACCTGTTATTAGAACAAAGACAATTGAAATAAATGTGAAACACCTGAAGGGATTAAAAATAAAGTATTGTGGTGCAATCTAGAGACCAAAAACACTGTTGAATGAAGGCTGTAGGACATGCTGAAAGATTTGATGCTTTAACAAAATCTTATATCTTTGAAATAGAAACTCCATCAAATAATGGAAAAATGAACTTTGATTTTCAAGTACATTATGTAAACATTGCACAAAAGAAACAATTAAATTCTTCCATACCAGGTTAAGCTGGAAAATGTACATGGTTTATTCTTGGACACACCAGAAAAATTCCCGTCCTTAGACCCCTCCCAAACATTAAAAGTTCATAATGCAAGGTGAAGTTTTACCTGAAAGTGTCCCGTCTTACTGGAGGCCTTTGACTCGTCTGAAACATTTACAGTAATGAATATACCATTTAATAACAGTTCAAATACAACTTGAATACATAAACAGACACTGCAACAATTAATGAACTTACTGTAGCTGGCTAACACAAGCTTGGGCTTCCCATTCTCAAGTTCAAACATCAGACCATCACTGTGAAACAGCAAAAAATATATAAATCTACACATTTTCATTTTAAAAGGTTTCACTGTAGATAATTTGAGCTAGAGACATAAAAGGGCATTCAACCATATAACTTGTATCTAAACCCTCCCAGCACCTTTTCAAGCATGCAAAAGTGGGGCAGCTGGTGAATTGGTGTTTAAGGAGTCTGAATCCCAGAACTGCACCAATGAGCCTGACAGTACCTTACTCGGGCACTCTGTTTCTTTCTGCTTTTCTTTGACCTGGATATAATTTTGGCACTATTTCGAAGAATGCTTGGGATCATTATCTGCTTGAAGAGCTTTGTCCAATAATACATAAACCAGAATGATTTGATACTTTTCTTTTTTCATGATACACACAAAGTAAATATCAGTGCACTAAAGACAGATCTGATTTGTCTCTTCAAACCCAACAGTTGTGGTGAAAACCTTTGTGCTGAAATGTTCATACTGACTATAACATTTCGAGTCAGTCAGTTACACTTGTTGTAAGTAATTCTAATGTTTCTTGTTGAAACATTTTGACCATACTGTGTATTTCTGGGCCCACACATCTGGCTTGTAGAGTATATTTGAAACTTTACAGACTTCAACCCCTAATAATCACAGAAAAGTGGTGATTTGGGCCTTTAATGTATTGAAAGGCATCGTAGTCACAATGTATAACTGTAAAATCACAAAACTAGTATTCTGTCCACATTATGCAGCACGAATTTTACCTTTCAGCTCTCAAACGCTCCTGCAGGAGGTGCAGGCCTCGTTAATACAGTTTATCTGAAAAGCTGATTAAAGAAAACCTATAAAAACACAGCCACATCGGTTAAAATCACACTCACCCAAGATTCATTCTTTAGTTTTGCAGACATTGAGCCTGAAAGGTGCGATGCGGAGTCTGTCTGTTTGCTTTTTGGTTTTGTTGTTTGCTGTTGTTGTGAAGCTCCTGTTGCCACAATAACACCCAACTGTTGTTGTGGTCTGTCTCTTCTTCTCTCTGGTAGCCTTCAGATACAAACTGGCACTCCAGCGCCTCCCATGTCAGCCAGTGAAATTACTTCTCCCAAAATACTGAGAGTACTGGGGGTCATTTAGCAAAGTAGTTACCCCTTATAGTCACGTGTGAACACACAAGAGCACACGGTGTAAACAGCACGAAACACTTTCTCTGCATTTAAGCTATTCACGAAGCGAAACAGCAGGCAGCCGGGAACACAGTCCCTGCCGAGCAGTGTGTGGAGACCTTGCTCTAGGGTACTAGAGTGGTGCCACTACCAGTCCTGGGATTCAAACCCACGGCGTTCTAATCACAAGTGGCCCCTTGTTCATTCTCTGCATTTAACCCATTCACCAAGTGAAGCAGTGGCCTGCTAGCAGGGCTGGGCAGGTGCTTTGCTCAAGGGTACCTCACTGGTGCCACCAGCAGTGCAGGGATCCGAACTCAGGACCTTACGTACATTAACATTTAACAGATATTTTTATCCAAAACGACTTATGAGGAAACACTCAAGTTTCAGGACAGTATCAGAACCAGAGGAGAAAATCTTTATGAAGGAGAAAAACGATAAGACGATAAGTAGGATATCTGTGCATCAGGAAAGGAGGAAAGGAGCATCAGGAAAGGAGGATATCTGTGCATCAGGAAAGGAGGAAAGGAGCATCAGGAAAGGAGGATATCTGTGCATCAGGAAAGGAGATGAGATGCTCTCTGAACAGACGAGTCTTCAGGAGGATTTTGAAAATAGAGAGGGAGGCTGCTGTTCTTGTCGGCCTAGGCAGCTCATTCCACCAGTGAGGAACCAGAATAAGACCAGCCTGGACTGGGTGTAGTGATGGACCTAGCCACCAGGGGTTAAAAACAGAAGCGGTGGCATTTTTATTTATCGAAAAGGGGTTTCTGAGTTTGAATTTGTTGATGGGGCTAGAGTATTTTTGGAATTTCGACTTGTTTGGCTTGGGAAGAGGTTCAGTTCTGATTTGCCAATGGGGGGGGGGGGGGGGG
>JBBPDB010000134.1:6051006-6063435 GCA_037974465.1 Brachypetersius altus
CATTTCTCCAGGATCACAGCGTTCCTCCAGGACCACAGCGTTCCTCCAGGACCACAACGTTTCTCCAGGTCCATAGTGTTCCTCCAGGACCACAACGTTTCTCCAGGTTCATAGTGTTCCTCCAGGACCCCAATGTTTCTCCAGGTCCATAGTGTTCCTCCAGGACCACAGCATTTCTCCAGGATCACAGCGTTCCTCCAGGACCACAGCGTTCCTCCAGGACCACAACGTTTCTCCAGGTCCATAGTATTCCTCCAGGACCACCGTGTTCATTCAGGACCATAACATTCCCCCAGGACCACAACGGTCCTCTGGGACTAAAACATGCCCTGTGCACTACAGTGTTCCTCCAGGACCACAGTGATACTTCAGGACCCCAACATTCCTTCAGGATCATGGTGCAGTTATGGAAAAAAATCAGCGATGTCCAGTTTCCCCCTGATGGTGGTTTCACATAAAACCCCCAATGCTGGGAAAGACACAAGAAGGACGTCTTTTTGAAAAGCCGCTAATGCAGCATCACCGGTAGCTCAACACACTGGGAGGAAAACACTGGCTGCCAATTCTGTACATCAGTTAATAGACACTGACTAGCATCATGCTGAGTGCTGGGGGAGAGGGAGGGTTATCCCACCTGCCTAGACAGAGAGCACAGATAAGGCCACAATCTCCCAAGCTTTTGTTGCTGATCTCACCCCAATACCAAGACCATGTATGAGTCTATCCTCAGAGATTTGTAATACACACGGACATGATATTGCACAGTATTTGCGATCTCCTCCTTTTTTCCTATTACTGTGTTATTCTATTAGTCAAAGTCAAAGTCAAAGTGAACTTTGTCATCTCAGCGTATACAAGTATACAGGGAAACGAAATGGCGAGACCTCTGGATCAGCAGTGTATATACAAATACTTATTATTATTTAATTTAACAATGTGCACCTAAAAAGTATAAAACTTACTCCGACTAGCGAAATATTGCATCTAGCGGGCTCTGCACTGGACCAGCATGTAGGATACATGCTGGATTGATTGATGATTAACTATATAATATTACATTGTATGTAACATTTTTTAGTTGTATAACATTTTCTATAATGACTTTTAAAACCAGCTACTTTTGACTTTTACTTAAGTTGGATAGGGCATTTTTAAATTGGTATTGAATTTCACTACCGTTGCTCTTGCTGTTTGTACTTTTGTGTACCTTTTTCCTTTTTTTATTCCAGAGTACTTTTTGCATCTCTGCTGATAAGAGTGTTGTTCTCACACAGTTTGCAGTGGGTTTAGGTGAAAGTGTGATTTAGCACGGTGGGCACAGGACCACAGCACTTTAGGGTGAAATGACAGCGGGCCGAAGCTGTGGCCCTGGGGAACGCCGACATGCTTTTTGCATTTTGTCCAGCTCTTGCGGCCCTTCTGCTTTGCAGCTGCTCTGATCTCTTAAAGGTCAAGTCCCTGAAGACAAAATATTTTACTGGACAGCTTTAGTGGAGATGATGACACAGAATGAATGTACAATGCCTTGCAAAAGTATTCACCCCCATGGCATCTTATTCCCTTACACCCTGGAATGTAAAAATAATGGGGGTTGTATGTTTTAATTTACACAACACAGTGACCCCTTTGCTTGAAGTGAACAAGAAATAAGACAAAGAAAGAAAACCTGAGTGTGCATAACTATTCACCCTCTCCCAGAATCAATCATTTGTTCAGCCACCTTTTGCAGTGATTACAGCGACAAGTCTCTTCATATATATCTCCACAAGCTTGGCACATCTAAACTGCTCCAGCTCCTTCAAGTAGGATAGATGCCACCTTAAATCGTCCCTGAGATTCTGGATTGAAGTCTGGACTTTGAGGGGGGCCATTCCAGGACATTTACTTGTTTCTTTTTAAACCAGTGGTCCCCAACCTTTATTTCGTCACGGACCGGTTTAATATCAGAAACTATTCTCACGCCCCGGCCTTTAAGGAGTGGCAAAAAATAATAAGCGTAAATCCAGTGTGTACTCGCACTTTTATTAACAGCATTTTCATCCTCTCAGCACGCTAACGCTCTCTGGTCGCCACGGTAAACATTGAACATCTTGTTGAAATAATTGAAGATTTACCACAAAAACAAATACAAAGCGTCGAGTGAGTCATAGACTAAGGATATCCGGTTATTTTTCAAAATAAAACATCGTTTAAACTCTGATAGTAAATAAAACGGAAATACTTTACGTTTTTTTTTCTGTGCAGCCCGTGGACCGGTACCACATGACCCATGGCCCGGTACCGGTCCGCAGCCCGGGGTTTAAGGGCCACTGCTTTAAACCACTGCAGTGTTGCTTTTGCAGTGCCATCCCAGTCTCAAATCTCTGGAAGACTCAAACAGATTTCCCTCAAGAATTTCTCTATATTTTGCACCATCCATCTTTCCTTCAGTTCTGACCAGTTTCCCAGTCCCTGTCGATGAATAGCATCCCCACTGCTTGATGCTGCTTCTATGATGCTTTACTGTGGGGATGGTGTTCTCAGCATGATGAGAGGTGTTAGGTTTGTTCCAGATATAGTGTTGTCCTTGAAGGCCATTTCAGTTTCATCTGACCACACCACCTTCTTTCACGTTTGGGGAGTCTCCAATACACCTTCTGGCAAATTTCATTCTGTCTTATTTTCTTGTCCACTCTTCCATGAAGCCCAGCTCTGTGCAGTGTAGGGCTTATAGTGGTCCTATGGACAGATACTCCCATCCCTGCGGTAGAGCTACTCGGCTCCTTCAGGGTTATCTTTTGCCTCTTGGTTGCTGCTCTGATTAATGCTCTCCTTTCCTGGTCTATGAGTTTTGGTGGACAAGTCTCTCAGATTTGTTATGGCGCTATATGTGAAACTCAAAAAAATAGTCATGTTTAATCCAGTTTTGTTCAAAGAGTCCATATATCTGTGTAGTATGAGACTGAATTGGACTGAAATGCAGAATGACTTTCCAGTACCTTCTGTATTGAATAGGTGTATGGGGTGGGTGATTTGGTGGAAATGATTTTAGTTGATGACTTCTTCACAATATCTTATAATAGTTTCTTTTTTGTTATTTAGTTTGTTTTAAGGACTTTACACACAAGTACAGCAACTCAGCAAATAGCAATTTTAAAGCATGTTTTTAAAATTAGTTATTTTTTAACTAAATAATAAAAGATAATCACATAATTGGTTAACATCCCATCAGCTCTTTGTTACCCTATCAGTGTAAGTGTTTGGTGTGGCACCACACTGTACAGCTTCTTTAAATCTAAATGTGTTCTTTTGTTACAGCTAATGGTTTGTACAGCACTGGTGAAAATGATGTTCAGCCTAATGAAATGTCTACATCTGGTCATTTTTCAAAACTTAGAGTGCTTTATTACAATTTTGTATTCAGTACTTTAAATGTGTGTGAATGACCAAACTCTACAGATGGACCAACTTTAGATCATGGAGTAGAGCTGACATTAGAATGACGATGAATTTATTGGTGTTTTATTTATTGGTGTTCTCGTATCTGGTTCATCCTGACCGGTTTCTTAGAAGCACATTCTTGTGGTGAGGAAACTATAGGAAGATGTAATTTATGATGATGATAACCTGTTGTCATATCACCCACCCACAGGAGTGAGCGTCATATGGAATGATAAAGGCAGGTGTTAGGGGCCCCAGAGTATTCCCCAAGGTCGTGTTGGGGTCTCTCTCCCTCTCTCACATGCACATGCACACGTGCACGCACACATAGACCAGCCCTGCAGCTTAAATTGAAAATGCCTGGAATGCAATTCTGTGTGTGGTGCCGATCAGTCCAGTCAATTAAGGACCTCTCCACTAGAGTGAATGACGTGGCCAATTGCTCCAGCCTTTTTTAGGACATCAGAAGCACCGACTGTTCCTCTGCACTGAGTTTGTGCCAGGACTAGTTATTTATTTCTTTTATTTCGAGAGCTCTTATGGTGTCTTCGTGATTTATTACTATGTATGTCACTACTTATGCAATAGTATATCATTTGCAGCATCACTATTTATGTCTATTGCGTTCAGTGACAGACTCGGTATAGAGAAACCTCATAGATGTGTTGCTGGTAAAATACTTCTGCAGTAATTTTATTTATTATCTATTGTATTTACACTGTACGGCCAAAAGTGTTTCAGGGTTTGGACAAGACCCTTTACCTCCAGTGAAGGGCAATCTTAATGCTTCAGCAGACATTTTGAACAACACACAGTTTGGGGACGAACAACTTTTCTATTTCAGCAGAACTGTACCCCACTACACAAAGCAAGCTGCATAAAGACATGGCTGGATGAGTTCAGTGTGGAAGAACTTGACTGGGCACAAATTCTCACAGAAACTCCAAAATGTTGTGGAAAGCCTTCCAAGAAGACTTGAAAGCTGTTATAGCTACAAAGGGGGAACAACACCATGTTAAAGTCTATGGATTTGAATGCAATGTCTCTGTTGGTGTAATGGTTAGGCGTCTCAATACTTTTGTCAGTGCTTTTGTAATGGTGCATATCCACCTCTCTACTGACTCTAAAGCAAGGTATATTTAGTACTAAGTATTTTATGTACTAAAGTTTTAATTGGACTTTTTTATTGTTCTAGTCCTTGTATCTCTGTGCAGTCGTAACAAAAGCCGCTTCCTCCTTGATTTTCGTCTTCTGATTATTATAAACACACATCAGCCAGGTATGATAAAATGTTAGGTCGCTGTGAGAGGATGTCGTGACTGACTCTGAGGCAAAGTTGCGATACTCTGGCGATGCACGTCAGAGGTCGATGGCTGGCCTGCTATATTGACGAGGAGCAGGCTGATGTAATAAAGGACCTGGTCCCTCTGGCACGGAGATCAGCAGATAGCAAAAGGCCTGCTGCGCGCTGTCTGCCAGAGCAACTTTTTGGCATGAACATATGCGTAGAGTGCTGTGTTTGTAGGCTCTTGTTTGCTTTGCTCGCTGGGGTTTGTTTGCTCTATTTTGGGACATCTGTCATACTGCAGTGTTTTTTTTTAGGGTAACTAAATCAAGCAGGTGAGGGTGATTGGTTGACAGGTTGATAGATTGAGGAAGTATCTTTCCGTTTCTCCAGTTTTCATTTGAAATTGACCTTTATTTTGTTTTTTTTGCTTGAAGAATGGTGCAACAAATATAATCTTTAAAATTTCAGTAACAGATGTTATACTTTTTTTCCTTCTGTCTTCTGTTGCCATAGCAGAGATGTGAGATTTTCTTTTAGCAATGATTATATACAGGATGATGTTGTGAATGGCAGTGAATAGTTAGTGACCAGTTAAAAAGCAGTGTTGCGGTCAGCTCGGGCCTGCTTTTGGCCTTGCCGTCGAGCAGCATGGGTACAGCTTTCTTTTTTAGTAATGGAATAGCGCTGGTTCACGGTGCAGAGTGGATCCTTGTGCCAGTGGAAAAGGGCCATAAAAATCTTTTGATTCAAACTCTTGTCCTCTTCCTCTCTGTTCCTCCAGGAGGCAGCCGTAGGGGCGTGTCCCAGTACCTCCTGGGCCAGGATTGATCGGCTGGCTGGTGAGCGTGGCTGGCGGCGGACTGGCTCCTCCCCCTCCCGGCAGCAGCGTGCGCTCCCAGCCGCCCCCCTGCACCCCGCGCTCGCCTGGCCTGCGTGCCCGAGCCCATGCCCCCGGTGCCACGCGTTGCCCCAACGCCATGTGCGTCCCGCACACCATGGAGGCGGGCAAGCACAGCACAGGCCAGGACCAGGGCAGCCGAGGCGGCGTGCCACTGGAGCCGTTCGTTCACCAGGTGGGCGGCCACACCAGCATGATGCGATATGACGACCACACCGTCTGCAAGCCGCTCATCTCCCGAGAGCAGCGCTTCTACGAGTCGCTGCCACCCGAGATGAAAGAGTTCACGCCAGAATACAAAGGTAAACCATGAGACAAGGGACTGAGTGTAGATTTTGAGAACAAATGCCTTATAGGGCAAAGTAATTTAGTATTTTCATCCTTAGAATATGGTCATTTCCCTAGAAGGCAAAATACTATATTAAAATTGTACTTATTGTACTGCCATTCCACAAGCCCCTATGCTATATGCAGTGCTTAAATAATAAATACAAATGACATACAGTATACAGATTTTATGTACAGTATATCAGTGTTTTGTGTGTGGAAGCCCAGTATTACTCTGGAAGTTATCACCTGAGATGCCAGTCAGTTTTTTCCGATTCTGAAACCCTTATGTTGGTGTCATTACTGATAATGATTGCTATATTTTTCTCTAAAAACTAAACTTAAAACTCCATCGTGCTTATCAGGTTCTCCATATGGAAGATGATGTCATTTGTGAGACTCAACTGCACTGAATTGTGAAGTGTTTGCAAAGGACTTAAAGTAATGCCGTGTGTACAGCAAGATGTTTCTGGGGGTTGGAAAGTTATGTAGTGTTTTGCCTGGCCTTAGTCAAATGTTTAATCAATGATTCACATTAAAAGCTGCTGAGCTGCTGTACTGTAATCCCTCTTGGCATGTCAGGGGTCATTTTTAGACACTTACAGCAGCAGCTATAAGGGACAGCAGATGTTGGGAGTGCAGGCGAGAACGAGCCTCTTGGCTAAATACGGTGTGTTTACAGAAATGGTTGTTAAGAGCGTAGTCACTGTTAAGCAAATGTCATAAAGTCTCTGTTTCCCTTGCCCATTTCCTGCCCTTACACTCCTACTGTTTCCACTGCAGCCCGTGGACAGCAGACTTCGCTGTAATTCTTTACTCAACTGCTCCAATGGCCCACGTTCTGTGGACCTTTCTTAATATGAAAAGCTTTTTCTTCTGAGCCACAATTGTTACTCTACAATTTTCTTCTCACATTTATAAAATCTCTTTTCCACCTACAACATTTACATTTACGGTATTTAGCAGATGCTTTTATCCAAAGCGATTTCCATTCCCTAACTGCAGGTGACAGTCTGCCTGGAGCAACTTGAGGTTAAGGGTCTTGCTCATTTCTGAGGTCCGGCACTGATGTTGAATCAGAAGGCCTGGCTCACAATCTCCATTCCAGTTCACCCTAAAGGTGTTGGATGGGAAAGTCAGGGCTCTGCGGGAAGATCAAAATCTTCCACACCGATCACATTCAGCCATATCTTTATGGAGCTTGCTTTGTACACTGGGGTTCAGTCGTCTATAAAGTTGTCAAAACATTTTTGTGTTGAAGCTTTAAGATTACCATTCACGTCCTAATACTATTGTCCATATAGCATATATGCATCACTGTGTGTTTTGAGGGTTTATGTTCCACATCAAAAAAGAGGCAAAATCTGTTTTCCACACGCCCTTTAATAGACACAAGGCAGACGGGATCAAGGGCAGCTGTTTTGCAGAAACGCAGAGACACTGTCATTAATCTAGACTTTAAAACACTTCCTGCGGGCTGCTGCTCATCCACCTCCTGATTTTGTTAAAGCCAAAGCTGCTCTGGGTTTGCAGCCATGAAAAACAGACCACTGAGGGGCAGGTGGGTCGCATGGAGACGTTATGACATCTATTGTCAGAGCAGCTGAGGCAGAGCAGTGCCTGATGACCGATGACTATAACCTGAGCGGAATTCGTCTGTGTAACTGGCCGGGCTTCTCCAGCGCCTGATATTTGCGCATGGAGAACACTCCGCTGTTCATGTGCAATATGATCCTCTTTGTTATCCTCTCTGTTTGGGAAGGGTACCAGCGTATTGCCATCAATCACCAGGCCTAATAAAAGCACTGCAATTGCCGTTACTCAGTCTGTCTTGGTTCCTGCTGATATGCTGATAGTAATATTTCCCCCATCAGTGTGCTGTGCCACGCTTTGCGGTTACCCTTTATTTTGGTGCTTGTGTCTAAATGCTCTAGCTGTTAATCCTTTCAATTCAAGCCTGTTTTGTCTATTAATCCGTTCAGTATATTATTTTGTTTTTGTTCATTATTTTGTTCCCCCCCCACATGTGGGCAGAAAAGGGAGATATTGCCTGCATTTTTTTTGCTGTTGTGACGTCTCAGCCTTGTCCGCCACGCCCCCTCGTCCTTGTTCTGGGTTGCTAAGCACCGCACCCAAACATAAACGCGGCACGAGGACAAGGGGGCGTGATGGATGAGGCCCAGACGTCACAGTTATTTTGTGGAAATATATATATGTTGGTATATTTGTCTTAAATTAGGCAAAAATATAATTTAATAATTTTGTAACATAAATATTAGCGTAAATTCAGCTACATTTTCATATAAAAATGTATAAATGTTTTTGTACTGTGGAGTGAAACAAACAGGCAGGAGGTTTGATAGACAATCCGAGAACACAGTTTATTTCTTCTTGCTGCTGATTGCCTGTGGCCCTCGATGTACACAGAGGCGGGAGGTTTGAAAGTAGCCAATCCGAGCATGTTTACCTTGGCTGCTGCCCCCTTGGAGCGTCTGGAGTGTTCTGGTGTTTTTTGTTTTGTTGTTCTTAAAGCCCTGCATTTTTATTACTGTGAATTAAATTATTTTTATTACTGTATTTAACTACTTATGCCAATGAAAACGGCAGCGCATACTAAAGAAAACGTACGTGCATGAATAACAGTACAGTCTGTACAGGATTAATATCGGTATAGACTGTACATTCTAGCACTGCTGGAGTTCAGTGTAAACTATGCAGTATGGATATGGGTTTATCTTTACATTTGCTTATCTCTGTTAAACCCTTTTTCATACGTATATGAATGTAATACAAAATGTACTTTTGTCTGGTTCCATGTATTGGACGTACATTCTATCCTAATAGTTTGTGTTAGGTGTCAACTTTAATCTTTCTTCTCCTGGTTTGCATGCGGTTTGAGGCCTAATATGTGCAGATTGTTTGTCCTTAACGCGGAAGCATACGTGACATTGATCAAAGCTTGTCTCTCAAAGCCCATTTAACGCCCGGCCTGTGTCTGCCCCCAACCCCGGTGTCATCATGTTGGATTCATGACATGCTTTCCATATGAAGCGGCTCTTCACTCGCGCTGCCAGGGGAGTAAATAAATTCATGCACCTTTTAAAACTCTTGTCGCCCGTTTCAGGCAGAGCTTGAGCAACCCCGCAGGTCCTGTTTTTTCCACTCGGTGGAGTCCATCCTAGCGATTAAAAATAGGGCCGCCCCCACGAGCTAAAGGCCTGGCATTGTTTGTGCATGACGGCGAGGTTGGAAGAATTGGTCACAAACCTTAAAGGTATGTGTGAAATGGAGTAAAGATCTATAAATAGGCAAAAGTGGGGGGTTGTGGTTAGAGGCTGCACATAAGGTGAACACCATGGCTGGAGTTCTGTTCCACCACACCACCCAGCTGGATCATGTTGTGATTTCCTTTTTGATGCTTAAGCAGTTGAACAGCGTTGTTGGAAATGAAAGCAAGTAGCTTTTTTGGTCCAAAAGCACAGCTGCGAACCGCAGTTTCAGGCAGCGTCTTTTGAAGATGTTTAATGACCTAATCATCGCGCGGAAGCGTTTTTAAAGCTTTCTGTTTTGTTCCAGTTCATCTGGTTTTCATTAGAAAGTCATGCCATGCTGCCTGTTTTGGCTCTTTGTAGCTTTTGACATCTCAGCATCAGCACTGTTATGGAAATGTGGCTGAGGGAAAAACGTTCCACAGATGTTTTGGCAGCTTCCCTCTCCATCCGTTGTGTGTCTGTCTGTCTGTCTGTGTCTGTGTCTGTGTCTGTCTGTGCAGAGGAATGTCATGTACTTGTCCTCCTTAAAGTGCTGGAGAAACCTCAGGACTAATAGCTAATTTGTTTCCGTATGGGTTTATTTTTGAATGCTCTTGGACTTTAATTCGAGCAACACTTTTAATAAACAATGTGTGAGTTACCATTATATTGCTACACACCAACTCCCTGATGTATTTTTAGCATGTTGCAAACACAGTTACATGATCCTGTCTTGCATTCTTTTGACCAAAATAATTTAATATGTGCACGAATATGGGAATTGTATCAGTACCATTACTGTTTATTTGCTTTAACATATTAATGTTTTTCAAAATATTCAGTTGTCTGACATAAAATCTGAAACAATAAATCATGTTGTTTGTAAATAATAACTTTCAATTGTATAAATAGTCATAAAAATGTAAAATTAAGGACTAAATCTACCTGTAGTAATAATGTTACAGAAAAAAAGGTTAAAATATATACAAGGGTTAAAATATAGATATTTAAGCGCAGCAGTCTAACGTCACCAGTATTGGTCACATGTATCCGTCCAATACATTTTTAAGAAACTACCTGCCAATACATGTATGAATATCACGCATCTCAACTTATTCATCCACTGAAGCTCTCATATGAAGCTCTGATTGGTCGGTATGCACACAGTCCCTTTGTGATTGGAGGATCAGTGTTATAAAAGCCAGTGTCACAATAAGGATTTATGATATGTTGTGCAGCCCTAGAACCTGTTTATGTGGTGGCTAAATTCCCAGGTTGTTGTTTAAAGGATGGCCTTGAGCTGCGTCTTTGGGGCCTCTGCAAAACCAGTCAAAGCTAAAACCTTAATGCCCATTAAACTGAGCCCTTCCTGAATTAGCACAGTGTTGCGGGAGCTTTATTTCGCTGGCTCATAAACAGACTTGGTCGCTAGAGCACACACACACACACACACACACATACACACACTGCCCCTGCTGAAGACTGGGCTGCTCTGCTCTGACATCAGCACTGTCTCCATTCATTAGCTCCAGTAACTGAGCTGACATCACAAGGAGGGATCATGGAGCTAAAAAGGCCACCCTGTAGCTGCAAGTCAGCTGGATGATGCATGAATATTGGCCCCCTCCTAACCACCTTCTTCTGTTTCCTTATCCCCCCTCGTCACCCATCTCTTTTTTTTTCTCATGACGTGAATCATTTTACTGCACCATCAATCAGCCTGACATCATGCAGGAAATGCAGCCATTCTTTGGGGAATCCATGCCCCCTTATCCAATCCAGGCTGCTAGTGGGGAGGCCATTTATAGTCATAAAATGTTTACTCAATCAGCAGGCAGCATTTCAGATGATCAACCCTCATGTTGTCTACTTTGCTGTTGCCTTGTTCATGACTTCATGTGTTATTTTTAAATGGAGAACAGTTTTTCATGGTGCACATTATTATTATTATTGATATTATTATTATTAGTACACTTCTTGTTATTGTTATTAATAATTATTATTATTATTGTTAATAACAACAAAAACAATAATAATAATAAATTTGTATTATTGTTGTTGTTATTAAAGATTATTATTAGTGTTATATATATATATTGTTATAGTTTTTGGATGATGATTATTAAATAAATACTTTGGCAAATTCACCGAATAGCTAAAAGCAATATCTGTATTCTCCATGCATCTTATTTGTAAATGGACTACATTGTTTCTATTATTATTATTAGTAGTAGACTTAATATTGATAGTTGCTGTTATTATTGGATGAATTGTTATTGCTATTGTAAGTATTATTAAAGTTATTTAATGATGGCTGTTGGTTATTTGGATTATTATTAAATAAATAATTTGTTAAAAAGTGGATGAAAGTACAGTAGGTAAAAGCAATAGTTGCAGTACTCATGGTGATTGAAATGTTTCTGATGTGTATCAGTCAATTGACAAATACTGTGCCTTATAGTGTCAGACGCTACATAAGCAAGACTTTACTTGCTCAGTGCAGTTTGAGGCAAGTGTGTGGATAAGCATGCAGTTCACTTATTGGCTACGTTAGTCCTGCATCTCTACTTCAGAACTACTTCAAATAGTGCTGAATTGCAACCCGTTCTTAATCCATGGGCATTTAATCATCTGTGCATGTTTGTCCTGTCAGGTGTGGTCCTGGTGTGCTTTGAGGGGGACTTGGACGGCTACATTAACCTGGTGGCGTACCCATACGTGGAAAGTGAGGGCCTGGACCATGATGACCTGCCTGAAAGGGACCAACCACGGAGGAAACACTCGCGCCGCAGCCTGCACCGGTCCAGCAGTGACCACAAGGAGGACCGGCCAACCCACGAGAGTGACAGCAGTGAGAAGTAAAAGACCAGTCCTTTACCCTGAACAAATATAACTGCAGTTCCATTGTAAAGTTTGGACACTTGGGTTTCATAAAGACTTAGGCTTAAATACTACAAATTGGTTTCTCAGATATTCATAGTAAAGCTTATGCTTATGAGTCCAATACAAACAGAATTGGCTTTTTCCTTCCCCTTCTGATAGAATTAGTTTTGACCAGTAGTGCTGGGCAATAAAACAATATTTATCATCAGGTGTGATAGAGGTGTGTTTGTGTGTGTATATGACTCAATGTGTCTTTTATCTTAGCTATATGTGTGTGTGTGTGTGTTTGTGTGTTTGTGTGTTTGTGTGTGTGTGTTTGTGTGTATGTGTATGTGTGTGTGTGTGTGTGTGTGTGTGTGTGT
>JBBPDB010000134.1:6063535-6079295 GCA_037974465.1 Brachypetersius altus
GTGTGTGTGTGTGTGTGTGTGTGTGTGTGTGTGTGTGTGTGTGTGTGTGTGTGTGTGTGTGTGTGTGTGTGTAATGTTAAATGTGATACTGTACATTATGAACGATGCATCACTATTTCACTCACATCCAGTTGGTGGTTGTTTCCAAAAAGAAAGAAAATGAAAGGTATGAGAGACATACACAATGCACTTTTGGTATTCTAGTACAACATTTGCAACATTTTCATTTTTTGTAATCCCTACACATTTCCAAAATATGAAAATCAGTTAAACATCCTACTTTACTGTATCCAAACTTTTGATGGGACTGTATGTGATAAATGTGGACTGATTTAGTGCAAGTGTTCGACTGCCTTTTTTTTATTGATTAGTACAGCTAAGAGATGCCAGGCCAGCACGAAAACCCTGTCGTTATATAGATTGTTACAGCCCGCAAACATACAAACATCAGTTCACTTACTGTGCTATTAACTGTGCAGCCGTACACTGAGTTTTAGAGAGGAGTTGGGTGTGTGTGATTGCTGCTGCTGTCCTCTGTGTAGAAGAAAGATGCTCTGTGGTTATGATGTAACCACACAAACATCTTGGTGCATGTAATATAATCACCTCAGCCAATTTATGTTTTGTGATATCGCTGCAGAACAGCAGAGCCACAATAGAGCAACACAAAACCAAATCGTTACGTCCACAGTGTTAAGAGATGGTCAAATAGTCGCTATGCCACATAAGTACATGCAATTTAGGCTTTAGGTTCAAACATTTCTGCTGAAAACCCGTACGACACTGTGCAAAAGTCTTAGGCACCTAAGAACGGTATATTTTATCACATTTAAAAATGTATTAGATAGGCTTGTGCTGTTTTCTTAAATTAACGTTAATTCAGTGAACATTTCCAGACCTCATAGAAGCCCAGTATTACATGTAGTTACCTGTTTGAGTCAGCAATTAAATTAAATTAAATTAAATTAAATTAAATTAAATCAGGAGTTGCTGACGGAATTTCACCAATCCAAACAACGGCTGGAGTCACCGAGGAGGAATCTGGAACCGAACTTGTCCTCCTGATCCGTTCACAGAATATCAAGTTCTTATTAGAAACTAAAAAGATTTTCATATTTCTTCCTTCTTTTTTGTTTAAATTTATTCTTATTAATTTCCATTTCTGCTGACGGGCACTTACTGCTGAGGTAATTGGATTTAAACTTTTGCATTAAGACTTTCGCACTGTAATGTATTTCTCTGTAATACATGACTGAAGTGCATTCAAACACTGATCCCTGTGCCTTACGAGCTAATGCGAGCTTATGCAGTAATTCATATTCAGCCTCTTCATGCTGATCAATTTTCTCTTGGCATATGAACCACCCTGCACTGAGAGAATGGGAGTTCGTTATATGATTGTCCACAATAAAGATTTGAGTTTATTGCATTTTTAAATGAGCCTCCGATTCCAGTGCTGTGCACCAGTGCAGTTGTGTACTTCTATCAGTGCTCAGTTATGCAGTAATAGCAGACAGTAAGTCTCACTTTTGGACTTGGAAAGCAGTTTCCAGTGCCTGCATCACAATTACAGCCTCAGCAATATGTTACTGGAAGGTCTTCTGAGTGTTCAGAGAGGGTGTAGATGTGAATGCGGGTCATGAAATCGGGATTCAGCACATTGATTCATCAGTTTTAGTATTTTACAAGTTTAGTCGAGTCACAACCTCCAGCTTTAAGCAATGGGAGCTGGTGCACACAGAGTGAACATCTAGTCCAAAGTATAGTCATGCGTGTCCTGCTGGATAGGGAGTTGGCTCTACAATCAGAAGGTTGTGGTTTGAATCCAAGGACTGCTAGTGGCACCACTGAGGTACCGTCGCCACACACTGCTCCCCGGGCACTGTGTTTCTGGCAGCTTGCTGGTTCACTTGGTGAATGGGTTAAATGGAGAGAAAGAATTCATATGACATATGACAAATGGACACTTAACACACACTTGCACTTGAAATAATCATCTGATCTTACTTTATTTCCCTTTCATGCATTTTTAATCAAGGTTGGCCCTTCTGGACCTAGCTGCTAAAATCCTGACTCCAACAAGCCTAAATGAAAATTATATTGTAAAGTAGACGATACTACCCAGACCCACAGAAACCACATCTGCTGAAGGAGTGCGACATCCAGTGATCCAGCAATTTGGTAATTTGCAGTTTGCTTGTGGGAGAGTAACCATGTCTACATTTCTTTGTGTTCACAGTCTGCAGGAACTGAAGAGCCCGCGACTGGACCTCCAGATCCAATCAGACGTACCCTTCCAGATGCTTGACGGCAACAGTGGCCTCAGCTCTGAGAAAATCAGCCACAATCCCTGGAGCCTGCGCTGCCACAAACAGCAGCTCAGTCGCATGCGCTCGGAGTCAAAAGAAAGGAGGCTGTACAGTATCCTGCTTTACTCTAAGCTCATTACTAATGTGATACAGGAGCAGTTTATATACAGTATTGTGTGAATGTCATAGGCATCTGCGATTTTCTTTTTTTTTCTGTCGTTTTTGTTCTTTTATCAGGTCACAGGAGTTTCTAAGGTGTACCAGGTCCTCCTGAACACACATTGAGTTGTCCATTGTCTCTGAAGCTGGAGGCCGCTGAGCTTAGGGATCAAGTTCAGCTTGTACCTGGTGGTCCCCTGCTATTGTCTGAATGAAGCCCCAAAGCCCTGCTAGTCAAAGGCAAACATTATTCTCCGCGCAGCTGCAGAAACTAGAGATGGGCCCGATTCAATTTTCCGCTGTGCTCACGCATTCCTGGCTTGTTCAGCTTTCTTAGCTGGAGGAGAAAGAAGAAAATTAACGCAGGTGACCACCCTGCACCTCGCTAATTTACTGACTGTCTATATCCCCAGATGAATAATTGCATTTTGACTAGAGGGAACCATTTGGGCCGGCTGTTTGGCAGAAGGCAATTTAACTAATTGAGAGTGCCCCAGAAAGCTGAAATGAAATGGGTGATTGCCTGTTCTCATTTCTAAATGAGGTGTTCACTAAGAGTATGTAGGCTAGTGGAGTACTGTGTTAGTAGTTACCTTCTGTCTAAAGTTTCTATGGGGGTTTTAGAATCGAGGACAAATTCCCCAGAGAGATAGAATAGGAGAAAAACACTTCTGGAATGAAACCATTTAATATACCCTTCAGATCTAGACAAAAATTCTGTATATTTGAGGTGACCCCTCATTTCAAGTACTTGAAATCAGCAGTGTCAGAGCTACAGTTATTTTGCTAGTCTTCTGTTGCACTAAGCATGCGAATGACAAAATAATTTCCTTCGGCGTAACTAAAGTTCTTTATCGTATCTTGCTGCTGTTGTGTGTTCATGCATGAATCAAAGTTCCTTGACCCAGAATCCTCTCAGAATTTCTTCTCCTTGAGAACGTGGTGCACCACTTCAGCTACCCCTGCATCCTGGACCTGAAGATGGGCACGCGGCAGCACGGAGACGACGCGTCCGAGGAGAAGGCTGCTCGCCAGATGAAGAAGTGTGAGCAAAGCACCTCTGCCACTCTGGGTGTACGAGTGTGTGGGATGCAGGTGAGTAACTGTGTGTGTGTTTGTGTGTGTGTACGTTCACATGGCAGATATTTAACGCATGTTGCCTTGTCTTGCAAACGCAGTTGTTCACAACGTATGTTTAGATTGCAGGTTGAAAGAGTGCAGTTTTATTGCAGGGGCTGCTATTTTAAATATATGTTTACATTATATATTATATATAATTATTTTTAATATATAGTGTATAATAAACATAATATTCTTATATGAAATATATGATGGAAATATACGTTATTTATATTTACATCATTTGCAATTGAACGTCATTGAGCCAAAATTCACTTTACATCAGGTCAGAATATTCACAATTAGAGATACATTGATGCTTTACTTACTTCAAACCACTTTACAGTGTTTTATATTATTAAAAATGTGTGCAGATTCGTTCTGATAAATTGTAATTGACTACAAGAAGTGTAGGGGGAGATTGAGCGTTACTTATAACAACATAAAGTGAGATGAAACAATAGAAGGCTAAATCAGCTGGGTCGCCCTGTAATCTCATGAACCTGGTACGTTAATCAAATTAATCAACTCAACCTGCTTCAGCTTCCTCTGTGCATCCAATCTCTCTGATCTGTTTGTAAAAGCGATAAAAATGAGTAATAAAGTCAAGTCAGGTAGGTTTGTCATTTTAACCATATACACACAGTACACAGTGAAATGAAACAGGACAATGGGGCAACACAAAACTAAAACAACCACCACAAGACGTAAGTGCCAGGACAAAATACGCACTACAAGAAGAATAAGAGTATCAAACAGTACAAGACAATTTTTAATGCAGTTGATGTTTTAGTGAATACAGTATTATAGGAAAACAGATACTTTATTTTAGTAGAAATGCAGAACGGAGGTAGACAGCAATAAATAATTGTGCAAGTAGCAGCCGCAGCAGGAAAGAGAAAGTGCATTATATAATAAATAGAGGGGTCAGTTTGCAGGACATCTTCATGTCTGTGCTGTAAAATGCTTCATACATATTTTGGAGGAGAGAAAGACAATTACTAGGCCATGGCCAGCAAAAAAGCATATCCTGTAAAATACTCTTGGTCAGTGTTTAATCCTCATCCGCTGCTTTGTTGAGTTGTGTCTGCTGCTTTGGTCAGGCTCTGGTGCAGGAAGTGGCTTTCACTAATAGCTTTCCTGTTTTCTAATTCTAGAGCCTTGACATGGGCTGTGAGGTGAGGAATGAGGCCCTTGGGCTGAGTGACGTTTCTTCCATTATAGCTGCCGACTTCAATCTAGTTGTGCTGACCGTTGTTCTCTCACTGTTTTACTGTTTTACACTGCAGTGAAGACCTGCTCTTCCAAAAAACTGAACTGTGATCGTGATTGATGAATGTGTCTGTAGCTGCAATGTTAGTACTATTGTAACTTCCCCTAAGATGATACATATTGTTTAGTCCTTCTCCTCTCATAGGTGGCTTGAATCTAAATATTTGAATTCTGGTTTTCGTCTCGTTCCGTATCTCTCTCACTCTTTAAATTGTTGTCCTCTGTTGCTTATCTACAAATGCTATTATCTGCAAATGTTCTTACGAACATTTAAATTGCTAAAGCCTCTATTTAGGCTTGTGGAAAGATGGGAAATGTTAAATGAAACTGCCATGGATGTATTTTTTCAGCTTTTTCAGCAAGCATGGAGCTTCTTCTCCTCCAACTCCGCATCCAGGCCCATTTTATTATTACCAGTGTGGATGTCCACTGCAGCTACTCAGATTTTAATGGGCTAAATGAGACCTCTCTGAAGTCTCTGAAAGCTTTTTTCCGCTGTGTCGTACAGCAATTATAGATCTTTAATGCATTTAATGCAAGTGACATACCATAACAAAGTGCCCATGTTAAATCTTGTTACCCTTCTTGCCTGAGTACCAAGCATACCAAACCAGTGAGTGGAGCTTGAAATAGTGCTGACCAGTGGTTGGACAGTTGGTTGAAAGTACTGTGACTATTTATTTAAAAACAAACGTTGAAAGGTGAAAAGTATGGCAGACCCATTCCATTGTGGCATACTGTTGTTTACTGTTGACACTAGCATTCTTTAGGAAATTATGGGAACATCAACCATGCCTACTTTCATGGGTACCATCGTGTGACGGGGAAAAACAGAGTTCTGGATTTGGGTTACAGTATTGTGCCATACTGCACAACCCAGCTTTTTGTGTGTTGTTGATGAGGTCTTAAAGAAGAGTGTGTACAAATAATGTAATGTATCATCAAAAGTATAACCCATATAACTGTTTGTTCTTCAGGTGTACCAGATGGACACGGGCCACTACCTGTGTCGCAACAAGTACTACGGCCGCGGCTTGTCCATCGAGGGCTTCCGGCACGCACTCTACCAGTTCATGCACAATGGCGCCCAGCTGCGCAAGGACCTTTTTGAGCCCATCCTGAGCAAGTTGCGCAGCCTCAAGGCCGTCCTGGAACGCCAGGCCTCATACCGCTTCTACTCCAGTTCGCTTCTCATCATCTACGAAGGCAAGGAGCCCGAGCCGCCTGAGCCGCCCTCGGAGAAGGAGCCCCTGGCCGGCCAGACTGTTCCGGACCCCTCCCCTCTCATCAAGGAACACCCTCCTCCAGTTCCTCCTCCTCCTTCCGTTCCTCCTCCGCCCTCGGACCCTCACAGCCGTCCCCTGCCGCCACCCAGCGTGGACGTGCGAATGATAGACTTCGCCCACAGCACTTTCAAAGGCTTCCGTGACGACCAAACGGTGCACGACGGACCTGACCGAGGCTACGTTTTTGGACTGGAGAGCCTCATCAACATCTTGGAAGCAATCCAGGAGGAGAACCAGTAGCCTGAGCCGCTCCCCCATCCCTTCGTCTCCGCCCACTCAGCTGTAAAACCCTCCTCTTTCCTCCCTCTTATCCTCCATATTACCGTATTCTTGATGTGGTCGCAGAGAACAGTATTTACATTTTTTTTCTGTGAAAGAACAGCACATTGGTATATACAGGAACCAGGGAGGAACAGCCTCTGATTGTTTTGGCTGCAAGTGTTCACACCATGAGGGTTTTATTGCCCCTTATGAAGCTTTGGGGTGAAATAGAGGTGACCTCTGCAAGGGTCTTCACTCAGCCCCCCGCCCCTTCAGGACAGAAATGGCAGGAAACGGCCCCCGAAACGAGAGAGGGGCATGATATTTTTTTTTGTGCGTCCTGTGGATTCGTCGCCACCATGTGGCCAACCGGAGAATTGCAGTCAAGACATGACTTCTAAGCAGGCAGCCGCAGCTCAGGGCAAGTCCAGGGTCAGGTCCTCTTTAGAGTTTGGGGGTCGGTGCAGGGAAAGCGTCCGTCCGATCGTACGTCTGTCTGTGTATTTTTGTACATGTGTGAATAAATGTGCATATGGAGGACAGAGATGTGGTGGTTGGGAAGCCAATGTCAAAGTCCCCACATCAGTATTCCTACGGGGGCTTTAAAAAAGGAAGCTATATTTGCTCATTTATTGTTTGCAAAAGCTTTATTGTAAGATGGTCTGGAGGGCTTACCAGGCCCTGCCTGCTTTCTTTTGGGGAAAAGAAAAAAGAAAAGACCTTTTAGCATCAATTACCATCCATAGCCTTGTTGTGCAAAAATCCAGTTTGAGGTCACATGCTTTTTTAACTTTGCTATTCTTTCTTTCATTCTTTCTTTCTTTCTTTCTTTCTTTTTTAATGATATTGCTGTGTCTGTAGCCATCATACCCACTTCAGTTAGACTCAACATTGCATTTTAGCTTTTAACTTTAATTTTGCCTTTTCGGTTTTGTATTAAATTCTCTTTCTTTTCCCTATTATGGTAGTACAGGCAGTCATAGACGAGTCTGTGAGACAGTGTTTGTATATCCGTAGCCCTTTACGATACCCATGTTGTTTCAGAGCCTCTGTGGTTATGCTGAAAGTAAACCATCTTTTGCACTGTAAATTGTGTTCTGAACGCATCCAACAGCATGGAGTTTATTATTTGCCCCCATATCATATCTCCCCATTTATAGTTTATTATATATCTTTTTTTTTTTTTACATAAATTATTCGCACCGACTCACAGTGAACCTTTGTCCACCATCAGCACATGTAGCAATGCAATTCAGAGGAGATAAAAAAAAAATAAAATAAACGTAGAGTCACCTATCCTCACCTTTTAGCTCGTCCCCTTGCCGTCACTGTGGGTGGAGAGTCGTCTCCCTGTAGTTAAACGTGTTTAGGGTGTATCTCTGTGTAGGTGAAACAGTTGCACTATAGCACTGTAGCCATTGCCCTTCTTGATGATAAGTGGACCCCTTCCCCCCTCTCTGGCACATCACAGGCCTCTTTTTGGGGCATATTTTTGTAATTAAATGCAGTACATGCATACTGTATTGATATTGCCAGTATTGGTATTATAGTATATCCCCTGTTACCATAGAGATACTGCTTCTATTATTATTATTATTTAGCCAATGACTCATCAGCCATAATGTGTCTAGATTAGACTCTAGATTAAGTCTTGGATGTCATTTCTTCACAGAAACTGGTATCATCCTCAATCTCGGCTCCACCAAAGACGAAAGAAAAAATTTTTTGTATTTTTTTTTTGTTTGTTTCCCTCTCATCACTTTTCAGGCATAAAACCACCACAGATCCCGAAATGGTTTACATTAATTATAAGCATAAATGCCATTGGTGTGACATGCTTATTCTAATATATAAAGTAAAAATTAATATAAAAGTCAATTTTGCTTCACATGTTCCTGCAACGGTTCATTCATTTGCGCGTCCATCGGGTTTCTGTTCACAAAAATGCAGTAGCTTCTCCTGTTTTGTGGTCACAGAAGCAGTTTGAGGGCCATTTGCCCCACTCTAATGTTGGGACTTCATAAACAATAGATATTAATGTTGATAACAGAGAACAGCTACCAGTTAGCATTATGCAAACACCATCATAGTATATTAATGGCTGCTGATCCCATTACTATTAACTTATTGGGTCATTTCCTATTAAGGTTAATGCAGTGTATCTGTGCTGATCTGGGATCAGTTATTCACTTGCACACTGCATAAACTTTAAAAAGAACTGACCCAATGCTGATCAAAGCGAACAGCCACCAGTTAGCATTATGCAAAGCCGTCATACTGAGTGGCTGCTGGTTTCCCTTCACTGTTGGTCACATTAGCCGGTCAATTTCATTGAGGATAATGCAGTGTGCAAGTACATAACTGATCCTAGATCAGGACAGACACCTCCAGAACTTGATTTCTGTGCCATCTGATGGTACCGTCTGTTTTAGCGCTAAAAAAAAAACGTGTTCTGTGCCAGAACTAGTAAAAAAGGGAATTAAATTGCAGTCTGTTGTCTCTGGGATCGGGATGAAGTCGATGTGGCCTCCTCTGTGGCGGGTGTTCTTGTTTTTTCCATAGATGTGAGATAGTACCTGTAGAGAAAATCTATTACCCAAAAAAGTATCTTTTTTTGTTTTTGTTTTGTTTTCCTCCCTTTGTTGTTGTTGCATGGATGGATATTTTTTTAAGAAAAATATATGACATCTTTGAATGTGAGTTATAAAACATTTATTTAAGAAAGCCCTTGTCTTGCCTCGTTTCTTTGGTGTGAACAAACGCATTGCGTTGCATTACATTATCATCATTTGGCAGATGCTTTAATCCTAAGAAACTTACAATACGAGGAAACACATAAATTTCAGGACAGATCAGTTGAGTCAGGGGAGGAGATGCTCTTTGAATAGATGAGTCTTCAGGATACGTTTTGAAGCTAAAGAGGGATTCTGCTCACCTTTGGAATCTCATTCCACCAGCGGGGAACCACAAATGAGAAGAGTCTGGACTGGGCTTACCTTGTGTATAGGCAGAGCTTGACAATGTCCTTGGAGGAGTGGAGGGAGAAAGTAGGAACAAAGGGCTGAATGATAGGATTAGGGTTTCTGGGTGCCCATCCAGATGTCACGCTTGTAGGCAAAAGTTAGGGATTGAACTTAATTCGGTCAGCCATGTGTAGCCAGTGTGTATCAGTCAGCAGTGAGGTGACATTTTGGGTTGGTTGAAGAGCTGCTGCGTTCTGATTGAGCTGTAAGGGTCTTGACATGCCAGCTGGAAGACCCACTAGGAAGACACTGCAGTAATTGAGGTGAGAGATAACCGTTAGTAGTGTATACCTAAAACGCTTCATGAGAAGGAGATTCATTCTCAGGCTTGTCCCACTGGTGTATCTCATCTGGGGATCAAGCTGTGAAAGGCTGAACATGAATATTGCCTTTTGGACCAAATTATACGGTCATTATTTTTTGCAAATCAATACACATTCTCATAAACTGGACCACATAAGACCACAAATAAAATGAGATGGAACATGATTTCATTTCTGATAAGAACAAATAAACATCGCTATTCTCAATAAAGGGAATTGACATCATCATTAGCAGTCATTGGTAAGCTTAACCCAATTTATTAGAGCAGAAAATGCTTAATTTAGTCATGTAGATGTTATGTTCATGTGCTATGCTTCTATAAGGTACATAGCACGTCACTAAACAAACTATAGATGTGCTGTAGTGCTGAAGTCATCCTGAATTAGAATATGTTGAATCTAGGAAACAAACGTAATTCAGCACACACACACACATTTCTGCTCTTACACTTAAGGTTTAACCTGTCCTTACTGCTCTGTACATAGTGTACAGTATAAACAGCATAACAGTATAAAATAAGTATAAATAGCACCTTAAATATGTGTTATTAAAGTTTTGTAGTGTTTGTATTTTGCGTAGCAGGAGCAATTTTGTGTCCAGCCAATGTCAGTTAGTGGCCAGTAAAGTCTGATCTCTTAAAGATTGTTTATAAATTAATATAACCTATAGAGGATAGAATATGGGTCTGACAGCCATTCAATGTAAGTAATATTGTCTATATAGTAAAGAGGTCTTATGCAGAATAGAGGCCATATGGCCATTCAAAGTAAATAATATATAGAATAGAGGTCCTATGGCCATTAAATGTAAATAATATATAGAATTAATATCTCTGAAAAAAAAATTATTGGTACCCACGTTTGTGTTTCAGGTACTTTGATTCTTTGTTGACAACCTAAATAGTGCATTTAATAAAACATAAAGCCCCCTCAGCTGGAAGTATCGAAGTTGGAAAACGTCATGTGACCTATTAGTGGTTCTTGCATCACAAAAACAGTGACATCACGTGTAATATCAATACGCAAAACAATCTACCTAAAAACATAATTCATTAAACCTGAATTATAAAAAACTAACACAAATAATAAATACCATCTTCCCTCCCTGCTCTCCAAATAAACAAGTGAAAAACGAAAAGGGCAACTCACTCCTACTACCTTTTATCTGCATCCAAAGCACACACTTTCATACACTATATGAAAAAAGGATTGGGATGCCTGACCATTACACCAACAGGGACTTTACTATGGAGTTGCATTATCCCAAAGGTGTTGGATGGGGTTGAGGTCAAGGCTGTGTGCGGCCAGTCAGAACCGAGAGGTATGATGGGCATGAAACAGGGCTGAACTTTGACAAAAAATCGGGATCCCACTCGGTGTTGACGGCCCATCAGGCAATGCCCGGTATGCCCGATGGCCAGTCCAGCCCTGGCATGAGAGCGCCCTGAGACACCGGCGCTTCTCCACTCTATCATCACAAAACTGAGTGAACGTGAGGAGTGATGGGGCGACAACACCAATGTCCCAGTTTACTTAAATTCTCTGTGCCTACCACCTCCCATCTCTGCACCTTTCATATTACTGAAAAAAATAAAATAATTGCAAAAATAAACAAGTATGTTTTCAGCCTGCGACTGTGTCTATCTAGGGCAGTGGTCGCCAACCTTTATTTCGTCACGGACCGGTTTAATATCAGAAACTATTTTCACGGCCCGGCCCTTAAGGAGAGGCAGATAAATATACGTATACGTATTTATACGAATAAATGATACGCATAAAAATGAGGATATTTTAAAAATATAATAATAAATCCAATGTGTACTCGCAGCTTTATTAACAGCATTTTCATAACAACAAGTCAACAATACAACACGGGTAAAATCCACAGTTTTTTTCTGTGCAGCCCGGGATTTGGGGACCACTGATCTAGGGTACTATTAAGTATGAAACTATGCAGATTGGAACATGACCCTCACTAAATGAGTGGAGGCGTCTTCTTTCAGCACTAAACCTATAACACATTTATGGCCTATAGACATAAAATGACATTTTAGGAGCTCATGCTTCACTTGAAAAATCCATTAGATTTAGAAAGATGATCCATTTTTGTGTGCTTTGTGTATTTCAACTTCCTCGCCACGT
The DNA here is from genome assembly GCA_037974465.1 of Brachypetersius altus. Lineage (NCBI taxonomy): Eukaryota > Metazoa > Chordata > Actinopteri > Characiformes > Alestidae > Brachypetersius > Brachypetersius altus. The sequence continues at coordinate 6,075,430 of JBBPDB010000134.1, forward strand.
TGTTCTCCTCTGATTGGCTCACAGGGAGGACGAATGGGACGCGGCCTAATCTCACACTCCAGAACGCACCATTCCCGAAGGGGGGTGCAAATAATATCTCACCAACAATTTCTTGTAACAAAAACGTCCTCACGTTCTCTTTAATAGCTTCTCAGAAACTACTTTACATTTTGTTCAAATAAAAAATTGAACCAGCTTTTAATAAAACAATAAATTAACAAAATTGACCTTACCAGTGCAAGCTACAGTAGATACCTATATGTATCGTGCATACGCCTATTATTGGACAGTTTACCTTAATTTTAGATTTTATGTGAAAACTGGTATTGTTCTACGTGTATATACTTAGGGTTGTGCTCCTTTGTGAGATATTATTGAAAAAGAATAATAATAACAAAAACACTGTTCCCTTAAAAAAGATGGTACGTTCCATTGACCAACGACCTACTAGGTTCCTGCCCACTGTCTGGCTGGATCTATCATAACACCAAAACTGGATCTTTTTCAATGAATTAGATCGTTTCGGAGTCTCCAGGAGCTTCTTTAGAAAGTAGGGAGTGTCCACTTTCTGTATATTTCCTCACTGGAGTGTTAGAATTGTACATTTTTTCAGTTCTTTTGGGAGATTTCTGGGCTAACAGCAACTTTAGCAATTGAAACAGTCACTGGTGAGTGAGTAGCTTCTCAAAATCTGTGTCATAAAGTCATAAAATTACTATTATATACTTATTATAACACTGTTTTCTTTTATACACATTTTGGGAGGTGTAGCTGTTATCAGAAGCTGTTAAGGGGGATTTTTAGCAGTACTAGGGTGATGGCTAAGCAGGATAACAGTGATTTAAGCCTTCATTCACACATTCCGTTGAAATTGTTGGCTTTCACTATGAAATTGAGCTGCAATTCTCGACTAAATATATATAACTGTGTCAACTATACATAATAATGTGTTTTAAATGTTGTGGCCTGTCTCCTCTGTATTAAAATACACTGACATCCTAAAAAAGAGCAAGTTTTTTAAAGTAAAAAATTTTTGAGGGGGGTGTTAACTGTTAACAGAAGCTGTTTTAACAGTGCATTTGAAGGATAAACAGTGATGAACAATAATAGAGTTAAGCCTTCCTTTGCTCATTCAACTGGAGTTTTGCCATTTCTCTGTAATGTTAGTTGTGTTAACCAGTCATCTGGTCTGTCTCTGTCTCAGTTGTTTTCTTTCATACATATTGTTAACTGATTATGAGTGCTAACAGTTAAACCCTAAATCACTGATTCAGCTTGAATTATTGGCTTTTCACTGTCAAATTAATCTTAAATACTCAACTAAACATATCTGAGTTAACAAGTCATAAGAGTGTTTTTTAAACGCTCTTGTCTGTCTTGTCTTCTGTACATACAGCATGTGAAATAGTAGATATCCTGATTAAAATACACAAACAATTCAGGCTTAATCTTGTCTCTTAAAGCAGAAAAATCATATTTAAGAAAAAATAAAGGCATTTAAAGGTAGAGACAGGAGTCTGTGAAGAAATTTGCAGATGTTGGCAGACAGACCTTATTACTCCACTGGCTTACACACCTATAGCTTGAATGACATTTGTGTTATGTACGTCACATCTCCATTGTTTGTTCAGGTTTGACCGGAACCCCTCCTCCTCCTCTTGTTTCCTCAGGTATAGGTGTAAGCTGGTCTTACCTGATGCTCCTGCGTGTTCTGCCCCAAGCCATCCACTGCTGACTGTGTTTTTTGTCCTTCCACAATGAAAGCTCTGATCCTTGTTGGGGGCTATGGCACCAGATTAAGGCCCCTCACTCTTAGCGTGCCCAAGCCACTGGTGGAGTTCTGCAACAAACCCATCCTCCTCCATCAGGTGGAGGCTTTAGTGAAGGTCAGTGGCTGTTTGGACCTGAAGAAGGTTTTACTAGGCAGAAGTGGACACTAGCTACTTATGCTACTTATATAAGATAAGATAATCCTTTATTAGTCCCACAAGTGGGAAAGTGGACAGTACAGGACAGCAAAAATTTAAAACAGTCGAATAAAAGCTATACCAACAGTGTAGTATAAAAAGTAGCCTACACTTTACAATTATACTTATATAGTAATAATGAAGGATGAGTGTATTGAAAATTATAAATGTGTGTGTGTGTATATATATCCACACACACACACACAATATGTGTAAATTTAGATAAGTAATATTATTATATTGGCTCTGTAGTTTTTTTTCTCTGTAGTTTTCTTAATTTCTTTATTTCTTTATTTGTTGTCAACTATTGTGGCGGTAGCTCAGTGGGTAGGATACTTGCCTCCAGACCATGAGGTCATGGGTTCGAATCCTACCTTCAGCATACCACCACTGGGTCCCTGAGCAAGTCAGCGCCGTCTCTGCAGATACTCCTCCGGCCCTCCTCTCATGCCACGCAAATGCCAAACTGGGAACAGCGCCGAAATGTCAGCCAATCAGACGGCAGTACGGGGCGGCGCATGAGTCATTGGAGGAAACGGCATTAAAGAGCAATAAAGAGACCGAATCCGCCCAGGAATCATTACAGGAGGCAAAGAGGTCCATCCCAAATGCCACCAGTCGCGATTACAGCTTGAACAGCAACACCGGCCGCTTTATTGGAGGTGCGGGGGTCGACAGGACCCCCGAAACACCGCCAGAGACTTAATGCCTGTTTATTCTGTTCATGAGGATGCTCTGGACCACTCAAGGCAGGGAACACCATAAAAAACAGCAATATCGGGAAGCAGCTCCTGTTTAATGACTCGACCCCATTATTTACGAACCCAGAGGCTCGTTATGAACTCCATGTCTCTGCTCTCGGTGAATGTGAGGTCACTTGAAATGCCGACATCAATATTTCAGGCTGGGATTAAATAAAAAAGTACATTTTGGCTCAGAGTTTTTTGGTAGAAGAGCACTGGAGTCAATTGAAGTCCCCATGAGAGAAGGAATACATGATTGTGTGTGTGTGTGTGTGTGTGTGTGTGTGGTACACTCACTCTCGCTGAAGTTATCGATCTGGTTGTTTTTAGAGGCAGGTCTTTCACACTGTGTGCCTGTCCAATTGGCTGAACACCTGGAAGAAGAAACCACACCCACATCACATACCTGAGTACAGAAACCACACCCACATGGCACACCTGAGTACAGAAACCACACCCACATGACACACCTAAGTACAGAAATCACACACCTGAGTACAGAAACCACACCCACATCAAACACCTGAGAACAGGAACCACACCCACATCACACACCTGAGTACAGAAACCACACCCACATCACACACCTGAGTACAGAAACCACACCCACCTCACACACCTGGGTACAGAAACCACACCCACATCACACACCTGAGAACAGAAACCACACCCACCTCATAGCATATGGGGGCTATGATACTGTTGATAGTAGGAAATGTCCCCATAAACACACAAAAAAGACTCAATCACAACCCCCAAAAAGTGCAAACTCATCCCAACCCCAAAAAGTGCAAACTCATCACAACCCCAAAAAGTGCAAACTCATCACAACCCCAAAAAGTGAAGACTCATCACAACCCCAAAAAGTGCAGACTCATCACAACCCCAAAAAAAGTGCTGACTCATGGATACAATGTCTGTGAAGGTGAACCGTGCACATACACAGATGTGTGTGAGTGTGTGTGTGTGTGTGTGTGTGTGTGTGTATGTGTTTGTGTGTGAGTGTGTCTATGAATGTGTATGTGTGTGGGTTTTTGTGTGAGTGTGTGTGAATGTGTATGTGTGTGAGTGTGTGTGTTTTTGTGTGATGTGTGGGTGTGAGTGTGTGTGTGTGTGTGTGTGTGTGTGTGTGTGTGTGTGTGTGTGTATGTATGTG
>JBBPDB010000134.1:6079395-6100001 GCA_037974465.1 Brachypetersius altus
CTGGCACGACCAGACAGCCAAAATTGACCAGGAGGACCTGCACACCCGGCTCCGTGGAGAGCTGTAGTGTGGGGAGGTCAGAGTCGAGTCCTGGAGGGTCATAGAAGAATAACTACTCTCACTGTCCACTGTATCCCACTTTACTGTAACTCCACCTTGCTGGTGTATGGTTACAGACTCTGGCCCGCAGATTATGTGTGACATCTTCCAGCCCTTCATCAGTGGACAGTTTCTGGATAATTTTAGGTGGTGGACCACTCACAACCTAGTAGCTGGTGTGGGGGGAGCAAAGAAACAGGTGGGCTCCATTCTGTAACTGTACACCTAGTGGAGCTATAAGGCAGCTGATAAAGTGGACAGTGAGAGCAACATGCAGAGCTGTGGTCCTCCAGGACATGAAATTTGTGGTTATGGCACAAGGTGTTATGATTGATGAGTGGATGTTGGAGTGAGTCCATCTATTGCTGTAAACTAGGGGTCATGAAGCTCTTCCTCGAAGGGTCAGCGTGGCTGCAGGAGTACACTAACATCCAGCAGAAGCTCACAGGCGCTCTCCTGATTTTACTTGTTGAACCTGTTGGTCTCAGACTGCTGTTTAGGTGAGCACCTGCTTGGCTGGAATGGAAACCATAAGATTGGGGCCACAAGATTGACGATCCCTGCTCTATACTGTATGTGTGTGTTAAATTGAGAGTCTTCTGACTTTTTAAATGTGACATTATGTAAAACTCACTTAAAACAAGTTATAATAGGTCTATGGGCTATACAAAACATGTTCATGAAGTTCTTTGCACAAAATCACTCCTACATAAAGAGATCTCACCAGCTTTATTCTTCGCAGTTTCGGTCCCTTTCAAAACAAGTCATTTCAGGGCTGTGCAGAATAAAGCTGCTGAGATCTCTTTATGTAAGAATGATTTTGTGCAAAGAACTTCATGAACATGTTTTGTATACCCCATAGACCTATTATAACTAAAGTGAGTCCCCTTTAAGAGAAAGAAATCGCGGATGCCAATTAAATGTTGAGGTAAGACTGACCTTGAAGCTTGCTAAACTGGGTTCTCCAGTGTCTTTGAAATTTGCATTCTGCACTTAAACTGAATTCTGCACTTAAAATCCTTTAAATCCTATGTTTAGTGCCTGTTATTGAATTGATTACAAATGTATGGATGGATCCAGAAAAGAATGAATGAATTTTGCACATTTAATTTCGCCTCCATGGGCTTTGTTTGTCAATATGTCTATATATTCTTACTAGCAAGTTAAAGTTTGGGTCTTAAATTTCATATAAGATCACTTTCAGTAAGTGCAGGTATTGATCCAGGGCTCATTCAATAAGATTCTGGCCTCCTGCTGGACTCAGAATGAAATCAGAATCCGAAAACCTTATTGATCCCAAAGGAAATTGTTTATATAATGACTGCAGACATAGAGACAAGCACAAAATTACAAAAAAAAGTAAATAAAATCTGAAAATCAATCTGCTGGATATAAATAAAGTGGTTTGTGGAAGGCATTACAGGTGCTGATTTAAAGGGGTGAAATGGGATCTTTAATAATAAACTGTTAAACATAATGTGATGTGTAAATTCAAGAGCTTCAGTGTTAAAACTACACATTTGTAATGAGCACTGAAAACATACAGTTTTGTACTGAGGCACAATATTTTTTTTTTATTTTTCTGGTTTGGAACAATTGTGATCTGTAATTTTGCCAGGAGCATTAAATACATTTCTTAACTGATTTCTCTATTGAAATGTTCACTGTTAAGCTTTCGCTGATTGAATAAAAGATGCTTTTTGTACAGTCTTGAAGACATTTCTAATATTAATAATATATTAGGCTGTTAGATGAACTTTCCTTTTATCAGAGAAGAAGCTTTAATGTGGCATTTTCTACTGAGAGTGGCTGTTTGGTGACGGCTACAGTCGGCATGGGGAAAGCAGAGCGAGAAGGACCACAGTGACCAGACTGGGTACCACTTCTCAGGTTCAGTGGCTTGGCTTAGGTGGACTGAGTCACAAAACATTGTTAAATGATCTGTCAGAGTGTCTGAGAGTCTTGTTTTTGCAGAGGTGAAACAGGATGAATGCTCTACAAAAGCCTTTTAGCGACAGCTGATGGAATAGTGTTTATGAAGTTGCCCCTGCGATCAGAAGGTTCTGCTAGTGGCGCTACTGAGCTACCCTTGAGCAAGATACCGTCCCCACACATTGCTCCTCGGGCGCGGTGTTCCTGGCTGCCCGATGCTTCACTTGGTGAATGGGTTAAATGCAGAGAACATTTTGGTGCTGTTCACTCTGTGTGCTGTGGTGTGTTCACGTATGACAGAACGGACACTTTACACTACATCAGCTGAAACTTGCTAAACTGTATGTGATGCTTGATGTTAATTTGGACTATTAATTGGAGCCATCACACTGTTCCTGACCCTGAGGGAGTCTTTAGAGGCTACAGGAGCTCGGAGGAGGTCAATTTCTGATGGTTCTGCTGCTGGCTCAGTCAAGCCACATTGTTCAAGGGCCAGACTGAAGTGACAGCACCACCTGAGCAGGCTCTATTTATCTTTCTAATAAAAAATAAAAGACAGAGGAGATGATCAGAAGGAAAAGGGAACAAAACAAGGCAAGACAAAAAAAAAGGATTCCAGAGAATTCTATTTGGTGGTGGTGGCGGCCTAGTGGTAGGATATTTGCCTCTAGACCAAGAGGTCATGGGTTCGAATCCTACCTACAGCATACCACCACTGGGTCCCTGAGCAAGACTCTTAACCCCAAGTTGCTCCAGGGAGAGACTGCCCCCTGTAGGTAGGGAATGGAAGTTGCTTTAGATAAAAGCGTCTGATAAATGCCGAAAATGTAAATGTAAACTATTATTCTTCACTTGAGTGCTTTAAAATGCACATATGTCTACTTTTTGGGGTTTCGTTGAATTCTGTCCTGTTGGTGACTTTTTTTGAACTTTAGGATTATCTTTTATCTCTTATACTGTTATAATACTTTATAATACCTTTATAATACTGGAAGGTTATCCTCATGAAGGGTGATGCAGTGTTGGCCATACTTTATGTGCGAAGATATGTACAATAGAAAATAAGAATTTACAAAATCTGTTTTTCTTTCATTTTCTGCATGTTTCCTGTACCTTATATCTATAGTACTAAGATTTGACTGATACCAACTTTTTCCACTGATTATAGGGAGGTAAATCCTGATAATTGATCATTTTAACCAATATGATTTGATATAGTCAAAAATGAATACAGTCTGATTTCTTAAATGTGAAAAAAGGACAGACACTCACAAAATAATACAAATATTGTAGACTATTTCTTCATTTTACACTTCACATAAAGGTTTCTTTTATATCAGCCATAATGTGTGTAGAAGGAAGCCTGGAGCCTTCAGGAATACTTTCAATTGGAAAAGAAAATAAGGACACACATACAGTAGAGGCTATCTTTACTTTATTTTCTTGGACGTTACCCTCCTTTCTCTTTTCTAGGATCTCAATCTCTTTGTTTTGCATAATCATATCATCCTGTGTCTATTGTGACTATCTGTGGACAGGCTGGAGTCCGCCATGTCATTCTGGCCGTGAGCTACATGTCTGAACTCCTCGAAAGAGAGATGAAAACGCAGGAACAGAGGGTGAGACTCGTTTAGTCCTATCCTGTTTCTTTCTGTCAGATACTATTGATGTACAGTCAAAAAAACCTCAGTTTGCTTTCTAATGTCAACATATGGGAGTCAAGTTTGCTCAGAAATGACGTGTGAGCGTTCAAGTAAAAGGAAATGTATTTACAATATAATTGTGCCAACACATTCTGTGTGAATACTAATAATATATTGTGACTTTGACAGCTTGGAATAAAAATCTCCCTTTCACATGAGAAGGAGCCACTTGGCACAGGTAGGTTCTGTCTTATTAGCTCTGCAGTTAAATCTTACTGTTGAGGTTAAAAGTTTAACTCTTTATGTGGCCATGAACCGTCCGTAAGTCAAGTCTGTAGGCTCAGGAGTCGTGGATTCACGCGCAAATTTTTTTTGAGAACAGGACGCATAGTTTTACGCGGAATCCCCACAAAAACGCAGAAACTGCAAATATCCACCACCTTTTTGGTGGCAATAAATATATTTTTTCTGGATGTTTTCACACAAGTAGACCCGTTCACTACGCCTTCCGAGTTGCATATCTCCACGGGGATAGCACTCAGACACTTCAAACTCCACAGTTAGGTAGATCTGCAGGAGACCTTTCCAACGAGCCCTCATTTGTATTTTTAGAGCCCGAGTAGATTAGGTTTTATTCTCACCTTTTTTGTTGTTCAGCGACCTTCCGAGCTGCGTGTCTCTGTGGGGAATTTAAATTCGAATGCGGGTTTACCTTTACATTTTCTTTAAGGGTAATGCCTTAAGCTGAGTTTAAAATGACATTAAAATGTTCTGGGAGCATATATGGGGGCATATTTAGGGATTGCACTATAAAAATAGACATTTTTAGGCATATTTTTTAACCAAAACATAACACATTTTTCACTCTCTGAAAAGCAGGGGTTACTGCATAACATAGCGTATTTCACATAGAGAGTTTTCTGCAGATTTTTTTAGACTTTGTATTAAATATTGTTCTGTTTCAGTGTGTTTGTGCGGTCATAACAAGCAATTTCCACAAAACATAAGTTTTCTGATTCTATATGTCGGTCAGGTCTGTAAGGTTCATATAAGTCACACACACAGTTGGACATGTACAATGTGCAGCCTGAACACCTAAGACAGAAATAGAAAAATAAGTCAAATAAAGAACAGAATAATAGAGCAATCTGACAGTGTAAATATAACAGTATATACAAGCTATGGACTGACAGTATCTGAATATTGGGTTGCCTTGTATTCTGAATTACAGTCAGTTATTGTCGGTTATTTAAACTGCAATGACTTTTTGGCCAATATTTTAGTTTCACTTTCACAACTACATTACTTAGATATTAGCTTCATTCTAGTTAATAAGGATGTCACTCTAAGCAGTTTAACTCAGTTAAGAGTATTAGTATATAAGGTAATGAAATACTTTTCACCACAACTTCTTTCAGGTATTGTGGTACAGTAAATTGTACAACTTTAAATCTACACATTAGCCGTATAAAAACTGGCTGTATAAAATAGCTACGTAATTTTATTTCACCCAGAAAATAAGTGCAAAGCTTATTTAGCATTATTATAGCTGGTTAGTATTTATTCTTTCATCCTAAAATGAATCCTCTACCTTTTATTTGCACATCCTTAGATGTTTCCAAATCTTGTGTAGTAGTTACTTAAGATAAAGGACTAAATAAACTGTCAGTTTTAAAGCTTAAACTGCATCAATGTATATGTTCATAATAAATGGGCCTCTCTTTGTTTAGCTGGTCCACTCGCTTTGGCCCGAGAACTGCTGACCGACAACGAGGAGCCCTTTTTTGTGCTCAACAGTGACGTCATCTGCGACTTTCCCTTCGAGGACATGCTTAAATTCCATAAGAACCATGGAAAGCAAGGCACCATTGTTGTAAGTAGCAACCCATTGCAGGGATAAAAATCAACCCATTTTAATCCCTGCAATCACTGTTTATTTTAATTCCTTTTAATCCTTGTCCAGTCAATTTTAATTATTGATATAATTAATTAATAGTATAGTCTTATCGGCATCAGTGTTTACTAGAAACACTGTGTACAACTGTATAGAGGCAGTTAAAGACTGCAGCTAAGTAATGGCTGTACAGGTTTATCAGCCCCTTTGAACCCAATTTATTGGTCAGTTTCTGGCCAAAGCACAGCTGTTGACTAGACATGATGTGGGTGTTGAATGTTTGCAGCAGTGACACTGATATTATTATAGTGGCTTAAAACAGCATACCATTGTTTCTGGGGATTTTAAACACATGCACTGGATTAAGAGTGGTCCATTACATAAAACTATCCAGTCAAAAGCTGATCTGTGTTCAGAAACTGACCAGTGATGAAGTGCTAGAGGATAGCTAACAGAGATATAATGTAAAACACACTAACCTTAGCATGACATTGTAACACTGTGCCAAAGTGCCCTCTAATCACAATATATTCTCTGTACTGACTTGTCATGTGATCCTTACTCTTAAACTACAGGTAACTAAAGTCGAAGAGCCTTCAAAGTACGGCGTGGTGGTGTATGAAGGCGAGACTGGCCGGATTCACCGCTTTGTGGAGAAGCCCCAGGTTTTTGTCTCCAACAAAATCAACGCTGGAATGTACATCTTCAGCCCCTCTATGCTGAGGAGAATCCAGGTTAGACACCTGAGCTTGAAATGGATAGATGCTGGCAGACAGTGAATAAAACCTTGTGGTACTGGTTGGCATAACGACTGTTTCTACCGGCTTCCATTTGTTTTATTTTTTGGGATGTTTCGTGTGTACTTATTTAATGTATACTTTTCCATAGCTACGACCCACCTCCATTGAGAAAGAGATTTTTCCTGTCATGGCTGAGGAGGGCCACCTCTACGCCATGGAGCTTCAAGGTAGAGCAGAACATTCCCCCTTTGGATCAGTCGAACTGAATATGAACTGAGCTACTTGACCTAAGTGTCTTAACCGCCTTTTTTATGTCTGTGTCTGTGTGTTTCAGGGTTTTGGATGGACATAGGGCAGCCTAAAGACTTCCTGACTGGCATGTGCATGTACCTGCAGTCCGTCAGACAGCACGCTCCTGAAAGACTACGCACTGGACCTGGGTTCCTTGGCAATGTGCTCGTGGTAGGAATCCTGCACAGTGTATTTGTATAACTGCTTCACTTGTGTTTGTGATGGTCCACTAGGTGGCAGCATGAGACAATCACTTAATACACTTAATGCTGTAATCCTCAGATACCACCATTCATTCCCATTTGCAAGACCACAACATAAGATAGTAGTTCCAAGAATGTTAAAAAAGATTTCAGTAACCCAAAACTGATGGCCCAGAAATGATGTAATATCTGTCCATAAGATAAGTGACAGTTTCCTTAAAAAGCAAAATCTTCACCTGGATTGTAAATCTGTAGTAATAATGGACATATGTTGCGATTTACATTTTGTCTGTGCTTCTTTCCATTTTTAAACAAAGCAGAACGTTATACAGTATGACAAATCACACAAGCAAGACTTTTTGAGATGGCAAATAGACTATTGCGAACCTCATTGGCTGCATTTGAAGTAATGTGTTTCTTACATTGACATTTAAGTCTATACATCAAGCAGCAGACCAGCACACTGCACTTTACAGTAAAGATATTCCTATTCTGTTACATTTTGCACAGATCTTGCTTCTCTTTGCAAATTTGTTAGTACAAATATTTTCTCTTTTTCTGTATGTTTTTTTTACCTTAGTTTAGCCTTTCTTAATTTCTCTTGAATTGTAATTTAAAAAAAATATATATATATAACTTTATTGCACAGTTTAATGGGTCGGCTCAGGGGCGTATTTCACTTCATGCTGTATGTGACTGATAAAGAATGTGGAAGTTATTAAGTTCTAAATAAGCTCTTGTTCTATCCAGGACCCCACTGCGGTGATTGGTGAGAATTGTACGATCGGGCCCAATGTGACCATTGGAGCTGGAGTGGTTCTGGAGGATGGCGTGCGGATCAAACGCTGCACAGTGCTGAAGGGCGCTCACATTCGCTCTCACTCTTGGCTGGAGTCCTGCATTGTGGGCTGGAGTTCCTCTGTAGGGCAGTGGGTAAGGAGCCCTGCTCTTCATTACAAAAATGGGAAAACTACACTATGCAAATATTTGAACACCCCCAGTCACAGTTTTGTTGATTGAGTGTAAACACATTATATACAGGAAACAAATAAAAAGTATGGCATTTTCTGCCAATTTTAATGCACAGTTTATATTTAGTAGATGTGTGTCCTAACCTTTGCATGGACAGCAATGTTTTTTTTCTGTATTAATTCATCTAACAAACAGTCATTGTAAGTTAATAAGTACAGAACATGTGTACTTATTTTCACTTAGAAAATCAACAAAGCATGTAATTTGAGGTGGGGCACCTAAACTTCTGCATATGACAGTAGGTCTGAAACTTGGCTTACATTAAAAAGAAGGGATATTTCCGATGTTCTAAGTGCCATTATAAGTAGTTATGAACATCAATGACTGTTTATTCTCATAAATGAAATAGTTAATAGAGCTAGTTAATGGACACAACTAAATTGGCAAGAAAGGCTAGATGAAAATATGAATATTGCAACAAAAACCTGATGTTCTCTCTCAGGTGCGGATGGAAAACGTGACGGTTCTGGGCGAAGATGTGATCGTCAATGATGAACTCTACATCAACGGTGCCAACGTTCTGCCTCACAAGTCCATCACAGACTCTGTGCCTGAGCCCCGCATCATCATGTAGATCTCACACTTCTCATTAAGTGTCTGAGTATGTAATGAGAGGCCACTAAAGGTTTGGGACGTCCTTTGGAACATTAACAAGGACAATGAAAATGGAAATGGAAAACTGAATAATGAAGAGGTCACTAGAGCCAAAATTGGGTCGAGTATGTGTTAAGTGTTTTGTAAGGGTTGGACGGTAAGAGACAATTTTGAGAAAAATGTATGCAATGTGGAAACACATTGCTTTGTTTAACCTTCGTGTTTAGGATCGTCTGGATGAAGGTTTGTCTAGATTAGATGCTCCCGTGCACTTACTTGAGCGTCGTTGCCAGATTCACTGTGCATCGCAGGCAAGGGCCGGATATGATGTCACATTGCCTTAAAACAAAGGACATCTGATGTCCCTTAATGCAGCTTTTACTTCATCTCCTTCCTTTTTCATTGTTTTTTTTCTCCTTCGCTTCTATTCTATGCTGATGAATTGATATAGTAATTGTCTGTTTTGGGAAAATGTATATGTGTGGTGATCTACTTGTTTTACAGATTAACATTAGAAGCACTAGGTCAGGAACTCTCAGATTGGTGCCATAATACTGATTACATTGTTGTTACACAAACTTATGTGGAATAACAGCAACGGATGCAGCAACACTAAGATAAAAATAGCCATGCCATACTGTTAGTATCAAGGCTCTCGATGTCTTTAACCCATAGATTATGCACACATTATAAATATAACATTTGCAAAACTACCGGTCTGCAGCATGTACGAGATTGTAGTGAACATGGGGGTGGCAACACTCTACAAGTGAACAAAAATTCGAAAGTGTTTTATGAATTATTTTGGTAAAAAGCATGATGTGACTATGAAGGATTTGAATGAAACCATTGGACTCTCTCAGCCCAGATGATGTGAACAATTATAAAAAAGACTTTTTTATCAGAATTAATATAAACAGTATAAGCAAACAGTCTCTCATTTTTTGTATGAATGTTTTATGTAGAAAACTGTTGAGAAACCTACAATTTGGTATTGCTGCGTTTGTGACATTCCATTGCCTTGTGTAATACTGTAATACTATACCTACACCTAAACCGCAGTAACCAAAAGGCGGTCTTTCTGCTCCTTTAGGTTTTCCTAAAGAAGTTGAATGTGTGTTGAAAACAGCACATTTCTACTGATTTTCTAGTGTTCCTATTATTACTATGACAGTGGGTCCTCACAAAGACATACACACATACAGGAAACCTTGTCATAATATCTGACTGGGTTAGTGCACAGTTAGTCCACAGATGGACACTATACATGGCCAGTGATCTGAGCTTATATATAACTGTCTTTTTTTTAAATCTTCTTTAATAATCTTTTTTTTAAATAAGTTTAGGTTTAAAATGCAGCTGTTGAAAAGTTTTTGGGCTGTTAAAGTAAAACTTAAGGGCATCACTGGTTCTTTACTGGCCATCTGAAACAATGGACTTTAAATGAGACGTTCGTTGTCCTTGTTTTTTTTTAATAAGCAGACTAGCCTGTATATATGGTGCTCTAGTTGAGTTTGTAGGTCATTATTTTATGACCTTTGTAGGGTGCACTACATAGGGAATGAGGGGCATAGAGTGAGTTCTAATCTCATTTCACCCACAAAGCTGACCTCCCAAAACTGAACTACTCCAGTGGTAGTTTGTAAACAGCAGGCAACATCCAAATCCGCACAAGACATATAAAAATCAACACAATTTTGGAGAACGCTTGGGTTCATGATCCTGTTGAAAAATGAAATTGTGTCTAATGATACATAAACCAAAAGGAATTGTGTAATATCAAGGAACTATTTACATGAGCCAACATAAGAGCCCTGATATGACTGATTCTTCACAATAGTTTGAGTCTTTGTGGCTAAGTAATGTGTTACTACACACTATAAAATGTTGAAAACCGGTCAGTTCAACTTTAAATCACGCAATTCGCGTTTTTTATATAATTGGAGGAAATGTCATTCTTCAGCATTCTGTTTTTGTCTTTTATTAATGTTTTATTAATTCCAAGGTTGGGCCCAAACCTCTGGTCTGTAAGTGTACCTGCTTATGCATTCCCTGCCTTAAAAAGGCAAAATACGCTCAGGACGCATCCTGCCCTGATTTCGGGAGGTTTCACTGATGACAGAGAATCTGAGTCATACACGTGGGTGACGTCACGTTGCATGAATTATAGTTGTAGTCACGTAGCTCTCTGATTGGTCAGGATTCCATTCTCTTCGTGTGATTGGTTGACGGGGCGCTCCAAACAGAACGCGATGGTTCATTGACAAAAAAATAAATAAGTATAACTCCACCCGTTTTGCAACAAGCCCCCCCCCGTCTTGTGTTTCTGGCCAATCGTAGCGCGAGAGGGGAGAGGCCGCTAGCCAATCCTTGCACAAGAAGGGCGTGGTCTTGCCGGAATGTGGGTGGGTTAAAAAATAATGCCACAAAACCCCGGTTCAGTTAAATACCCTCAGTCATACATGGAGAAGCATCTCGAGGTGAAGAAGGACCACATTTTTCTCCATTTCCAAAGGTCTGCGTGAGGAATATACTACTTTCTGTCGACATGGATGTGATTTCGGGCATGCAGAAGGTGAGAAACAAACTTTTTCGACTTTTCTTCCAGTCTTTTTACTAATTCTCGTAAAGGTCCAGTTTAACAAGTAGAACTTTCTAGAAGCCCTTCTAATTGCAGCAGACAACAAATAGAACAAAATTCCTCATTTAAAATGGATGCTGAATATTAAAGCCATATTTTGTTTTGATTTCGTCTGTGGACGAAAAGAAGGAAGGGATGTGAGAAAATGTCATTTAACCAGGCTTTCCACAAGATTGGATATTTGGAGTTTCTGTGGGAATTTGTGCCCATTCTTTCTCACAGTCTCTGTTCCAGTTCATCCCAAAGCACTGGATGGAGCTGAGGTCAGGACTGTCTGTGAGCCAGTCAAGTTATCCATACCAAACTCATCCATGGATCATTACACCAACAGGGACTTTAATGACCCTGCATTCAAATATATAGACTTTAGAATGGAGTTGGTCCCCCCTTTAGAAATAGAAAAGTTCTTCCCTAAACTGTATCCAAGTTGGAAGTATGGCATTGTCCAAACTGTTGGTAGGCCGAGGATTAAGTTGCCCTTCACTGGATGTAAGGGGCCCTGAAAAACAGGTGTGTCCTAATACTTTTGTCCATGTCGTGTATATTTCAATACTTTCTTGTAACACCTTACTTCTTGTGACACCTTTTTGTTGAGAACAGATATTTCATCTCCTTGTTAAAAAAATACACAATATCTATGCCTACTTTGTGTTGAAATCACACACACACACACACACACACACACACACACACACACACACCATTATACCACACAGAATGGGTCCAGCCACCCAGCGACCTCTTTGCCACTTTCTCTCGGCCTTACACAGAACCTGACAGGCCCATTAAAATACTTTCCTACATTTCAGCAACGCCCGGCACCTCTGTGACTCCCCTCCTTTCAGGAGACTCTCTCTGCCACACAGAAGTGCTGAGACTTCACAGTTAGGCTGTCATATTTACAGTCATTTTGGCAGATTTAAGCTTGAGCCGTGAGTAGCTGGCCAACGAAGAGTCTGTCTTTATATTCAGCTCCTCTTTGTGGTTGTCGGAGAGACTTGCCGTTCTTTTTTTAAAGTGTTATTTTATTTATATGACTGTGTGTAGGCATAACCAGATTCAAGCATTGATTAACACAATCATGCCTGGAATTTAAGTAAGATATTATTTCAGAGGTTTCAGGGTCATTTTTTATTCCCCTAAGTAACTGCAGTGGAACATTTGGTTTTGTTTATCAAAAACACTTATGTTCCACTTTATTTTTTATGACCTCTCTTAAGAATTGAACAAGCTGTTTTTAAGCCTTATGAATGTACATGACTAGGGACTTATATGGATAGTCTGTGGCCAATAATTTGATTTCAAATATTTATTGTAAGCTTTCATATCTACTGATACTGATACACATTTGCAAAATGTAGAAATCAAGTAAGCCCATTTGGTTTACAATACAGAGAAATATGTGCAAATGTAGCAAAAGTGTCCATTTTTGTCATCTGTGAACACACCACACAGTGCGAACAGTGTGAAATTCTTCCTCTGCATTTAACCCATTCACCAAATGAAGCAGTGGGCAGCCAGGAACATGGCACCCAGGTAGCAGTGTGTGAGGACGGTACCTTGCTCAGGGTACCTCAGTGGTGCTACTAGCAGTCTTGGAATTTAAACTCCCTAAATGTGGATTTTGTTGCTTTATAGGCTTTCTGGTTTTATTTAAGAGTTTCGATTTATATTTAAAGATCACCAACATCATATTTAGGATGTCCCAGCATCCCTAAATACACTACTTGGACATAAAGTCCATAAAGATGTGGTTAGATGGAAAAACCTGACTGGCCCGCACAGATTCCTGCCCTCAACCTGATCCAACTCCTTTAGGATGAACTGGAACAAGGATTGTAAGCCAGGCCTTCCTGTCCAGCATTAGTGCTTGACAAAATTCTCTACAAACTCCAAAATCTTGTGGAAAGCCTTCAAAGAAGCTGTTAAAGCTGCAAAGTGTAACCAACTCCATATTAAAGTCTATGTATGTAAATGCAATGTCATTAAAGTTCCTATTGGTGTAATGGCCAGGCGTCCCAATACATTTGGCCATATACTATATGCATGAGTTCTGGTAAATGAATGTTAAATGTTAGATGACACATCAACCCCCTGTTTCCAGTGTACATGTACTACGTTGTGATTAATCTCCATTTAACAATGTTCATCTGTTTGTAGACTGTTAGCAGTTTATGTCCACATGCGCTGCTGGACATCAGGAGTTTTATGGCCAGAGCTATTCGTGGAACATTTCAGATAGGTCGTGAGGATTTATCAACGATAAAACTGACGGAGACTGATTACTTTGTAGTGTTTGGCACTATAAACGCACATGCTCTGTCTGAATTGCCTGCATGAATTACTGTAATCCGTGACAAGTTGAGAAGGTCACTTCAGAACATTCATGGAGGTCATAAATAAGCAATAACATGTACTTGTGATGATTTTTTCATAACAGGGAAGCACCCAAAAGTCATTTAACATTTTTGTTCTACCACCAAGTCATTGTGGGTGATGAATGACCACTTGACCTGCGTACTTCTCTGGAAACTTGAGCCTTGCAGCTGAACAAAACAGCAATTCAGGGGCTTTCCAAGTCTTTCATTAGTGGTGTCAAGGGCTGGAAAAGTGTCTGGGGTGCACAGTATGAGTGGGTAACACTAACTTGTCACATATTTGCTGATCTCTCGCCCCCTCCCACATACACACACACACGCATTCACAATTTACACAGTGTCAGGGTGTGGGGTCATGCCTATGTGCTAATATGTGATACTGTGTAGGGACCCTTATCTAATAATGTACCCCACAGATAATATAGTGGCTGCAAGTAATATTAACTACTGTATGTATTGTAAATATACAAATATTTATATTTAAATATTTACACATAAATATATGAACAAAAGTATTGGCCCCTTACTTGCAGTGAAGGACAGTCTTAATGCTTCAGCAATACTAAGACAATCTGGTCAAGTTTGTGGACCCAGTTTGGAGAAGAACCTTTTCTATTCCAGCACAATTGTGTCCCAGAGCATAAAGCGAGGTCCATAAAAACATGGCTGGATGTGTTCAGTGTTGAAGAACTTGGTTGACCCGCATAGAGGCCTGACCTCAACCAGATCTTTTCATCCAACATCCGTGTCTGACCTTATAAATACTCAGGGCACAGATTCCCACAGAAACTCCAAAATCTCGTGGAAAGCCTCCCAAGAAGAGCAGAATGGGAGACCCCCACCATATTAAAGTCTATGTGTTTGAATAAAATAAGATAGTGTATGTAAGTATCTCTATATTGTATAAGAACAAAAACTTAACCTTAAACACACTCACCAAAATATGGAGTTTAAGGTTGAAAAAAAGAAACAAAGATCATGCTTTACTGAAAAAGCAGGCTCATTCCCACTTTATTACTACTAGAACCTTGAACGTAATATGTGTGCCTTTTGGGAAAGGGCTTATAAAGGGCTTTAGTGTCATGGATGTTGTTTTGTTTGCTCTTTATACCAGATGCTATTTTTTTCCTGACCCTTTATCATTGAGCTTAAGCCACGCTCTTTACTGAGCTATGTTCTCGTTGGTGGCTCACAAATCTGGCTATGTGAGTGTGAGGCTTGTGGGATTTTGTGTGTGTTGATTGAGCGACCATTTGTCAAACGCCATCGAGGAGAGAGAGAGAGAGAGAGAGAGAGAGAGCGAGGGTGCTCTGAGCAGGGGGTTATTGCATATCTCCGTTTCACATCTATCATACCTGTCTTCTCACACTTGCCTCTACAGACAAAGAGGACACAGCTCTCCTAGAGCATCTAGGCTATCTATTAATTAGAGCTTCCCGATTTCAACTGTCGGGCTTTCAAAAACAGTCCATTTCAATCCATTTTACTCAGCCCGCTACAACAATAGCTTCAGTGTTTGTTACACTTGGTTTAAGAAAACTTCATTTCCTTTCATATCAGTACAGTAATTACTTGTGGAGCAGTGTGTGGGTACGCTGTTTTGCACAAAGGTACCTCAGTGGGGCCACTAGCAGTCCTGGGAATCCTTGAACTTCAGATTGCATGGGCAACTCCCTAACCTCTAGGCAGCCAGCTTCCCAAAAGGTTTCTCCCACCGGAGTTTCAATCCGTGTTCATCGGATTAAGAGTCGCTTTAGCACTGTAATATGGAATACGTTGTGAAATGGAAGTGATTATGTGTTTTTACTCTATTATTGTACTTATTAGTCTCCTACATCTTTCTGTTTTTCAGGAAGAAAATCTCCCTGTGTCTCTTTGAAAGGCTTTTGGTTTTGGTCCCCCATGAAAACAAACAGCTCCGGGAGCTCGTTTGTAATTGCGCGTGGACACACCGAGGCCTTGTTGTTGTTTAGACTCTTGGGAAAACACGGAGGCCCCAAGACTTGGCATAGGGCTTAAGGCAAGCTGCTGTACACTTTCTGTACACAAAGACACGAGCTGTGGATCATGTAATCATCCCCTTAGAGGCCAAAGCAACAAGTGTGTGCTTGTATTGGTTATTGAGCCACTTAGGACAAACAGCACAGGCTGGGAGGATATATTGTTTTGAGACCTTTTAACTCTTTGTTTTGATCAGTTTCTTGATGAATAGATCAATAGAAATTGACCCAAAGTACACATTATATCATCACATATTAAAGTTCTTCCTGCTCCTAAAAAATATTGTGGAAATACAATGTTAGCAATGAAACAGGCATGGATGTTTTAAGTGCATTACAATGATAAAGTATAGGGAGTACGTCTGAGAGAATAGATAGTGATGAATAGACCAGTAGAAATGGCCCCAAAGTACTCAGACTAAACTCTCATTAGATTGTTACGTTTTAAGAATGTCTTTCCTTCTCCTATTAAGCAGTTCAAAAATGCAACGTTAGAAATGAAATGGGCATGGATGACTTAAGTGCATTATAATTATAGAGAATAGGGAGTGAGTCTGTGAGGCACTGACCTCACTGTAGTCACGGGAGACTTGATGAGTAGTGTTTGTGAGAAGACTTTGTATCCAGGTGCTGTCATGCACACTTGACTGTGTCAGTGTGTTTGAGTGTGACACTCTGTGTGTGTGTGTCTGGAGTGGTGTGAATCTGTGTCCTGGCATGCCTGATTCACCAGAAGTAACCTTTATGATATGAGTAAAATCTAAACAGACTTTACTTCCTGCTACACTCCATGCCTGGATTTTTCATTTGAACATACACTATATGGACAAAAGTATTGGGAACATTAAATCAACAGTGACTTTAATGACACTGCATTCAAATACATAGACTTTAATATGGAGTCCCCCCCACCCTTTAGAAATAGAAAAGTTTCCTCCCCAAACTGTGTCTACAAAATGTCTTGGTCTGCTGAAGCATTAAGATTGCCCTTCACTGGAAGTAAGGGGTCTTGCCCAAACCCTAAAAAAACGTTCTGTCCCAGTAGACCATGTAGTGTAAATTTTTACTTGTCTCACCTTGAAGTGCCAAAATAAATTTAGAGCAGTGATATGCATCTCAAAAAATTTCAGTTGTACTGAAGTCTATCAGAAAGAAAATTAAAATAGATCAGATACCTGTCAGTCTAACTTAGGGAGATGAATGACACACAAATTAAAAATAGGGAGATGAATGACACACAAATTTGGAAAAAAAATTGAGGCCTGGCGTTTATCACAGAGCCCAATATTTATCTCAAAGGATAAAAAACCTGGATGCGAAGGTTTGAGGTTTCCACTCCGATTACCATTTAATGACAAATAAACATGCAACATTATTCTCTTGCTTGCGTGGGCTGTTTATCTGCTGCTTATTTTTGCACTGTATTCAATTTGGTGGCCTTTCTCAGCATCGCTAGTAAAGTCTGTTTGAGTGGGCCATATTAGTGTCGGGTGGGCCGATTCATAACTGTGTGTCCAACAGGTTCCTCAGTATGTCTGTTGGGTTTGAGTAGGTTTATTAAAACCCTTACTAGACGTCATTTTGTTCAAAACAGACTGGGTTCTCTGAACACATTTCCCCCAACTTCTCCACAAACTTCACTGGCTGTCCACATCGTACTGTATTCATTTTGAGCTTCTTCTCATCACCTTTAAAGTTCTCCATGGTTCTACCCCCCACTACATCACTGAGCTACTTTACTCTTATGCTCCTACCAAGCAGGGCTGGTCAAAATGTGGCAAAGCTTACAAAAACTTTGTGGGTCGGGTTTGGTTTGAGTAATTGATTAATGGATATTTTTGTGGGCCTGGATTTCATTACTGATCTGGTGATTGCAGGTCATAAAAAACCCTGTCCCCCACATCACCAGTCCCATATCGGCTCAATGTTCAGTTGAAACCTAGTATTACCTGTTACTGTGATGATCCTGCACCTCACCTGAATTTCAACCCATAATGTTTAACTTCAGAGCCGTGAGACCACGACTAAGGCAAAAAGTCTCACAGTTTAACCATTAAACCTGACAGCTATAAATGATCTACAGTATAAATGGGTCACAGTAAGACTAAACTAGGGCTGTCCAAAATAAACACATGAACGGGGTGAAACAACTGCAGGAATGCTATTATGTCTGCTGTTTGGATTAAAAAAATATGATGATAATAATGATCTTAAACTAGACTTTCCGATGTGGTTCAAGCCTTTATATGAAATGGACAAAAGCCAGAATATACCTGAGTTTATTTTTTAAGAGACAACAAAATGTCATGCAGTGTCAGAAACAACATAAGCAAGTCCATTTGAGGTTGCAGAACAACTAAACACATGTTTGCTTGATGCTAATCTTTCATTACATTGTATGTCTTTAAAGAGAGCTGCACACAGCGAACTAAATACAAAAGTGTCAGTGTTAGGACCTTCTAACCGTAAACAGAGTTCATTAACAAAGTTGAACTATATTTTAAATTAAACCCTAAAGCCTCATGTGATGGGCCTGAGAGGTTGAAGTATTTTCTTATTGCTGCCATTGTCTGAATAATGATTCTATCCTTTTCTCTCTGTTTAAATTTTTTTTTTGTCTTTGGCTCCACCCTTCCCCCTCAGATGTCAATGGGGCAGCCGCCAGCAGGATGGGGTGCGGTGTGTCTGACATGTAAAGGGATCTGCTCTGGATTCCTGCCACATTCCTGGAGGTGATTTATTCTCTCTGCTAAAAACGTAAAGAAAATGAGGAAACGGCTTCCTAGCCCTCCCCACTCTATCCTCCTGACATTTGGGGAATGCTCTGCCTGATTTGCCGCGAGCGTGTCGCCACCCTTTGAGGGTGTCTCTGTTTAGATTTCCACAGGCTTGAAAGACGATTCGTGGCAAATACGCAGACAAACCGAAACGTTTGTAAAAGGTTACTGCACTTGGTCTGGCATAAGCTGAGCGCTGCTAAGTGCACATCATGTAAGCTGTTGACAATGGAAATGCATTTTGTTGTTTGGTTCATGCTTTGAACTCAGTGGACTTTCATTAAATAGGGAGTAATTATAACAAATGTTCATTTATGTTATTACTAGGAATCGATGTATCTCATGATATTTCTCATGTTATTTATCTTCTCTGTTGACAACACTGTCAAATCTAAGAGCATAAGTAGCTTTCCAGCTTTCCACTCGAGTGCAACGTGTCACAGCAAGGAAGCAAAACATCCCAAATGGTAACTGACGATTTCTCCATTTATCCTCTAACAGAAAAGCCTGCACGCAGTGCCACTGCAGCCAGGAAGACCATGCTCCCAGCTCGGATGTGGAGGACGACCGCAAGATGGGCCAACTTCTGGCGGACTCGAAGTACGCCCACTTGACGGCCAAAGTGAAGGGCGGAGATGGCCTAAGGGTCTACAAGCGCAATCGCATGATCATCACCAACCCCGTGGTATCTCGTAAAGACCCCACTTTCAACACCATCACCTACGACTGGGCCCCACCAGGCCTCACCCAGAAACTGGTAACAGCAATCCAGGGGTAGCTTGTGTTCTAGAAACCTTCATATTGCTACGCAAGGTCTCACAGGGATCTGACGAGCTCTCAGAGGACAGCCATGAGAAATTTTGGGCTAAATGTGGATGGGAAAATAAACTTATTAGGAGGGGAACAAACAGTTTGATTATTTCTAAACCAATCCATTGCCTTGTGAAAAGTGGCATTTGAAGAAGGGATCTTCAAAAATGAGTTATTTGGGTATTGTACTTCAATCCAGCTCCAAAAGTTTTTAAAAATCCATCCCCAGACAAGATCATGTCTGCCCCCTCGAGACTAGGGGTCTCTCATCAAGATACAAGATTTGTCAAAATGTTATTATTCATGGAGCAGTATGACACTGAGTCTCAGTGTTTAACTGAATCACAATATTTAACTAAATTGCATTGGCTCCAAACTAATTCTGAAATTATAACATTTCTGTTATAGCACACGTGTAGCACAGAGCTAGGTGTAAAAGCTATGGAAGAAGACATTTTTTTAGCTTTTTTTGTATCTTCCATGCTGTGAACACTCTTAAAAATAAAGAAACCCAAAAATGAGTATTTGAAGCCATACTGATGCAGAACCATTTAGGAGAAAAGAGAATCAATTTTAGACCATTTTTTCAAATGACTGATTTAAAAATCAGAGAGAAGTACTGAGATATATGTACAAAGAGAAATAAATAGAGATCAATGCAAGAATGAAAGGATAAGTCATATTATTTATATTTAGATGGCTCTATTACTGCAATTGCTGAATTGTGCCACATTGTTAAAATAACCTTCCAGCTGTTCATTATTATTGTAGTGACAGTTAACTTTGCCTATAGAGTACAGATTCAAAAAGAAGGCTGAATGCTACCCTAATGATGGGATTAAGAGAGGAATACTGATGTTACTGTTACATAACGGGCGAGACAGCCAGCCTTTGTTTCCCTGTCCAGGAAAACCCACTGGGAAATTCAAAAATAGACCATGCTCTGTTCATGCTTTGGTAGATTTCATGATTGACATCATGTCTTCTCAGCTTTCTACTGCTCTTCAGTTCAGAAGCTCTTGTTGATACTTTGTTCTCTAGTGGTATAGATGGATGTTGTTCCTCAGGATAGAAGAGTAGAATGCTGACCACTATGTGTAATAATTAGGGAACGACAGGTGGGCTGGAACAGATCCAACAGGCAACAATTGACTAGGTGAACAAAGTATACCTTCAGTATTGGGTACATAGTTTTGTGATGTCCACAGTTCTATCTGTCAATATTAAAAAGCAAACAATATTATTAACAGGACTAATGACATCATGTATTTTCTGATGAAGGCATGTTAATAAGCCATAGAATAAATAGTAAAACAGTCTATTTTGACTTTAATTAACAATTTGAAATGTATTAAAATTCCCTTGCCCTTTTGTGTCACAACAATAAAAATTGTGTCATTCTAGCAAAATACAGTGTATATCCAGCTGGTAGCAGCTTGTAGCCTAGTGGTTAGGGCATTCGCCCTGCGATCAGAAAGTTCAGGTTTGATTCCCGAGACCGCTAGGCACAGCTGAGGTACCCTGAGCAAGGTACCGTCCCCACACACTGCTCCCCGGGCGCCGTGTTCCTGG
>JBBPDB010000134.1:6104832-6121442 GCA_037974465.1 Brachypetersius altus
GCACTATATATGGCGATACAACGATTTTTCTGAAAAAGTGGATCGTGCAGTAATTTTGATCGTCCACGATCAAATATTGTGTTATCGCACAGCCCTAATTTGCTGAACCTTCTTCTACAGATCAAGTGGATGGGCGCCTCGGACCTTCTACTGTTGTCTTAGACCACACTAGTGGATTTGAAGGCCTTTTATTTGTAGATGATGATCTTTTGGGGGTAAGAGTCTTTACAGTTTTTTGATGTTGTTGGGGATGTTTCTGTTTCTGTCAAGATTTTACAGTGTTGTATAAGTTTACTGCTTTATATACTAGAGTTTGGACTGGGATGAGTTTGGAAAATGTTCTCTCATTGAATCTGTAGGCCTGGTTTCCCAGATAGGGATTACGTCCTGCACTAAACAGTATCATTAATGGAGATTTTCTATTAAAAGAGAAATAATGCATAGGCCTGATTTCCTAGGTGCAGATTAAGTCTAAGCTTAAACTATAAAGTATTTCCAGTGCTGACCATTGGTTCTGCAGTTTAGTCCAGGACTAAAATGAATTAGTGACCAGTAAACCACCTTTTTTCAATAGATTTAATTTTTATACTGTAGTACTGTAGTATATTTATAGTATAGTGTTTTGTTTATGCATTTGTTTTTTTGAACACTTATATTGCTATTATAATCATTAAAATAATAGGTAGATATGTTCTAATTAGAATAACCAGCTGATTTAAAGGGGTTTAATATTTTTTTACCCTAAAGGTCATTGGTCATAGCAACTTCAGCTCGATAAGGGCTACTACCTGCGTATACAAAGGTAATTATTTATCTCTGATTTCAGTTACACAATCATCTTAAACATGATTATGTTTGGCTTCTTCGATGGATTCTAGTTTGTCGAAGCTGTATAATGTTCTCTGTGTATATTTCTCATCACTTTTAGGGAAATGGGTCTATGAGGTGCTCATCTCATCTCAAGGGTTGATGCAAATAGGATGGTGCACATTGAACTGCAGATTTAACCAGGAGGTATGTAGTCACATTTTTTTTTTTAATCGGTTCAGAAATATTTTGATTTGCTGCAACCTTGTGTATTTTTTGGTTGCTGTGCCATAAGTCTGATGTGCCTGGTGTTGCTTGATCCCGTTTGGTTAATAATGATAGATAGAATCTGTGACTAATATATCTTGCATGATGATAGATCGATTCACTGAATGATGTATCTTGCATTAGATACTAGTATTCAGCATTGAATTTCACCAGTATTTCTCAATTCAGGGTTTCTAACAGTTGTATTTCTTCCAACATTTGTCTCATAGAATCTCTTTGTTTTTTTATTTTATTGGATGAATTTATCAGGGAAAGTGATAAAATCTTGCATTCGGGCAGCAATAAAATGACTGCAGTACAAGCAGCTTTCTAGTGGGATGTATTTTTTTGTGATCTTGAACACCACACCGGTTGTTTTAAAATGAAAAGTTTATGATATTGGTATTTTTAAAAATACTTGTATATACTTTATAAGCTGTCAAAGATAAAATGTTGCAATAATCAGCCATTAAGACCTGGCTTTTCTGACTTACTGTATTTTCTTTTCTCGATAATGCTCTCTCAGTGTAGATGAAGTTCCACTACTTGTAATTCATAACGTTTAACATGGTGCATTTTTATAGTCAGGATCGGACTAAAAAAATAATTTGTCCTGTAATTTTCTCAGGGAAGGGAAGGAGGAGGGTAAGCAAACGTCCATTCCAAAGAATTACCTGTACAAGGGGACTCAGGGCAGGCTGTAGCCGACCTACAAGCACTTTTTTTGAGTTCTACATCAGGGCTGAACCTCCGCGCTCCAAGCATGATCTCTCTGTGGTGCACTCCAGGAGACCTTTCGAACGAGCCCTCATTTGTATTTCTAGCCTGAGTAGATCAAGGGTTATTCCCGGAAAACCGTTCACATCACTCCGGTTTCCCAATACTTTTGTCCCACGGGTTTGCTTTTACATCGTAATGCATTGAACTGAGTTTAAAATTAAATGAAATAGGCATTTTTGGGCTTTCTTTAACCAAAACTCAAAAACACGTTTTTTCACTATACGCGGGTGCTCTTGGAACGTAATCACAGTGGAAAGATGGTGACTAAAATGGTCACCGATGGGACTACATTTCAGCCGCCAATGGCGATCGTCACTTACAACCAATAGAAATAAAAATAATTGAAATAAAAGAAAAATGATGTCTTATGTACATATACGCTCAACCCAAGTCTTCCATTCCTACTACACTATCACGCGATTATAGTGAGGCTCGATTGGTAGGAATTTTTGCTCTTTTCAATTACTCGGATCGTTTGGATCAGATCACCAAGAAGAGCTGGATCTCTTTGGCTTCCGAACGGGATTTCGTTTTACCAAAAAAAGAACCGACTGGTTCATGACCACCACGTTTCTTACAAAATGTCACATATATCACATTTGACAGAGATTATGGCTCCTAAAAAATGATTTGACTCCCAAATCTTTTGGCTCCTACGGGTTTTTTTTGTCTGGAGCCCTGATATTCAGTATATGGTTTACTGATTCAGGTTTTTCTGAATATAATTGCAGCTTTTTGTTCCTCAGTCTTCTCGGTTTCAGACGAGATGTTTCAGTACTGTTAAACTCTATTTTTCAGGAGGGAGTTGGGGACACTCCAGACTCGTATGCCTATGACGGCAACAGAGTTCGAAAATGGAATGTGACGACCACTAACTATGGCAAGGTGAAGAGATGCTCCAATTTTTGGATTTAGGCCTTTGGTCACATTTTATTTGCATGATTTGTTTTGACAGTTTTGTTAAAGGGAAGTTTTATTGAGATTTATTGTACTGAAGTTTTCACCAAACTTCTCTCTCCAGTCCTGGGCCGCAGGGGACATTGTTAGCTGTATGATAGACCTTGATGAAGGGACAATTACTTTTTGCCTGTAAGTAAACTAGAATATTTGCTTTAACCTGTTTAGGTTTTATTTTATTTTGTTGATGTTAGCATAATGGAATTGGTGGTGTTTTTAAATGGGTTCTGCACATGGGTTCTGTAAAGTCACATTTCTGTCCTTCCACATTTCTGAAATGCCTTTTATTTCTTTCACCCTCAGGAATGGACAGTCTCTCGGTACGGCTTTTAGTAATATCAAGATGGGTCCAGGTATAGCGTACTTCCCTGCTATCAGTCTCTCGTTTAAAGAGTCTGTGGCCTTCAATTTCGGCAGCCGCCCTCTCAGATATCCTTTTCATTTCTTTTCATTGTTTGCCCTATTCAGTTTTTTTAATGTATGATTTATTTATGGAATTCATTCAGAACAAAAAATAATCTAACAGAGTGAACAAAATAAACAAATAATCATGAAAAAAGCAACACATCCAATATATGTCATTTTGGAATTAGAAACATACTAGTCACACTGTGTACCTGTAGTATGAGGCAAACAGCACAAAGTACAGGATATTGGAACAGTACTGAGGTGGGGAGACACTAGCCAGAGGAGGGAAGGTTCTGACTTGATTTAGCCTGAGAACACTGGAGGGTCCTGACTTGATCTCAGAAGGGTTGCTGGATTTTAGTGTTGCTGATCAATAGATGTGTGAACCTTCACTGGTCTCACAATTCGATTGGATATCTTGAAGCATCATGATAAATCACAATGCATTTAATCAATTTTCTACATTTACATTGTTTTCAATTACAAGCAGTGAGATCACATTTTTATTCAACAAAACTGGAAAATGTAAACAAAAATAATGACCATTGCACTAAATTGTGAACAGAAATAAAGAATATAGACATAGCTTATCACAATGTGAACAGAAATTGTGCCTATAAAATGAAATTGTAACCAAATTAAGTAGTATAGGCCTAGCCGACATCTTCAATGAATATAGTCAGTCTTCAAAAATTGAAGTGCTATGATATACAAAATAAAATCTATAATGTAAAATAACTGCACTGGACACAGTGCCATTGATGCAGAATCCACGTCTGCATTGCTATGCATCGATTACGTGCTTGATTTCAACACCCTTACTGATCAACAACATTTGGTCTAATTGGAAAATGTGTTTAGCTCTAAGAGGAGATTCCATTCTCTGAAGATCCTTAACCAGTAGTTCTTCACGTACCCTGTGGAAGGCTACCTTCCTCTTCAGGATCCACCAACTGCTGACCTCATCAAAGCCAACAGGCTGCTGGGCTATATAAAGACTGTACTGTCCACTGGCATAGACACACAGGTACATATGAACCCTCTGGAACATCGCCATATTCCATGTTATTCTTCCTAATTTTCCTCTGACTAATCAGATGTTTTGCATTTTTTCTTATTTGTAAGGAGGAGAAACTCACTGAAAAAGACATTTCGTCGTGGCAACTTCAAGGAGAGCCCACCGTCCTGGTCACTCTTGCACATATCTTCAATTACTTTGCTCCTCTTATGGTTAGTATGACATGGAACATATTGATCATTCCCATATTTACAAACACACACTTTTTTTAGTAACTTTTTCTTTTTTTTGGGAAGTGCCCAATGCTATTGTAAGAGCTCCCTCCTATGCAAAAACATTTCTAACAAAAACAAATTTTTTCTAACATGTTTAGTATAAAATCAGGATTCGTCTGTTAGTTTATAAGTAATATTCTGATTATATTAGCTATTGTCTCCTGTTTTCCTCTGATGGAAAGGAAAGAAAGCAAGTGATAGAATAGTTATGGAAACACGCTGCCACCTACAACACTGAAATGAGCGTGAAGCAATAAAATAGCCCCAAATGAGTTATATGATAAGATGCTTTCTGTTCAGATCTTGCCATAAAAGGAAAATATAGCAAGACTATTGGAGAATATGGGATCATTGCTTTATATTAGAGTTGCTGAGAGCAGTTTCACTTCTTGTACTGCATCATGTTTTGAAGCTCTCTCACTGCAGTACCCAGAATGCTTTTCGTAAAAATATCATACAACCAGTCTTGATTGCTATCTAGCCACTGATCTATTAGCGAACAGAATAATTCATTACTCGTTCAGCCAGGGTCAAACTGAGGTCAGATATCTAGATATCCAGCTTGAGAGCTTTTAGCTTCTTGTCTTAGTCTGGCAGGTCCTTTCTGTTGTTTGATCAATCAATTCTCTCCATTGTAGCGATGATATAAACAGTAACAGTAAAGCCATATAACAGTTCCCATATTTTTATGGCTACAGCTTGTGAGCAGTGATTTGAACTATTTGGCATCCTTTTCTCCAGCTAAAATAGCACAAGACTTTAAAAAAGCTTTTCAAACAGTCCATCCCCAGTTGTCACCGGATGTAGTTTTCCAAAGTTCTTCGTACTTTACGAAGGGGGTTATCTAGTCTTTAAATCTCATCTTAAAGAATACTGTGTTGTCGTAAGACATGAGTTACAATAGATTAGAAATGTAACTCATATAGTAGAATATGAGTTACAATAAATTGCAATAGATCTCTTCTGTAAGTCCAGGCCTCCGTTTCTCACTCCTGTCTACTTAAAAACGATACATTTCTGTGTAATAAGATGTAACAAGCCTGAAGATGTCATAAATAGTGTAATTTAAGTGGTATCTGGATGTCTTAACAGCACGAAGAGTCTCATTTTTGTGTTCCAGTGTAAAGTGTACTTAGTAGAAGACGTACTGATGAACTTCCTGCTGGGCATTTTGGAAGGCGGTGGCTCTGTGGATGAACATCCTCTAATCCAGCAGCTGCTAGATCTCTTCTGGCTGCTCATGGAGGTGATGAGAGCACAATTATTTGTAATAAGCATAAAGTAATGAAGTAATTTCCATGTCTGTGTATTTACTGTAATTGTTTCAGCCTCTAGAAATGAGAAAAAAGAGAACATTTGGATCTGACTTAATAATGAGCGTATTTAAGCATAATATTAGAATATACTGTTTCCTGTTATACATTATTGTTAATTATATATTATATATTATTATAATAATACTCTGGTAGGCTAATGATACACTGTCCAAAATCGAATGGATTCTAACTTGCGTTTGTGTTACTGTAATTTTGATCACACCAGTTCACTGAATTTTACATTTTAAAAGAAAATCAAGCAACTTAATTATATGTTATTACAAAAAAGTTTTCTAGCCTTGCTCCATTATTGATTTTAAGTGTATGTTCAATGTACCACACACTTTCCTTTGTACCACACACTTTTCGGCAGGACTTTGAAGTGAACGAGTGCCTGAAACAGCTGGTGATGTCATTGCTGAGGGCCTACCGCTTCTCCCCCATCATTCCTGACTTGGGCTTCCAGGTGAGTGGATATATGCCCCGCCTTAAAACACACTCACTCAAAGTCTTCCATCAGTGGACTCTAGGTTTCGAACTTGAACTCTTATGATCTGGGTCTGAGAAAGTAAACGAGACACTAATATGTGTTTTATGCATAAATGTTTATTCCATCACTTATCCACCAGAAAGCAAATGTTTGACAGATGTGTCTTCTAAGTGATGTGCAACCCATGCTAAACCAATTCTCTGCTTGAAAGTTAGGTCATAAAAAGCACCGGTGTTCATCTAGCACATCTCTTCATT
The DNA here is from genome assembly GCA_037974465.1 of Brachypetersius altus. Classification (NCBI taxonomy): domain Eukaryota; kingdom Metazoa; phylum Chordata; class Actinopteri; order Characiformes; family Alestidae; genus Brachypetersius; species Brachypetersius altus. The sequence goes on from JBBPDB010000134.1 coordinate 6,111,408, forward strand.
GATATGTCAGGAACGTCTCTCCAAAAATGTTGCATGATTGTGACGTAAAAAGATTTCTCAGCATTATGTAAATGTATGGGCCAGAGACCGTGCTTTTGTTAATTTGTTCTATTGAGGAGGCTTTTAATGGTTGTATTGTAAGCAGTGTAAACTGTACCATGGTTTAATGCAGGCTTGTGTTACAATTTAAGAAACGTTATTCCACTTTCACTATGACCAGATTTTGTATTATGCTCTCATGTTCTCTTTTGCGTATCTTCTAGATTCACTACCTTCGCTTGACCACTGCCATCCTACGCCATGAGAAGTCAAGAAAATACCTCCTCAGCAATGTTTTATATCCTTTCTTTAATCCTGACTTAGAATGTTTTTACAAGTGTGATTTTGAAACATTTAGGATTAATGAAGTGTACAGTTTAATACCTCTGATGGTGCTGCTCTCACAGTTATGTAATGAAATGGTGAACATGCTGCCTGATGTTTGTTATGGCATACAGATTTTTTATGTATATGGCAAATTTACAACAGTGTTACATATTAAACCATTCTGAATTACACCTTTAAAACATTTTTTAGAGTTCCCTATTAATAGCACAGCTAGCGTTCCATGAAAGATACCTGTTGGTAAAAGATCCTTAAAGCTTTTTAACCTTTATTAGGCAAAAAGACAAATCCGTAATAGTGGCTTTTAAAGATAGATTATAAAAAAAATTAACTGTTAACTGTTCTTGTTGTAAGAGAACACTCTGGAGAGAATGAACACCTCAGCTTTAAGAAGACACTATAAAGCACGGTCCATGATAAATCAATGCAAATGCATTCTTGGAAAGAAACATGAGCTTTAAGTGCTTCATCAAATTTTCCTTGCTCGTTTGCCAAGCTGTCTGAGAAGTCCTTAACACTGTTACATTTGACGTCCTGCGTTCTGTAGTGTTCTTTTACATTAAAACACCTCTGAGGGTGAAGGAGGCTGGGCTGGAGGAGCTCATCCCCACCACATGGTGGCCGACGCGTTTTGATAAAGAGGTGAGAGCGAAGATGCGCCAAAAACGGGAGGAAATACAGTCATTCAGACATTTTCACTTTCCTGAATAATATAAGCTGTAATGAGATTGTTCACATTATTCACCTGTGCTTGCCTGGCTGAGACCAGACAATGTGATGTTATTTGTGATAAAACACTCCCTCTCATGTCCTATTGCATTAATATTTCCATATTGCTCACCCTGATATCCGACTTAATCCTTGGTTTGATGTCAGATACTTCTACTCAAGTGCATAGTGTACCAGTGTTGGTGCTCGAGCTCCCTTGTCCTGCATATTTAAGTATTTTCCTTACTCCAAATGCTCCCAATTCAAAAGACAAAAATGTGCAGGTGTTGCTCCAGGATGCTCTATTATATTCTATATTATTCTATGTTTGTAGTTTTTATGAATTTTATGCTTGTCTCTCAAAGAAAGAGTCCTTTTTGAAGAATCACATTTTGCCCTATTTTTGTCATTTTTCTGCTCTTTGTGGACAACAAGTTGAGCATCTGAGCATCTGAATGTGAGAATCACGTTGATCTGAATTAGAACTGCAGTACACTCACCAGGAGCTGAGCTTCTTTGATATTGCTGCAGATATTTCTGTATGTGAATATGAATGTGATATTAGTTTGTCATAAATATGGATTGTAATTTCTCTATCTAGGGTAAGGATGAGAAGGACCTGAGACATGAGACTGCTGAAGAGAGGCTGAGGCGGCGGGCATACGAGCGTGGCTGCATGAGACTCAAAAAGAGGATTGAGGGTATCAAACACACATACACACCCCAAAATATAAATCTTCAACGCCAGCTTACAGTAAACTGCCTGTAAGCTCTCTGACTCAGTCGTGCCCTCTGTGTGTATGTGTGTGTGTGTATTTGTGTGTGTAGTTGTGGAGGAGCTTCAGGTGCAGATCCTGAGACTGATGCTAAATAACAAGGACAAAGGGACGGTATGTTGGGCCAGTGGCCGAGTTTATGACGCTTCAGGGACGTCAGCACACCCAGATGTACTTTTATATGGATCGTCTAACCTCCGTCCTTATTGTCACTGTGCTAGAAAAACGTTATGTTATAGGCATAAGCCGAAATATATTAGCCTGTTACCTTATACAAGACTCATATCTCTTAGAAGTCACATTTATTATTCAAACAAATGTTGTAGTTATCATGTATTGCCTTTCTGTCCTTCATTGAAACAAACAGAGAAGTACTGTCAGTTCTGAAGACTCTGAACATCGCCTTCACGTTTTTGCCATGATTTTTACATTTTCTGAATTTGAATGAGAAAATAACTGTCAGTAGAGAATATAAACTGAATGTAGCTATAGGTTATCATGTCCCAATTTAATACAGTTTATAAGTACATTTGCAGATACAATATGAAAGTAAAACGTCTTGATTAAGTTGATTAAGATGCACTGAGAACAGTTGTATTTATTTACCATCTTATCTCTGTAGGGAGAAGCCTCTCGCTACATTTTCCTGAACAAATTCCGCAAGTTCCTTCAGGAGAACGCAAGCAATCGAGGGGTAAGAACGTGCTTCTCAAACCATCCCCTTGTGGCGATCCTTGTAGCATGTAGCCTAAATGTTTGATTTGAAATGCTTCATAAATTTTGATTAAACAGCCCTGTCCCCATCTCAGTCGAAACAGATAGTCCATCTTATCTTTGCCAAAAGGGTTGTTTACTCCGTGCATTTTCAAGCTGCCAGTGATAATGGTGTCAATAAATTGAAAGCTGCAGTCACCTGGCTGCTTCAGACTGCGCTCAGCACATTTCCAGTTTCTTATCAGCATCCGAAATAGCAGTGCTGAAAAGTCCAGTCACTTTCAGCCTCTGCCCTGACTTTGAGGCATTTATTGTATTTCGAGAGCACTCTAACTGAGAACATTGAATCTGCAGAGCAGGGTTCATTCAGGTCAAACGGCCACAAACCACTTTTCCCCACTGACATTTTTTTTTTACTTCTATCTCTCAAAACCTTCTGGCACAGGAAATGATTTCTAGCATTTTTGTATGACACCAGTCACCCTTTCACTTTCTTAAAAGGTTTAAAGGGCACTTGTCATGGAAAACAATTTTTTCTTGCGTTTTGGAAGTAAGTGTGATGTAGGATGTTAGTTTTTAAACATACCATTCACTCTTAAAGGGGACATATTATGCAAAACTCACTTTAGTAATAATAGGTCTATGGGCTGCACAAAACATGTTCAGGAAGTTATTTTCACAAAAAAGATAAAAAGATATAACCGACTTTATTCTTCACAGTTTTGGTCCCTTTCAAAACATGCTATTTGGGCAGAGGGCCCACTGTGAGGTCATACTGGGCCAATTTACATATAATTTGCATAGAACCACCCCTTATCTGCTGAGACCCCACCCGTTAGATTAGTTGTCTGCTAGTTTTACAAGCACAGATAAGCCAAGCACTATGACTACATGCAGTCTTGTGTTGTTGACTGCAAAGAATAGCACACATCCCTACACTATCTCCCAGACAAAGAAAACTGAAGTACTGTGTGGCTTCATTTCATTTTTGATGGCCATGTCCCAGGAACAATTGGTTTCGTCCCACCATAAAATGTTCCACCTTAAGTATTTAAGGTGAAGTTCGATTGATCTCCAGGAGACCTTTCTCACCAGCCATCTTTTGTATTTTTAGCCCGAGTAGATCACTTCTGTCCTGCGACCTTCTAAGTTATATTTCTCGGCGAGGAATTTAAATAAAAAAGAGGTGAATATGAGTTTACCTTTACATTCTCTTTAAGGGTAATGCATTAAACCGAGTTTAACAGGAAATTAAAGTGTTTTGGGAGCATATTTGGGGGCATATTTAGGGTTTACTCTATAAAAATAAGCATTTTTAGGCAATTTTTTTTAACAAAATACAACAACAGGGTTTTTCACTGTACGCTGGTGCGCTTGGAGCATAACCCCCATTAAAAAAACAAGGGGTTACTGTACATTCAAATAATGACTTTTGTGAACTTCATGAACATGTTTTGTATAGCTCATAGACCTATTATAACTTTAAAATGAGTTTTGCATATGTCCCCTTTAAGTCAATATAGCCCACTTATTCAAACAGAAATTTTGAGTTTTTGAGTGCACTGTATTTGTGATGTCACAAGAGAGAAAAGTCACAGGAATGTATTTTTTTTACATGAGGCACTTCTGAATATTAATGTGAATATAATGAGGATTTCAGTGGCATCTCATCTATGAATGCGCACGAGTCCCAGTAAAATACTGATTAAGGGCTGCATGTGTTGACACCTGTAAAAATATCTTGATTAGTGATAAAGGGGCCACAGATTGTGCTGGTAAATGTCTCTCTCTGTCTCTCTCTGTCTCTCTCTCTCTGTCACCCTCTCCGTCTCTCTATCTCTTTCTCCATCTCTCTCTCTCTCTCTCTCTCTTTCTGTCTCACTCTCTGTTTCTCTATCACTCTATTTCTCTCTCTATCTTTCTATCTTTCTATCTCTCTCTCTCTCTCTCTCTGTTTCTCTATCACTCTGTTTCTCTCTCTATCTTTCTATCTTTCTATCTCTCTCTCTCTCTCTCTCTGTGTCTCCCTCTGTCTCGTGCGCTCTCTCTGTCTTAGAACCCCACAGTGTTGTGTCCTCCTGAATACATGGTCTGCTTCATGCATCGCCTTATTACAGCTGTGAGGAGCTACTGGGACGAGGGAAAACGAAAGAGCCCGGGTGCCATCAGCAGTGAAGGTGGGCACAAATACACATGCCCTGGTTATGCACGCATTAAGATCTCTGTCATGGTCTGAGATTACTTTCATTATTCCACCATAATGGTTGCAATGGGAAGCCAAACTCAGTAAGGCTGCTGTTTCAGCACCATGAAACATTGTGAAAGAAGAGATGCTTGTAGGAAGCTGCTATCCATTCTGTCAATGCTACTGACTCCCATTCAAGGCTACATCTTACAAATATGTATTTTTTCCTTTGTGATTCGCTAATTGCTTTTACTAAAATGTGTAAGAGCAAAGTTTAGAATGTGCTGTACTCTTTAGATTGCCTCTTTTGCAGTGCTTGATCAATGTCTTTCTTTCCTTATCTTCACCGCAGAGGCCTATGTGCCCCCTCAGCTTTTCTACAATGGGAAAGTGGATTACTTCGATCTGCAGCGACTGGGAGGGCTACTCTCACATTTAAAGAAAACACTAAAAGGTTTGTAACGATCCCCATTTCTAGTATTTGTACTGTAACTTAAACAATTGTAGATATTATGAATTGAGAAATAATAAAGGAAAAACTGCCATAACTGGCCCTTCAAAATACATGGAAATATTGGTAATTGTGCTTGAAGTGCCACTAGGGGGAGATAAAGGTTAATTTGTTAAAGGAGAGAGTCATTAGCCCCCCTGTATAGCAGATGCGCAAAGTGGCTGTTGTAAAGACAAGACGATATTGAATTAACAGTATGTCTTTTTCTTTTCTGTGCTTCATTATTGCATTTTTGCACGTTTTCTCCGTTTGCCTTTTAATTAGGCCGTGCTGAACAGCATTTTGGTTGTTCTAAAGCCAAGTACGAAACATTCCTTTTCAAAATCACCTCTTTTTTGTCCTTTGTCTGACGAAACAAATATGCTTCCAGTATAATCACTGCTCAAAATTACATCAAAACATGAACACTTGCACCTTTTCTCAGTTGATCTGTACTGGTCCATAGAGATTTATTCAAATCTCACACTCCCATTTCTGTATGGTTCGATCCTATGTTAAAATGAATTTTATTATCATTTGCTTATCCTGGTTGCTCAGTAGTTGCAGAACAGCTCTTGTGTCTTGATATTGCTGTGTGATATTGCTCTAGTACATTTAAAACTACTTGATTTGGTTACAATAAACGGATCTGCGTGTGCTGTCAAATTTTAAACCTGTTGTTTTATTAGAAAAGAACAGGAAAAATGAGACGATATTCACATCTGAAGCAGTTAGATGATGGAGCTGATTTGGAGGCAGTGTGGTTTTGTGTAGTTTGTTTGGGGTGAGGTAATGCCTGGCACCAAATTATGGTGCACTCAGCTAAACCTATAAATAATTAATATTGATATTTGCTTTGTATATATCAGTAATAGTGAGGAGTGTCATTTGAGCCAGTCCTACATTTCACTCACTCTTGTGGGAGCAGAACAAAAGCGTGGACGGTCCAGAGTGAAGGTGGTGCTAGGGACCACCACTTTATCTTATGGATGTTTCAGAGGTCAAATGCTGCAAAGGCAGGATCTCAATTAGTTCACTAATACATAAACATAAACCATGGATAGATTTGGATGAACAGTAACTTGTTACATGGGTTTCCAATTGCAAGTTCATTTATAGCAGTGCTGCAGTTGTTTTTTAAAAAAAATCTATAAATATTTACTTTTCCAGTGTAAAATAGCATTTATACTAGAAACAGTTTGTAAACATTTGCCTAAGGCATTCATATTATGAATTTGGTATCATTTTTGGTCTATTCCTTCTTTAGAATGCATGGTAAAGCAAAAAGCTGTTTTTTTTTTCATGGTGCTGTTAGCGGATCAGATCATCAGTTTTTAATTGGCTGCTTCAGAAAAGTTTACTTCATTTTCCAGAAGTGAACATCAATAGCACTGAAGGAAACTGTTTGATGTACCTATAATGTTCCTTTCTTGTGAAACTTTTGGAGCACTTTTCTCCTTACCTATTGATCTCCTCACCGCTTCCAGCAAAACAGTATAGATCGAATGCCCTTTGATTAATCAGTATCAGATGGAGAGCAAAGTACATTTTACAACGGCGACGGCACAATCCTTCCACACAATTGGAATTGGCCTTGTTTACCAGCCATCAAGAATGAGGGTGGCTGCTCTGTTTTGATTTGTGACATCGTAAAATCCCTGAATTGACAGGAATGAAATGGATGCCTGCGTCATTCAGGAGAACTCAAATGCAGATGGATATTGATTTCCCTGAAGGAAGCCCCGGCTCCGTAGCAAACCAACATTGAGGTTTGAATGGAAAGCCAAGCAATTGAAGTTGTATAAGCAGGGGGGGATAAAAGGGACCGTAGCTGGTACTTTCTCGATAATTTCCTCTTATTGCTTTTGTTTGCTGTCTTTTCTCTCCTCACTTTTTCAGGAATCTAGCCAAGATGTTTTTCTGTTTGGTTAAAATAAGCTTAAGTGGTAATGGACCGGCGCTCTGTGATTCAATCTTTGTGATTAAAACAAAAGAGGAGGTGTTGACTTTTTGGAGAGAATGGTGAATGGGGTGTTTTCAAAGAGTATATTTTCTTTTTTTGCATGCAAAATAACAGCTATAAGTGCATTTACTGAACCTCAAACTGACTTCAGGTGGCATTATTCAGCTTGGTAACTATAGGTGTGTGTGTGTGTTATTTGATAGTCTGATGTGCCACTAATAGTCTCAAATATTACTTCAGACCGACCTAAATAGCTAGCCAACTATTTACTAACCTGGGTTACCCTGCAGTCCAGCCCTCTTCACTATAATCCACTCTCTTCTTCTCTTCCTTTAAACTCTCCTAATTCCACTTAAGGCCACTTTCTCAGCTCCTGCTAAGCTTGATTGAACTCTGATTATTACTACATGGTACTTCTCTGGTGTCTCTCCACCTACTCCCCTAAAAAAACATGTGTTCTGCTGCTGCTTGATTTCCTGCCGCCGGCGCCTGATTGAACCCTTTTCCGACGCTGATTGTTTCTGTTGTGCTTTGTGAGCTAAACATGGCTATGGAGTGATGGATTGGGGATGATTGAGCACCCGTAATATTTGTATTCTGTTCAGGATGACAGGTTTGGAGCTGGCTGCCACCGGTTCTTATAGCGGTGCTCTGTAACGAGACGAGCGGGAGGAAATTTAAAATGTGAACTTTGCACCCTCTTGTCACTTGGCAATATCGATTGGGATTTGAGGGCAGCCTTGGCTTTTCCATCGTGACCTTTCTTACATAAGCTGTTATTTCTTCAAAGCCTCTTCGTCTTTTTTTTTAATCTCTCTTCTCCATCTAGCTTGAAGTGCATCATTCCTCTCGCTGCCTCTCATCATAGTGATTATCTTTGACGGGCTTGAAGGGCAGCATTGATTCTACCATGACATCATCATCATTATGGTTGCCATTTCCATCTGATATTGCTTCCTGACAGCCCTTTTTGGTACTTGTGGTTGGAGATCACCAAGTACTTCTACAATCTTTTCCGAATTACTTGCATTCAAACTAGGGCTGCACAATATATCGCAAATTTACTGTCATCGCGATATCAACATGCGCAATATACATATCGTGAAAAAAATATACATATCGCATTTATTGACTGAACTGCAGTAAATGGTGTTTTTCCAAAACTCTTCACCCAGTGCCACAGAGAAGAGGGCAAAAAAATCTTCTGTGCTGCTGTTATAGATTGTTCCTTTTGCTATTTTTTCTGGTTAAGAACTTACTATAAATTAAATTCTGTTTACATTTATTTAAGATTTCAAATATTTTCCGTTTTTTGTCAACAATGTTCAATGGTTCAAATGTTTTATGGGAGGCATTAAATGCTCTGTTTAAGTCAATTCTTTAAAAAACACATGTTGGAATGAAAGTTTTGCATTTCATTTTTTTCTGCATGGTCTAGTCAAGTCAGCGTCTGGAGTCTTTACCACCAGCAAATCCAAAGCAGAAAAACATTAACACTATAAAAGGCTAAGTTTATACTCGCATGTGATATCAGCATCGCAACACTCAACAACATTATCGCATATCACATGTTTTCCTAATATCATGCAGCCCTAGCTTTAATCAAACCTGTTGAGCAGAGCATGACTGTTTTCATACTAGGTAAGCTATAGCTAAACAACGTCGCTAGTTAATAGTTAGCACTGTTAACCACTAAGCAGTCGCTATTACATAAAACATTATTGTCTGGTAATTGAACATACAGTACAGCAGATGTGGCAGACAGAGATTCGGTTAAAAAACACTGGAGTAACGCAAGATACTTGTTGTTCTGCATAATTTGGCTTGGGTTTAGTTTGATATCCCCATATCAAACTCCATGTGTCATATGTCGGCATCCAACTGGCCTTGATTTATCTTGCAAAGTCTGAGAGGAAATTGTATCACTGAGTTTTCCAGCTTTAATAATGATCTTAGTCAAATTCACATTCATTCTATTAAAGACTAAGTAGCTAATTTAACATCAGCTTGCAAAGTATAACTTTTTTAATCTGAACAATAAGGCTTCTTGTGCTTGCCTCTTGGATCGTGTAATTTATGCTGCTCCAAAGACCACAAAAACAGCTCTGTTAGCAAATTGTGCTGAAATTTGCATCAGGTCTATAAAATTTGTCATTTTGCTTTCTGTAGTAACAGTAGGTACAAACCATTGAATTTAATTTAAGGTTTCATCAGAAAGTGATGTAAAGGTTTTTGTACTGTTCACAGCCATTTTTTGGAATTATGTTCCAGACCGTTTGTTCTTTATGTAGGGGTGTGATTGGAGGCCGTAACCCATAAATTACTTTAGAGCAGTAAACAAAAATTTTCTTCATTTTCTAAAAAAGTGTTTCATGTATTATTTAAACATTATTTAAACAAAGTTTAATAGAATGATGTTTGTTTGTTGACTCCCCAGTCCATACAGAGTTAATGCTGGCTATGACAGAAATGTCTTAGAACTAGAGGTGGGCATAGATTAATCTAGATTAATCTCACTGTAATCTTGGAGTTAATCTAGATTAAAATGGCTCATTTGAATTCTGCCGACATTCAGAATATGTGTGCTACCCAAATAATGACTAAAAGTAAGTCTCTGAGGACTACAGTAAACTACAGGAACTACAGTAAACTAATTCCACATTGCACAAGGTGCCAACAGCCTTAGTCTTGTCGAGGTTTCCTTTGGGAAGCTTCTTAAAAATACATTTTCCCTGAAGCAGCCCTCTATACACGCTAATTCCTTCCTACAACCCTGGGGGCTAAGCCCCCCTTGTCTTTCCATCCTAGTGACGTC
>JBBPDB010000134.1:6132430-6145961 GCA_037974465.1 Brachypetersius altus
ATCGGAGCAGAAACAAAGGTGTTGCGTTTATATTTTTGTTGAGTGTATATAGAAAAAATATATGTATATTTAATAGTGATTGATCACAAAAAGGGGGGGGGGTCAGGGACCAGTCACCCACCCGATGCTCAGCATACAAGGCAACTCAAAATTATCTCAACAACAGAGATCATTTTGTCAGGGATTAGTTAGTTGGTCACAGGTAGACAGGTCAGTTCGGGTCTGAGTACAAAGCGCTTGGATCGGGCTGTTCTGGCTCGGACCGCTTGGTTTCCTCCTAAATGCTTTGTGTTGTGGTGAGATTTTAGACCTGATGTAATTTGCTAATACAAAAGTTCCTTATTGAATGAATTGCAGATAATATCATCTGCATATTCTATAATCATCCGTTCCATCTGTCCGTTTTTAAATATAAACTTTCTACTCACTGGGCAAGGAGTGCTTTCTCGGCTTCATTTTACAGAGAAGGTTAATGTCACGTGGTGCGATTAATTAAAAAAAATATATTTTTTTTGTCATTAATTGATCACATTTACCGCATTAATCTTCGAAAACCTATAGGCAGCAGACATTGAATAGTACATAGTAATATTGCACCAGAGATATTGCACATGTTGCAAGAGTCACTTATCATAATTGAATCAAAATCAGAGCTTTGAAAAGACACTTAACATGAGCTCTGCTTCTCTGTGGTTTATTAATTTGAATTTAACCATTCAGGTTGCTGATGTACGGCTAAAGGAAGTTCCACAATCTGTGAGATCAATATGAGTTCCCTATCTAAAATCAATATGGATTCTTAAATATGAGTATTAATAGTTTTAGATTCCTTAGTATCCGTGCAATCTAAAACTGGCCAATCAGTCCATGAAATTAGTGGGTGTTTTCTTCTCCCTCTGAAGCATCTTGAAATAAAGAATAGTGCTTATATGTAAAAAAGACAATTTGGTAAGTTTTCTGTTCTTCTGGTAGCTGCTCTGTCCACATAATCTGCTTGTTTTATCACTTGATGCTTGGCAGGCATGCATATTGCTCATTTAGCCTGAGCTACTGCTAATAAGACCATAATAGTAAACAATATTGATTTTGGCACATAGATTGTGGAATGTGTTTTGGGCAAGACACCAGCAAAATGAATAGTTAAATTTGACGTAATAAATAATTCAGTCATGAAGAAGCAGAGCTCATGATAGGTCACTGCTTTGATTATGATTAATACACGTTAAGCATCTCTCTGTATATATATGTGAGGAATAGATGAGGATTTTAGACTGTGAAGTAAAAAAAAAGGACAAAAACCAAACCAGTTAAAAAACAAACCATTTGGTCAGTGCTTTTTTTCCCTGACGCTCAATAAAAAGTGCATGTGCACTATTGTTCAGCTCCCAGCTTCAGTACTTTGTGGAGCATTCTTTAGCCATTAGAACTTCTAGAAACTGTTTTCAGTAAGTGCTGACAAGCTTTTATACTACTTTGTTGCTATCTTTGCTCTCTAGCTCATGTTTGATGGACTTCTTCAAATCCAACCAAAGAGTTTCAGTGCTGAGAAGGCAATTTCATTCCAGGATCTATTTATCGACTATTTTTCAACTAACTCACAAATTTGTGATGCCAGTTACGTGATTGCCAGTTCTTGCAGCAGAAAAACATCCCCTCATCATCAGTAACCCCCCCCTCCGTGCTAGACTGTAGGGATCGTATTCTTTTAGTCATTTCACATGCCAGGCATACCACTGGTTCATGTGTCCAAACAGTTCCAACTTAGTTTCATTAGTCTATAGAACTGTTTCCCTGATGCTTTTCAGCAATTTTCTCTTTTCCTCAACTTTTTTGACTGATCTGTAGTCTCACCCTTGATTGCACCTGACCTAGGTGGGATTTATATGACAGTTACCGTCCGTTCTAGGGATTCTTTATATTTTAGATCCTCTTCAGGCTATAAAAACTAGCTGAATGTTTCAAAACAGTATTATCTAAGGGTTGAATAATGCATAACAAGATTAATAAAAGTATGAAAACTACTTCAAACACTTTCTTTGTTGAATCAATGTATAACCTAGCAGGACAAAGTCCCCCAAAGTAGAATTTGGCTCTATAAAAACCAATAAAAAAAACTTTTATTGATAAATCCCTGTAATTCTTGAGGGGTTTGAAAATTTCTGATTGCAACTGACTGTTTTTAGACAGTTATTGTTGGCTTGTTGTACGAAGGGCATGCACTCTTCAGTTTTTGGTAGCCCAAAATAAATTTGAGTAGCTCGAATATAAAAGAGATTATTTTTAATGTATAATATTGTAAAGGGAACAAAACATCAATCAAAAAATTGTTAAAACACAAATTACAACATATGTATAAAAATTACAATCATCAACCATCAGTCATCAACATCAACATATTTGGTTCTAATTGAACAGATATTAATAACGTGATTGTAAGCGGGAGTGGGCGGGACAGGGAATCGGAATAACACCATGATAACTTTATAATAATAATAATAATAATAAATTTTATTTGTGGGCGCCTTTCTGAAACCCAAGGTCACCTTACATAAGGATAGGCAAGACAAAAACATAGACAATAGACAGTAAACAGTATTAAAAATAATAAAATAATTAAGACATATGCATAAAATTAAACAGCGATTGAGGTGAGTACTAAAGTGACAGAAATATACCTTTTAAATAAATAAACTAATTTTGAACTCAATACTAGTTGTCCTGTCTCTTAATGCTCTCCTCCTGTTTGCTGTGTGAAGCTGGTTAAGTGAATGGCGTGCTCCACATACCTGTAACAGTTGGTGGCGATAGTCCCAACCACCAATAATGTAAGAGAAGAAGCGGCTTCTTCACGCACTTTTTAGACATGAAAAGCACAACCAAAATGGAGGCAGATGTGACTACTGTTTACTACTGACTACTGTCTGAAAATAATGCGTCACTTGTGCTCACAGATATTTCTGGGTGGTCTGAAATAACAATTTTTACACATTGAGAGTGATGGCGTGAAAACGAAATACGCCAGCTGTAAGACTTGTAGACAACGTTTAAGTACTACTATAGTGTCTGTGTGTGTGTGTGTGTTTATGGATGGATGGATGGATGATTTGCATAAAATTCAAAATGAAACACACTGTGCATTGTTAAGATGACTTTCAGTTCAATAAAATAACAAATTATATTTTGGATTTTTATTCAACTAAGCTGGGAATGCTCTGATCTGTACTGGGACGGGATGGGATTTTCCCCCAGTTTTTTTGGGGATTGGGTTGGGATGGGATTTTTTTGTGGGAGTGGATCGGGAGAGGTTTAAAAATTCACTCCGGTGTCACCCTCTAATACAAAGTTCGTGCGATCGCAAAGTGAAAGTAAAAAACACGTGCAAATTCAAACACGATTTCAAAATTTCACATATTGACAGTGGCTCATCGATGCCCGAAAATGAAATAATTACCCAGCTACATTTGCGAAAGAATCCAAAAGCATTGACATTTATTTTTCCTTCCTATGAAAGAGAAAGATTTTGGTAGCCCGACTGAAAGACACAATAGCCCCAGGACGTCGGGTTAGCGATTTTGCGAGCCCTGGTTTCATGAGTTTATTGGTGAGCTTGTCTTTTAACTTGTAAAACTTTTGATCACATCTTGTAATCAAAGCCTGTATTGAAAAAGCATTCGGTGGAGCTCTTGGCTGTGCAGATAATCTCTGTAATTTGCCCTTCTTAATCAGGTGGATTTAAAGGCTTGGCATTTGATGGGGGAATGCTAACACTCTGCTGGAGAATATCTTGCTTGGCTCTTATTATTCTATGTAGTTTTTATACATATTTAATCGGATCTCTGTGGTTTTAGGGAGCTTGTTGATGAATTTGTAATTGAGGCACAGACTGAGCATTTAGCCTGAAAGTGTGAAAATAAGACTCTTTCTGTGTTTCAGTTCTGCAGAGGTAAGGTGCTACGGTTTTAGAGTTTAACCACAAATAAAAGCACTTTTCGAGTTGGTTGTAGTGCGTTTTGTAAACTAGCGCTTCCTTGCCATTTTGCTCATTTTCTGAAATTATTTTGCTGTTGCACAGTATATACCTTTTGAGATTGCTGCCTTTGCCCCTCTGACCTTTTCATTCTGTCTTGAAGATTTGGTCACTGCAGCCACAAGGTCCTGAGGGCTCTGCTGTGGTAATTGGCATTTTACTCCCCTTGCAGAATTGCTGCCTATTTCTATGGCACTGAGAACTCCTGTTGTATAGCCAATGCTGACTTAATGGCCTTACACAGCACAGTATCACAAGGCTTGGAGACCATTTTACACTTAAAGCCTGCTTTGAAGGCTGAGTTTGAGGAGTGCTAGGAGTAGGCCAGTCTGATGCTGTGCTTTTGAATGTTACCCACAGATGGTGGTTGTGTCAGATGATGTGCATGAGTATGCCGTCGCCCTGAAAGACACAGAGGAGAAAATAGCCCGATGCCCTGGAAGAGTAAGCACATTTCGCAGAACTGTGTTCAACAATGTACTGTAAGTAAGGGTGGGCAATATGGCAAAACTGGAACTGGAACATGATATTTAAAATCATCACGTTAAACCTCACAATATATAATATTTCATCGTAATAGTTAAACCATAGAATATATTTGTAGGCACAAACTGCATACGTGAGTCAAGTCAAGTGTTCTGTTTCATTTTGAGCCATTCCGATTAGTCGATTGAAATGTGCATTCTCAGTGAATTGGCTGAGTGATTGCTTCATAGTTTGAATGACAAATGGGGATTCCTCTTGTTGTTATAAAGTTGTGTTCAGCAGCCTGAACATTCAAGCCTGAGCACTAAAATCGTTTTGGTGAGCATTACTGAATAAGAGAAAACCAACACCAGCAGTATTTCATGCATGCACATAAGTTAACAATTTAATGTATAGGAAGTCAAATAAAATGTTTGCTGGTATGAATTGTGTGTGTGATCACACGATTGCTTTACAACATTTATAATACCCAAACAGTTCTGTAAAATAGAGAATAAAGTAAAGCAAATATCCTTGTCAAATATGTCCAAATACATAAACTAATATATATATATAAACTGTAATTGGATGTAATATAGAAAATATAGAGACGTGGACTAAATGCACCTATCATTTTAATTCTCAACGGACTGTATCCACAATGTGCTCTAGAAAATACATTGCAGTGTGATTTATTATGATTCTCATATTGCCATATTGCACCCCACCCTCACTGTAAGTAAACCACAGAAAACAAAACCAGTCCACAAGTAAAAAGTCACTAATAACATGACAAGACTGCAGGCCAAAGGTTTGGAAGTGACAAATATTTCCAGAAACGGTGATATGAGAATTCCCATAAAACCAATCTGTGATCACTGTTGGTAAAGGGATTTTATTGTAAACAATTTTCTGTATTTTCAATTCTTTGCTTGCTTCCATGCTTTTGCCATGTAAGGTCCATTATGCAACACAGGAATGTGTACAAGAAGTACTTGTGCTTCGTGATATAATGTCTGCTGAGATGTGTTGTTATTGGTGTTCAGAGACCAGATATTCTGGAGGAATTGCAGAAGAGCCAGAAAGTGTTTGCTGAGAAGCTGAACCACCTGAGCCGCCGTTTGGCCTGGATTAATGCCACCATTTACTCCAAGGTACAGCACTTCACACCAAGTAAATCATTTGAAAGGAGATTGTTCCAACTGCCTTGACTCATCTGCTGCTGTTTTGAGATGGAGTAGTTGGAGAGCGAGGTTAAATTCTCCCCCTAATATCTACAAATATTTTTTTAAAAATCGAAACTAAAACAAATTTGCTGTCTTATAATAGGCAGCCACACTGTGCCATCTGAAATAGTTATTAATAAATGTAATCATAATCATCACAACTGTCATAATCCTCTTATTATTACCAGCTTCGGCATAAGATGTGGTCCCCTCCAAAGTTGACTCCATGATGGTTTTGCTAAGAGGACACTTTTAGTTGTCCCGTAAAGTAGGACAGTAGAGGTTGGAAATCAGTGCATGTGCTTTAAATTGTAATATGGCAGCTAGAAGTGTTTCTGCTGCAAATGTGTATCATAGAAAGCAATAAGGCTGAGAGCTTTAGTGATAAATCTGCATCGCTAGATTCCCTAGATACTTACAGTACCTCTGATCAAATGGGTGTGTTTCATAACCCTCATAACCTTACATTTCCATGTAAATTTGATTCATAACACCTCAAAGCTGCACCAAGACCTACTTGTATATGATGTTTCACAGTTTTTGTGCCTGCATTGTTTTTCTAAAATGTGGAAAGAGGTAAAAAGATAAACCAAGGGAAATGTGTCCGAAGTTTGAAATGTTTCTGCATCATTGAAGATATGTAACTTTGTTGTTTTGCTTTTTCGCAAACCTGCCTTCACCCCATTCTGCTCTCATCTTCATGCTAATGTGCTGTTGTATAATTCATCAGGGCAGAGTTTTATCTGTGCGTTGCAGGAGAAGATGCTGGACGTGTACTGGCTGCTGCGTGTGTGTATCCGCACAATCGAGCACGCCGATAACACAGGCTCCCTGTTCGCCTTCAACCCAGAGTTCTACCTCAACGTGGCCATGAACAGCTACAGCGCCCTCAAGAACTACTTCAGCCCCTCCAACAGCATGGAGGAGCTCCCAGGTATTCAGCCAGTAAATACACAACACACTTGTTCATATACTTCACAGAGAACTCAAGGACAGCCATTAATGAGGTTGGTTAACAGAATTGTTCAGCTAAAAACTGATAACGTGGCTTAGAGTGAAATGATAGTCAGCCAGGGGAATTGATTTGCATGATCTCATATTACATTATGCTACCTGGTGCCCCATAGATCTAATTTATCATAAGTGCTGTTGGCATTTTTTTGGGTGAAGGATTTAAGCTGGTGTGAAGACTGGTGAGGATTTCATGAGGACTTACCGGCTCATGTAAGATACATAGTGAATTATCGCGTTGTACAGATTTGGCCTAAAGGTAATGCTATAGGTCACTAGATACTGGACTTTCTGCATAAGCTGTCAGACATTTTAACATTTTTGTGACAGACCATTTATATTGTCAGATATTGTCTCAGTCTTATCCAAGCGCCTATGTTTGATCTTGCAGGCCTGCCTTATTTGAATCTGTCTGATACATACCAGAGAAAGACGAATTCTCCGCTTGGTGTCTTTGTTGCTCTCAGGCAGAGGTCCTCAATCCTGTCCCTGAGATATATCACCCTAGAGAATTTGTGTCCAACACGCCTGCATCAATATTCAGATTAGATTCAGGACTATTAGATTAGGTCATGAGGTCTGACAGATCTTCAGGACCAGAATGAGCCACCCTTGTCTTGTTCAATAGGCGACATCCATGGAGAGTTGCCTTAGGGCAGTGTTCTTTATACTAACTGCTATAAAGAACCTGGCTGCCAGGAATTAGCCACCAGACTTTATTTTCAGCCGTTCAGCAGGACCAGCTCTGTATTGTGTTGGCACATTTCCAGAGAAAATAAAATTAACCAACTGGTTTTTCAGAGACTCACATGAAGGAACTAAAAAAAATATATATTTGTGCTAATTTGTACATCTAAGCACCAAGCAACTGCCGTGCTTCACTCGTTTGCAAGCCATCTGGGTGGGCAAAGCATGAGAAAGGGGAGGTAACCTTTCCCTGCATGACGACAAATGGGGCCAAATTCCAGATCGGGTTACCTGAGCTGTCGCTCTCTCAACTGCAGAGCAGGATGATCAAAGCACTCTTTACACCTATCGCAATTTCTAGCCACTGCAGGGACCTTTAATGGGACCGTTAATAGTTTTAATTGAAGAGCCATAATGTTTGTCATATATTTCATAGATGTAAAAAGTATATTTAAATTTGATGGACACCAAAAATTCTGAATGTTTTATTCAAATGTAAGCACTATGGCACCAATAGAAAGGTTTAACTAATCTAGTCAAATACTGCCTATATCTGTATTGGGTATTTGTTTTTTATAGTGTGTAGTGTTTACTGAAGTGTTTGTGTTGTACTCGCAGGCTATGAGGAAACACTTACTCAGCTCGCTGCTATTCTCGCCAAGCACTTTGCAGACCCGCGAATTGTGGGGACAGGTAAGCCTACTGCCAGTGACACTGATCACAGCACATATTGCTATTCACAGCACAACACACATTACAGTATAGGACACATTACAGTACACATTACTGTTCACAACACAACACACATTACCGTATAGGACACATTACAGTACACATTACTGTTCACAACACAACACACATTACAGTATGGTACACGTTACAGTACACATTACAGTATAGGACACATTACAGTACACATTACAGTACAACACACATTACAGTACAGATTGCAGTACATATTACAGTGCACAGCACAACACATTACAGTGCATGGTACAACACCCATTACAGTACACATTGCAGTGCTCAGCTCAGCACATTACAGTGCACAGTACATATTGCAGTGCGCATCACATTGCACATTATAGTGCATGGTACAACACACATTACAGTGCACAGCACAACACATTACAGAGTACAGTACACATTATAGTACAATTCTGATTACAGTATACATTACAGTACACATTCCTATGTGTGCCTGTGTGTGTACACACTTTGGCAGCCCTGTATATTTCCTAACCTTGACTACTCAGTCATTACACCATCTCAGTCCAGACTCTCATGTAATAAAAGCAGAGCCATTAGGATTTATAAGCAAAATATTAAATTAGAGACCTGGTCTGCATTCTCTTTCTCCCATGGTGTAATCTTCCATTCACACTTACATATGATCTCTCTCTCTCGCTCTCTTATTTATTCTCTTTCCTGCTCTTTTTTCTCCCGTTTTTTTGTTCTGTCACTTGCTCCCTTCTTTTCTTCTCATTCCCCTTCTCTGTTGCTCTCTTGTTCTACCTTTACCATCTGATTTGTCTTTTTCTCCTTTCCTTTATTTGCTCTGACCGTTACCTTTTGGTCCCTCACGCTCCCCTTCATGCTCTTTTGCTCTTTTTCTTTCTCACTTTTCCTTCTCACTTTCTCTACTTTTTCACTCATTACGCTGTCTTACTTTATTTCTTGCTTTCTTGCGATCACTCTTTCTCCCTCGTCCGTCCATTTCTTCCTCTTCCTCTCCAGTTGCTGTCTTTATGCTTCTTTACCCTTTTTTCTTCCTTCTCTCATCCTTTCTCTCCCCTACCTCTTTCTTTGTCTATAGCATTCTCTCTCTCTCATTTTCTTCTCATCCCCTTTTGCCCTTTTCCTCACCCCCCCTCCACCCCCCACTCTTTACCCTTTTTCCCTTTCCTTCCTTCCTATCTGTCTCTCCTAATGTTCCATCTATTTTCATTACCTGCAGCGAAAGGCACGAAAAGAATTGGGTCCAAAAATGTGCAAGCAATCTGTTAGGGAGCTATTTTAATGGGAATTCTTTAGACCTAATATAGCCAGTGGCTTCTGCGGCCTATTCGTCACCCAGATTAATTCTCCATATAAAGGTATAATTAAAAGTTGTCCTGCTCCTCTCCTTGGAAATGTGTGACTGTTTGCATGGGTTCAGCTCCATGTAAAGAATTGACTATGTGTTCTGAATTATGATTACTGGGGTTTGTGACACTTTATGAGGGAATCTATGTCCTTTCATTCTGGCGAGAGATAAGTGAACTGTTTTAATAACACTTGCATGACTCTGCACGCTGCTCGCAATATCCGTCGGGTGGCTTTGACGTAGGTAGAAAAACATCCGCAAAGATGCCCTACAGCCACATGTGAGCAGATATGATCGTTAATAGATTTGCTGTCAGATACCGTCTGGCTTTGGTACTTGGTTCTCTAACCGTAATGTATCTTAATGACATGCCGGGATACAGCACCAATGTTATTGATGTAGCCTGTCGCCTCACATGCCGCCTTAAGGCCTTGATTTCTTGTTTTCTCAATTAGGGCCGAGATGAGCTTTCGAGGAGATCTCACAGATCATTGATCACGAATAAATTGAAGCAAACAAAACGCGCGCACACACATTACCATCTTAATACCTCCCCGAAAATTAGATGTTTGTTTCATCCAAATACTCCAGCAAGCTTGAAACAATGGCATAAATGTAAAATGGATCTTCTTCTGTTTGCTTTTGTCCTCTGCAGACATCAAAGACTCGCTGATGCAGGCCCTGGCCAGCTACGTGTGCTACCCGCAGTCCCTCAGGGCGGTGGAGAGGATCCCAGAGGAGCAGTGAGTATCCACAGTCCCCACACGGCACATATATATAGCACCACAGCAAACCTGTGGAATGATCTGCAGAAGATTGTTTTCTCTTATCAAGAATGTTGAAATCAGCCCAGATGTGTGGTGTCTGAAGTATCATGGTTAAAAAGCAAATCAATAGAACCTTATACTCCACCAATTAGCAACGCATAAAGCTGAATTGTTGTTCAAAAATCTCAAATAGACTTGCCTCCGTGGTTTCTGATACTATAGAACATGTGGTTGTTCATAGAAAATGGACACAAATTCTGTTGCACTGCTAAAATAGTAGAAATCTCAAATACTGAATTTTGGCTGTATGTTTGTAGCAATAGAAATGTCTCTTTTAGATGACCTAAAAGTCAGTGTTTTGATATGAACTTGTAGAAAAGAACTTGATGGTTCTTTACAGTGATGGAAATAGGAAACGCACAGCGACAGGCCAGAACATTATCTGAAAACTGTTCATAGCCAGTTTGTATAACAGCTCCTGCGATACAGCTTTGAACTCCCAGCACCACCACTACAAACGGTTCTGATCCCATACTGTAGAATGAAGCTCTTCACGTCAGACCACTCTGAACGACATTACATCTTAACCATTTAATTATGCAGAGATGGAGCCATGAGTGTATAAATCCATTTTAATGACAGTTTGAGACAAGTTGGTAATTAGGTGATAAAAAGCGGGATGCAAGCTTCCTTCTTGGCTAGCTGAACTACGTTGGAATTTTCATTGAACTTTTGCTTCGAAAAGTGTAATTGCTGGGCAAATGTGAAATTCTTTTGCCTTTTTTTGCATCTTTATATGCCATGGGATCAGAGATAATTTGACCATTGCTTTTTCTTTAGACGTGTGGCCATGATGAGGAATCTGCTGGCTCCATATGAACAAAGACCATGGGCTCAGACAAACTGGATCCTGGTCCGTCTGTGGAGAGTGAGTATCTCTCTCTCTCTCTCTCTCTTGCTCGCTCGCTCTCTTGCTCGCTTGCTCTCTCTCTCGCTCTCTCTGTCTCTATCTGTCTCTGTCTCTCTTTCTGTGTCTCTGTCTCTCTCTGTTGGTCTGTCTCTCTGTCTGTCTCTCGCGCTCGCTCTCTATTTCTATCTCTGTCTCTATCTCTCTCTCTCTCTCTCTCGCACTCTCTTTTATTCTGTCTGCAGCTTTGCTTCTTCTCTGTGCCTCTTATCTCCTTTGTTCCACACCAGTGCAAGTGATGCAAGGCGATACAGCCATTATGTTGATGTCCCTTCAGCCTTTCTAAAATCGTTCTGTTCCGTTTGTCTCCAGTAGCTTTTGTTGCTGATTTTGGGAGTGAAGATTTACGCACACACCTTTACAGACAGCAAACACTGCTTATTTGGATGATTCATTGATTTAAACTCAATAAACTGAATGATATCTAGCTTGCCAGAGTTTTTGATTGGAGAAAGTAAACTTTTAATTAATGCCGTGTTTGATTGGAAAAATAAATACACCGATGAATAAACATAATCATGATTTAAAGGGCCGGTCTCTTGGAAAGCCAAATTCTTTTCATTCTTTCTTTGAATTCATCTTTTAATTTGTTTGGTCCACGTATGAAAGCTGAGCTGAAAAAACAACATTTTTGAATTAATTAGTTAATTGCACATGTGATGTTTTGAAAACACATTTACATGTATCTACCTATTCAGCCTACAGTTCTTTGGACTGTAAATGTGTTACTCCCTAAAGCTGCAGGAAAAAACAAAAGGAGCACTCCTCTTTCTCTGGTAAGACACCGGATAGCAAGGCAGAATAAAAAAATATCCCTTTGGAGTCAACTAGCAGTAAAAAGTTCACAGACTTACCCCCTGATGACCAGGACACCAGGGCATTTCCGTTCGTGAGAGAGTTTAATTCAAAGGGTTAAAAAGATGTAATTTAAATGAAATTACTTTTTGATTCATCAAACCACATACACCATAAGAGGACCTCAGGAAGCCTAAACAAAATCCAGGAGATGTAAATGGGTTGTAATTGGTGGAGGAGCTGAAGGTGAAGCCTGGGTTTTTCTGACTGTGCTATGTCTCTCTCTGTCTTTGCAGGGCTGTGGCTTTGGCTACAGATACACACGCCTCCCCCACCTGCTGAAAACCAAACCTGAAGACGCCAACCTGCCCAGCCTGCAGAGTGAGTGCCTACTCTCTGTTAAAATCAAACACTCAGTCTCACCCCACCACCTCTCTCTCTCTCTCCGCCACCGTCTTTCAATTCTCGGCCCTATCAATTCTCGGTCACTCTGTTTTATTCTCTCTCTATCGCTCTCTGTTTTCTCTCTTTTTCTATACCTCACTTTCTCCCTCTCTTTGATCTTTCTCTCCTCTTTCCTCTTTCTCCCCCCCTCTCTCATTTTCTCTCTCTTTCTCTCTCTGTATATATCTATCTATCTATATATCTATCTCTGTCTATCTATCTATATATCTATATGTATTGTGCATATATATCTATATATATGTATGTATGTGTGTGTGTGTCTGTCTTTATTTCTTTTTTTATTCTCTTTCTCTCCCTCTCTCCCCCCTCTTGCTGTATCCATGCTGTTTTCTCTTGACCTCCCAGTCACCTTTTTGTTTACTACTCTGAATTCAGTGTGCTGTAGTTTCTTGCTTGTAGTCTATGTGACCAGGCTGAATATTGTCCCTGATCTGTGTTATTTGTAAGTGTTTTTTTCTCATTGTTGGCTCTTTATTCCTATTTCCATGTGTATGAGAAGAGAGTGAGCACTGAGTGTGTGTGTTTCCATCAATCCGTCACTTTAAATGATACTGTATTAATGCTCCCCTTTCCATGCCAAAAACAAAGCACTAAATCTTCATCAGCATTGACATACACAACACAATGCAGCCTATTAATAGTATCAATGAAACCAAATACTGAAGAGAGCCATCATCCATCATGCGCTGTAGTTCAAGGTGTGTTTTTCTAAATATGTCTCCAGTTTTATTTTCGTGGAAAATCCTTGGATGGCGCTTTATATTTTCTAGTATTGATGGTGGCCTTGCTACATCTCAGCACTAGCAGTCCCTGTAGTCAGAGTAAGTGGCCCTTTTGGTGTAATTTAAGTAGCTTTCCATTGATTTGTAGATAAAAAAAGAGATTAGTTTGTTTTAATGGTCAGTGCTTGGAAATAGCCACTTCTGTGATCTATGTAAACTTCGGATTAAATAAACTAGTAAGTGAAAGTGACCATTTGTCATACGTGAACACACCACAGCACACAGTGTGAACAGCACGAAATTCAACCTCTGC
>JBBPDB010000134.1:6153616-6168002 GCA_037974465.1 Brachypetersius altus
GAAGCAGGGGGCAGCTACGAACACAGCGCCCGGGGAGCAGTGTGTGGGGACGGTACCTTGCTCAGGGTACCTCAGAGTAATTGTAATCATATAAAATTCTGTGTAAAATAGTTTGACATATTATATTTGATGCCTTTTAAGTCGTAACATAGGATATAGGTGTTTTGAAAAACACTTATCTGATTTCCACAGATATCTCAAACATGAAGGCATGCTTTTAAGAAACAGTGGGCAGTTATTACATTATAAAGACCCCAAGTGACCTTTCTTGTGCAGAGCTTTAGTAGTTTAGTAGCCCTATCAACTGTGAAGGTGAGGCTGGTGTACCTGGTGGAAAACGTGTGGTTAAAATTATAATAATGTATGTTTATTTGGACTTTATTTCAAGAACAAACCTGTCAAAATCGATGCTATAAAAACGGTGAAATAAGTATCAGTATAGGAAAAACAATTGCTCATAAGAAGCGGAGATGCCTCTACGTGTTTTGGCACATATAGCTGAAAGGCTGTGTGTGTGTGTGTGTGTTTATCTGCATATGTGTGTTTGTAGGAAAGCAAGTCAGGGCTGTGTATGCAGGTTGTTTTTGTTGTTTGTGTAACTTCTGCCAAGATTGTAGCATAAATCATGCTTCCAGGTGAGCAGACTTTGTTTACTTTGCACATAAATTCCTGACATTTTGGTTTGGCTACATTTTACTGTCTTTTTTTGCCTGAAATGCAGGCAGCCAGAGATGCATTAAAACTCACCATGCTAGGCTAGCTAGGAAGCAGGCTTTGCAACCCTGACATGTCCTGCCTGATTGTCTAAATTTCTACGAGAAGAATAAACAATCGTGAATGCACATCCATACCTAAATCAAAATCCTGGTCATCACAGCTATAGGAGAAGAATCCTGTAATGCAGTTTCTCTAAAACTTTTTTCTTCTCTTTGGGATGGTGTAGAACATTTCTGCATGACTGCTGAGCCTTTGTTAAAGCTATGCACAATTTCTTTCCCTCGTTTTCCTCAACCCGCCTTGTTTCAGTGCTAACGCTGTCATCTTTTCTCACTCTCATTTGCATGACGTCCAGGAGATTTGTCAATTGCTAGTTTCCAAAGTAAGTTTCATTCCCATTTTTATTTGTTTCACATTCTTCCCCCCACCCCCCTATTGTTTTCCCTGGTCCCAATTATCTAGAGTAGAGGTGGCCTATGTAGTTTAAATATCCCAGTGTTTGTTCATTATGTTGGTATTCCTTTCTATATTAAGTATTTAGATAGTTTACCTTACAATTTTCAGAGGCTTTTCACTTGATGAAACACTTCATTGGAAATGTTTTGCAGTACATAATATCTTATTCTCAATACAGTGGAACCTGGAACCTTGAAGAAATTTGTATTCTACATTTTTGTTGTATTGCATATCCCTTGCAAGGTCCGGTGAAAGTGTTGTGTGGTCTTATGTATTGAAATGTGTGGATTCTTTGGGACGGCTGCGCTGATCTGTTTGCTTCCCAACAGTCAGAAACAACCCGGTTATTCGCCTTTTCAGCGTTCCTTCCATTCCAATAATGATGTCACAGATTCTTCTCAGTAACAAACACTTGTCACTTCAGTGTGATAGTGCAGGCCAACTGCTGCAGCCTCAATTGATGCTTATATGTAAATAGTCAATCATGAGAAATTCCAAACAGGTGTCCATGTATAAACTGTAAGGACTAGATGGAATGGCACTGTTTAAATATCACATAAAGCATGAAAAAATAAGATGAGAAAAAGAAAACAAAGTGAGAAAAATAAGGTGATACCGGCTCTTTAGGTTATTGCTTTTTGTTTGATGTAAACAGCTCAAGCTTGGAGTTCACATGAGATGCGAGTCTGGGTTTGATGCATCCTCATTAGATTTGTAAATTTCCTCTTATTGTGAATTTGCATAAAACTACATCTCTGGCCAGTTAGGAACTGAGTCTGTGGAGATGTTTAACATGCTGCAGACCAAAACCTGCTGTCTGATGTAGCAGAAGGTAGTGCAAAGCCACAATACAAAAGCCTCTTCTGAAGGAACAGCAGACCTTCTGCTGGAATAAACAAGCCTCTTGTTTATTCCATGAATTATAATTAGGAATTATCCATGCTTTGCATGTTGTCAGTGATGAGGCCCTGGAGAAAGGAGGGAGAATGTGTTTATTTGATTACATCTATAGAACTGTGACTATACTGTGAGTTACAAGTGCATTCGGGCTTGGCACGATGTTTCTTGATGATCTTAATGAAAAATATTTATCAGACCTGCATCAGGGGACCTTGACTGTCAAGCAAATAGAACATACAGAACATGCAGAACATCCATTGAAGGGTCTTACTGGTATTCACTATACGGGTGCACCTCCCACCACTGTTTTGCAGCAATGCTCTTTTAATGTTGTGCATGTGGGATAAACCTTTACACTAGTCAACAACCCTTGCATCCTTCAACTGAAAGGATATGACTAACTAGCCTGGGTGGCCTACTTTGTTGTCTTTTTTTTTCATGAAATGAACAAATAACAAGATAGAATATTTCAGCTTGTAGAACATCGTGTTCATGGCATGTTAATGTTGGTAGGGTTTGGATTTAAAATAAAAGTAAACATTTCTCCTTGATATGTGACCTTTTTTTCTGGTCAGGGAGCATAAAGAACAGTTAATGGATTGTAAGAAACCTCATGGAATGAGCGATTTTGATAAAGAGACCTGCTTGAAAATGTTTGTTTCCCAGGGCAGTATCGTAACTACACTAATAACTAGAGAGCTCTTTGCGATACTCTTTAATTCTTTACAAACTCTTAATTCACTGCACCTGGTTCAGTTCATCAAGCCATCAGGAGCATCTGAATGAGGTAAATCTGATTAGTGCTACAGTGAAACTGTGCAGCAGAATTACCAGGAGCAAAGCTAATGTAAACAAACATGTAGTCCAACTTTTTTTTTTCTGCCTTCACAAAAATTACTATGATTTTTTAAAAAAACATTTCTTTGTTTATTTTTGCTTCCGGTCTATTGATTTGTAGCGTAGGTCTAAAATGTTTGTCGCTCCGGTCTTTCAGAAAGCATTTTATTGAGCCTACTTGCATATTGATTTACTAGGGGTCACCTTCTATGTTTGCTATTTGATCTTTCAGCGTATTCAGCTCTTCCCTCGTGCTTTACGGTAAAGCCGAAGTGAATCAGGGCGCATCGATGGATTGTATTGCCCACTTGTCAGGGCATAACCCCATCTCTGCTTTCTTTTGCTCTCTCATCCTCTCTTTTTTTTGATTACAAGGAACAGGTGTGTGTGTGTGTGTGTGTGTGTGTGTGTGAGTGTGTGTGTGCGCGTGTGCGTGTGTATATGTGTTGTTCTTGTCTAGCTCTTCCCACAGTGCATCTTTAGATTGAAACGTGACAACACTGACAGAATGATTACACTGAAGAACACATGCTCCTGCCACAGAGGACATACAACTGGATAAGCCTGGCATTGACTTCCATTTCCTATGCAGTTCCATCATCCCCTTTTCAGAGTAGTGTCCAGCCCTTGTGTTCTCATTCAATCTCTGCTTCGCTCCTGTATGACTTCCTTTGCCCTTTAAATCCATTTGTCCCAGCTGTCACTGGGCACCATAGAGGGACTGCCTCCAAGTAATTACATATAAAGGTTATTTCTCCATTACAGGACGCCACTGCCCTGTCAACTGATTAGCTTTATTCAAAGCTTCATTTAGAGGGTCTGATGCCCTCTTTGCTCCACGCTCTGAGCCTGGTGCACTGCTGGATAAGCTATTGAAATACCCAATGTCCTATTGGTATAGGCCGTCCTTTTTCACTGCACTCAAAAAAAACCCAACAGTGAGCTAGAGGTAATGATGCCATTGGCTGATACCAGTTTCCTTTGTATCCCATAGAGCAGACCAAACAGCAATGTCATTAGGTCATATCGTTTTGTGAGATTCAGTATTGTTCCTGTTTGACTGCTGTTGGTGAGCGTAGGTGTTTTGAGGCTTGTGCTATTTCCCTAACTCATTTCAGGGTAATTAGGGATGTGGGCTTAATGATAGAGGTAACAGCTGATTATAGAAATGGGATCATTTTGGTGTAATTTTAATCTGCTGCCATACAGCAGGATATTTTTCGCACACTTGTTTTGTCACAGTCTGTTCGAATTAAGCCTGTGACCAGAATATCGGATGTGTTATAATGCTGATATAATTAGTTAACTTCAGCAAGAAAGCATGTCATCTGCTCATCAAGGCGCTGAGATAAAAGTACGGTATGATTAAAAGCTACAAAACCGTTTTTGAGCTCTTCACTGCAGCTCTCGAGCAGATGATACAAGACCGCATTGTCAAATCATTTGACATGGTTGTTGTCGCTTTGTTGAAGCTTGGAGGTAGACTGTGCTGTATTTCCTCAGCCTTAAAACATTGTACTGAGCAAGGATTGCGAGTGTGGCCAAGGGTGCGCACGGAAAAATGGTCAAATATAGTTAAAAGTCCAGTAATAGAATTACAGCTGCCTTACAGTTACCATCTAGTCTAGTCTCTGATGTTACTTCATTGACAACACACAAGTTTGGCCATATTTCGGTTTCCAACCAAACCATTTCATGATGCCTGTGTGGAAAGCTGGTATTAGATCTCCTGTATAAAGAATTTGTGTTTTGTTTCTACGTTCGCCAGCACTCTCCCGAATATAATCTTATAATCTTTCTAATTTACATGAGTATTTAGGTGTAATTACTGCATCTGTTTATAGTCTGTTAAGTGCAATCATTGCTATTCTATGCATTTCTGAACTGACAATTAGAATAGAATTATATTTTTGGAAGAAAGTAGCAAAGAAAAAATGTCTAATACATGAAAGAGAATGATAATTTGAACAGTATCGTCAATAGATAATACAAATTAGTGCACCAAGGCTACTGATAATTTGCCACTCCACTTTTTCTGACACCTATGCGGATGCTATTGGGTGAAAATCTTTGCAGTGAAGGATCATGTTAATGCTCCAGCATACAAAGACTTTCAAGCGGTTAAACGCTTCTAACTTGATATCAGCGTTTTGAGGAAGGCCCGTTTCTGTTCCAACAGGACTGTGCCTGAAGGAAGGATTATAAAGTGCTCTTTTCTATGGACCCAAATTGCCATAGACACTGTTAAATTATTGTGGAAAACCTTCCCAGAAAAGTGCAGGCCGGTTTAACCGGAGTGATGACCGGGTGTCCACACACTTTTGACCTTCTTGTGTATATGCATTGTAGTGCAAACCTGTTTTAAAATGGGGACAGAAGATAGATTATTCTACATTGTGTGTTTTTATTAGTAAACATGGACTTCTCTGCTTTCTTTCAGAGCCGTGCCCTTCCCTCCTGCTCCAGAGGCACATGGCGGAGCTTCTGAGTCAGGACAAAGACATGGCAGCCAGCTTCCTCAACAGCGTCCTCAACCAGCTCAACTGGGCCTTCTCAGAGTTCATTGGCATGATCCAGGAGGTAGGGAGCAGACACAGGCCGATAGTGATCTACCGATCAGTGGTTTGAGTTATCCTGTATGTGCTGTAATTCTAGACAGCAGTACTACCATGTTGTTGTTTCAGTTAGAACCTGTCAGATTCCATTGTACTTTTCAAGAAAATCTTTATTTTGAGCCAAAAGCATCAGTTTACTGAAATATTCCTGCTGTTGCAGAACACTCATCCCCAGTAGCAGGCTTTATATTCCATATGTTATGACTCACTTGAAACCTTTGAATGTATTCATAATGGACTTGAGCAAGAGCATTGTCGTTGCTGTCACTGGTTGTTTTAGTGGCTTAGTCATTCAGAATTTAAACAGTGGTATTTGCATACAAATGGCTTACTCATAGAAAAAGTCTTGCACATTTTTTTGTTGTTATTAGCATCACAGCCATCCGTGTAGTGCTGCATTTGTGTCTGTAATTAACCAAAAGCAGCATCATCTCCAGTTTAATGGTCATGTACCGTATATTACTTGTTTTGTTCTGTGAACTCATCCAATTGTTATGTAACACCACGTTTCTGTGCCGAAGAAAACAACCGTTCTGCCCCATTCTGAATATGTAAGTTACCCTTTTCCCCTCTGAGTCACCAAAGTGCTGTGCTGCCCTCGCGTACATGCTGCCTCACTAAACATTACCTTCTTTAAATATGCAATCAACCCCCAGCAGCTGTGCACCTTAAAACACATCCTCCAAGCTTCATCTTTTTCACATTGAAATCCCCATTTCCCTTCGCTCGTGCCCCCCCCCACCCCTCGTGAAACTATAATTTGATCCCAAGGTAGAAGTGCAGCCAAGAAGACAGATTTTCGGAAGTGAAAATACGCCAGGCTTCCACTCAGCCCGGCACCCTTTTCCTGTAGTGTCGTTATTAGTGATGGGAGGCTTAAGGCTCCCTGGGCGATGGGAGGAAAGAGCAAGGCTTCCTAGTCCATAATGGCAGAGAATTAAACTCCAGCAGGGGACCTGAGAAAGTGCTCTCCTGCCAGCCCATCTTCCAGCTCTCAAGGCAGCCGTGTTTGAGGAAAAGCGAAGCACCAGACCTGCACTTTACTGTAGATTGGGCTTTGAAGGTTGATCCGAAGGTTTGGTCGCTCTCAAGGGCTAGCTTTCATCTCTGATGATTCCTGAATTAAGAGGCAGCAATCTTCAGAGAGATGGAGATGGTGTTTACCAGCTGCTTCTCTAATAGAATGCAATTGAAATGGAGAGCTGATGTAGTCCAGTGAGAAATGGAAAGGATGTTCACAGCATATTGTGCAACACAATCCTTTTTCTTTCACAATCCTTTTCTTAACATAAGGATTTTGCCCAGAATGTTGGTTCATGCTTTGTTGACCCTGTTGCATCAGATGTACGTTTAAGATGTGTTATTTACAATGCAATACAGTGACCCCCCGCTTTTACGCGCGTCAGGAGTCACGGAATCAGTCTAGCGTGGATTTTTGATAACTGATAATTGTAATTGTAAATAACGCAGAAATTGCAAATATCCTCTGCATATTTTTGTTTTTGTGGCAATATGTTTTTTATGCATTTTAGTTTTAAATTGTTAAGAAAAATATCATTTTTCTAATTCTGTAACATAAATAGTAATGCAAAAATAAATTCAGCTAAATTTCAAGTTAATAGCTACTACCCTCTTGTTTTTCTTCCGAAAGCCTTAAGATGCTGCCCAAACACCCCGCACCTTCTGGCAATGCACCTAAGTGCAAGAGAAAGTGTAAGACACTCCAGGAGATGGTTGAACTACTGGATATGCTCCAGGAAGGAAAAAGTTACATTTTACATTTTACAGTATTTGTGTTACAAAAAAATACTTTCAATATCGGTATTTACATTTGGTTTTTACATTCTAGCACTGTACTGTACAGTAGGAATTACGGATTTTCTTTCAGGGTAATGTATTAAACTGAGTTTAAAATAAAATTAAAATAAAAACTGTCAACACTACGCAAGTTATGATGAATTTAACCTTGATATTTTTCGGCTGACTTTTCCGGCTTGCGCACGTTTTAAACATGTCTCGGTCTCTCTGCCCGGGGAGGGTGGCGGGTGGGGGGCAACGCCGTTAACGCCAAGATTCCAATGAGATTAACGGCGTTAAAAAAATTGATCTATGCCCACCTCTAATTTTAATGAAATATGCAATTATTTGCAATATATGTTGACATTATCAACATCTTTCAGTAGAATAAAGCAATTTCTGTACTTTGAATCTTATTGACTGATTTGTCTGTTAAACTGATGTATCTGTAATCTCTCACAGAACCATTCAAACAACACACTAATCACTCATGCAATGCATTTTAAAGATGGACCATGACTCATGATGCAAGCCTTACCTCATTCAGTTTATTTGGATTCTGCCCTAAAAATGTGCTTCTTAACTGCATGTAGTTCAGAAATTCTCAACTTTTTTCCTTTTGCTCCTCTGTGGCTGCTGTAGTCCTTCGTGCAGGACTGTGGCCCGTCTCAACAGAAAATACAGGAGGTGAAATGAAAAATGCTCTGCTGCAATGACAATGCAGCGTTGTGTATGATTTGCATTTGGTTTATAAAGGAAAGGAGGACCTGCCATAACATTTGTTGGTATATTTAATGGAAAAATATCATCAATATTCCAGGCAACTGCTTGCGTCTGTAAAGATCAGGATATAAAAGGCTTTCTCAGACTCCGAAGCGCAAATTGCATTTTTGCCCCGCTTTATGTATTTCCATTAGCCTCCTGTAGAATGGAAAAGGGAAGCATTTACACTGAAGGAGTTTAGCCCTATTCGTGTAGAGTTCTGTTCTAGAAAACTAAATGACCTGATCCAGCTAATGAAGAATAAAATGAAGCTGTATCATTGAATTAGAGCATAATGAAGGATTACCTAACTGTTCACATTATTCAGACCTGTCCTAGTTAATTGTTATCTCAAGTTTGACCTTCTAAAATCACAAAAGGCTATGAAAACCCTCTAAAATAGGACTTTCTATGAACATTCTGATATTCTGACTTTTTTTTTGGCTTTAACAGTTCCATGTCTGTTTAAACACTATACCCTTTTTTTCAGGGTATGTCCAATGTAGGCCCCTTACTTCCACTTAATGCTTTAGCAGACCAAGACATTTTGGACAATGCCATGCTTCTAACTTTGTGGGCACAGTTAGAAAAGAACCTTTTCTATTCCAGTATGACTGTACCCCAGTGCACAAAGCATGATCCATAAAGACATGGCTGGATGAGTTTGGTGTGAAAGAACTTGACTGGCCCACACAGAGCCCTGACCTCAACCCGATCCAACATCTTTGGGTTGAACTGGAACGAAGATAAATACTCTTCAGAGTGAATGGGCACAAATTCCCACAGAAACTCTTGTGGAAATCTTCCAAGAAGAATGGAAGCTGTTATAGCTGCAAAAGGGGACCAACTCCATATTCAAGTCTATGTATTTAAATGCAATGTCACTAATGTTCTTGTGTGTGTCTGTGTATACCTGTGTGTGTGTGTGTGTATGTATATACTAAATATATATATTAGTGTTGGGCATAGATTAATTTTTTAAATCTAATTAATCTCACTGTAATCTTGGACTTAAAAATGGCTCATTTGACTTCTGCCGAAGGCATTCAGAATATGTGTGCTACCCAAATAATGACTAAAAGTAAGTCTTTGAGAACGAGTTTCTCAACTCCTACAGTAAACTAATTCTGCATTGCACAAGGTGCAAACAACTTTAGTCTTGTCGTGGTTTCCATTGGGAAGCCTCTTAAAAATAAATTTTGCCTGAAGCAAACCCGGCGGCTTTATAGCTGCATCCATGTTAATATATTACGTTTGATGTGGTAATTTCACAGCATGGGCGTCTTTAGGTCTATTTTGGGACCCCCCAAAATGATCACAAGCTACCCTAAAAATATAGTCATTATTCTACTATTTTTAATTTATATATACAAACATTTCATACAAGATATCACTAAGCTCAGATACACACTTTACAAATAGAAACAAAACCCATGAATTGAAATTAAAAATAATAAGTCTAGCTATCATTATTGAAAAATGATGTACTGGCTGCTGAAGCTGCTGTTGGTAGCGGGCGGGCATTAGGACCCAGGCGAAGCTACATGGCACTGCTTGTTAGTTAGTAGCAACCAGAGCCCGTTTAGTAATATTTCTCTGGTAGCTCCGTTTGTACTCAGTTCAACAGAACAATACTATGAGTGTCCATAGTTAACTTTACTTGTTTCCTGAAGTGAAAGGAAAGGTTTGGTGAAAAGTTTTCAACCCTCTGTACACGCTAATTCCTTCCTACAACCCTGGGGGCTAAGCCCCCCTTGTCTTTCCGTCCTAGTGATGACCCTGTTTCACAGTAGGCATACACACAGGTTGGAAGAGTCGTTCTCGCCCCCTACAGTGCAATTCGGCTAGGTATACATCTGCGCTAAAATATCAAGGTGAAAGTCATCATAGCTTGCGTAGTACAGACCCAGCTCCCAACCCAACTTTGTGAATGGATTAACGCCGATATTTTTTTAATTGCACAATAAGAGTCTCACATTAACGCAGCACGTTAACGCCGAAAACGGCCCACCACTAATATATACACACACACACACACACACACACACACACACACACACACCTAAGACTGTGAAAGTGGCTTCTTGTATCAAGAATACTAGATGGAAGACTTTAACTCCTTTTCATGTAACAAAAGTCACTTTCATCCTCCTCCTCCTCCTCCTCCTCCTCCTCTTCCTCAGAGTGTGTAACATCCCTGTCAGAGCTCAGAAAGTATGTGTGCTGGACGTCTGTGGCATTTTCTGGTACAATTTCAAGAAATGAAGATACTGGCATTTCCGAGATTTTGGCGTTCCTTGTCTTTTGCTCTTTTGACTGTTCCTCCTTCACACCTCCACCCAGAGTCAGAGAGAAGAGGTTCACATTGATGCCAGGCTCCTCGTCAGCACTCATCTCTTCATCTCTGGGTTCATGTTCCAGGAAGCTCAGCTCATTCTCTAGAAGCTCATCTGATGAGAGCGCCACCCGAGGTCCGTTTGGTGTCACCTGAAAGCCAGTCCTCCATGGTGGTGTTACTGTGGGAGCTGGAGAAAGGAAGGGTTTTGGCTGATGTAAAGGTGATGTTGGATTTTTGCTCTCAGGACCAGAAGCTCCATCCTCCAGAGTCTTACAGGGAACCTCTGGGGAAGGTTGACCAGAGGACAAAGCTGTGTCCAAAGTCTCTTCATAAGTTGAAATCTGATGTCCTAGCTTCTCATACGCTACCTCTTCCTCCTCGTCCTCTCCTACCTCCTCGTCCCTCTCTTCACCTCTCTGGACGTCTTTAAGGATGCTGGATTCCACTGAAACGACGCATAGAGATTCAGTAGTTGGCCAAGTCAGTAACTGCATAGGATACTTGCTTTTCAAGGAACCCTGAAAAGTAGAGCAAATATAAGTTATATCTGGGCTATATTGCTATTTTAGTCACAGCATACAGCCTCCCCAGTGAAATAATCCGTAGATACACAGATACTGTGCCATTTCTTTATATTTTGCTTAAGGAAAAGTTCTCCAGGCTTCCTGAAGGACTTTCAAAGACTCATTTTCAGTCCAGTCCCTGAACCAGTTTCAGAGGAATGGTTATTTTTGCTGCAGCGTGTCTGCTCTGTGTCTTGTCTTCCTATTTCAGTGTTTTAAACACTTTTGCAGCCTCATTTATGATAGCATAGAGATGCTTGTTAATGGATTTGGCAAACAGAGGCAAGCATGT
The DNA here is from genome assembly GCA_037974465.1 of Brachypetersius altus. Classification (NCBI taxonomy): domain Eukaryota; kingdom Metazoa; phylum Chordata; class Actinopteri; order Characiformes; family Alestidae; genus Brachypetersius; species Brachypetersius altus. Next base: position 6,164,894 of record JBBPDB010000134.1, read on the forward strand.
TGTAGCTTGCTGTAGCAGCATCTTATGGCTAATTTTGTTAAAAATTGTTTAAAGCATCAATTTGTGTCATTCTACAAACACAACAAAAATAGTCAACAGTATCGGTCACGTTGTCTCACCAGAACGATGGGTAACTGGGTTCTCAGGCAGCAGAACCCGGACAGGACCAGCACACCAACACTCACGAAAGACCCCACCGTCATCAGGCACATAGCCACAGAGATCAGTGCATCTGGAACTGCAGGAAAGGTTTAAAGAATTACTTCTTTGCAAAACCAAAGTTAGCATATAAAAACCCACCAGTCAGCTTTAATGGGTATTTATGGGTGCATCTGTGTAATGTGTGTAGGTGTTGAATGTGTGAGGCTTGCGAGTTTTAAAAATTATAGAATAAAATTTTTAGTTATATTTATTTACTTGTATTGCGCCTGATAGTGCGCCTGTATTTCGTTGTAAACACAATTAGGACAACAAAGTAATGTAAGTAAAGCAGAGAGAACGGCCAGGAATAAAACTAGCTGCTAACATAGCAGCTAACTTTGTTACGTATCAGCATCATGATCATTCGATTACTACTAGAGCTGCACGATATATCGCCTGTTAATCGTTATCCCAAGATCTGTCTCAGCAATACTGAGATCACAGAAGGCTACAATATGGAAATCAGCCTCCAACCAATTACAGTGTTTCTGACAGGGTGTCCAAGCCCAGTTCCAGGTTATTACTGGGTGCTCTGATGAACAAAAGTAAAATTTTTAACCATGAAAAGTCATGCAATACTAAATCATGCATGAATGGCTAGGGCTTAATATATAGGAGATATATTTAAATGTGTTGGTTTCGTCTATGATATGAAAACGGGTTGTTTTTGTTGTTTATTTTTCATTTGAAACAACATTTAGAAACTTTTTTTCCCCCTAGAAAAGTGATGACCTGGATCCTTTAATCCTTGACTACAAAGTGCTGAATTTTCAATGCTTTATAAAATACTATTAGCAGTTCTGCCTTACCTGAGCTGGAGTCCTTGGCGGTAGAGGCACACACCATTGCACTGTCAGAGGTATTGTAATCTTTAATGCTCACATTGACGCAGTACTTGTGACCTGGAACCAGGTTTTCTAGAATTACAGTATTCAGCTTCTCTGTTTCCTTTGAGAACTGCACAAATCCAACACACACACAAATATACACAAAAAAAGAAATTTGGTTGGAGGAGAAAGTGGCAGCACTCAGTTACTGTTCTAACCTTTTACAGAATTTGAATATTTCTTAGTATTTCCGTATGTATACTGAAATACCCAAGAAAACTGACCTTCATGATTTACAGCAGTAAAGTGTGTCAAGTAGAGACAACAAAGCATTAACAATAAGCGTCTTGTGAGCTGTATGTTGCTATATAAGCTGTGATTGTAACCTTTCCTTAAACACAGCTTTCAGGAGCCACATATTTGGTAAAGATGTAATAAATTGGAATTATTACATTTAATTAACTGTTAGGATACTAATTAGTGGCAGCAACAACCATTCTTCCCCCTCTCATCCACGCTCACCGTGTTTTCCTCACCAGAAACTAGGAGTAACAGATACTAAAAGATGTACAGTAATCCACCAGTTTTAGGCGGATCAGGAGACACGGATTCAGTCACACGCAGATGTTTTTTAAAGATCCAAACTCACCATTTTACGCGGAAATCCCAACAATAACGCGGAAACTACAAATATCCTTGCTTTTATTTTTTGAGAACCGAACCGCTGGGCTGGTGGCGGTAATACACTGAACATTTGTCAACCACCATAAAAAGAAGGAGAAGAAGCTACTGCAGCGCCTGCTCCATGTCCTCGTATTTCGGTGTTTTAACCACCCCTGCAAATTCTCAAGTTATCTCAGTTTATTTAGTATTAGTAAGCTGTGCTCTATCTAAATATGTGGGTAGAGAAAGTTATTTCAGTATTTCTTTTGTGTACGAGTCTTTGCACACTGCTAATGCTAACCGCTAATGTTTTTTTAGCAATAAAGTTTTCTGATTATGATTATTTATTTACCTTTACATTTTCTTTATGGGTAATGCATTAAACTGAGTTTAAAATGAAATTAAAGTGTTCTAGGGTTTACACTATAAAAATAGGCATTTTTAGGCATTTTTTTTTAAAACCAAAAAAAAAACCCACGGTTTTCAATATACGCGGGTACTCTTGGAACGTAACCCCGGCGAAAAGCAGGGCATTGCTGTATGCTGCAAGTTTGCCTTGCAAAAAAAACTGATAAAAGTAAACAAGTTAATAAAATAGATAAAACATCTCACCTCGAATTTACCGTCGATAAAGACGTAGAGGATGTATTTGAACCAGAAAGCGTTATAGACACTGACTAGCTTCTCAGATGGAGCATGGAGTTGGACACATATAGACTTGTTACAGGGTGAGACTGTCAGGTGTGGGGGTTCCAGAACAGCTATAAGACAAAAGAAACCCATTAATTTACAAAGTTAACCAAGCACAACCTTCAGGGTCATAAAACCAAAACATACACTACCAGTCAAATGTGTTTGCGTTTACAATTTATGCATTCATTTCATAAACTGTACACTTTTATTCCTGTTAAACAGAAAGTTGCTGAGTAAACAACATTATACTTATATTGGGTGGCTTTTTGTAGGTCAGTAGTGATTAATAAACAATTTTCTGGCAAATGGTGAAAATAGAGTAAATGTATTTGTTAGCAAAGAATATTGAGTATTTTTAATAAATATTAAGTTCGTGTAGAAAATCCCATGCATGCAACTGTAGAAAACCTTTGGGAGCTCAGTTTAACATCAATATGAGATTTTGACCATTTTCTCTCACTTATAAATTTCAGCTCCTGAGAAAGAGCTTTTGTCAAACCAGAACCTGATTCCATTTTCTCTCTCTGCTCTGATCTTCATTTGTCTTCTATCATCAGATCTTCAGATAAACCAGAAGATCCAAAAGAAAACTTGGTGTTCTTGTAAATGAGCCTGAAATTTGTCTTCGTGATCAAAAGCGAAAGTGAAAATCTGGTCATACGTGAACACGCCACAGCACACAGCGTGAACAGCACGAAATACTTCCTCTGCATTTAACCCATTCA
>JBBPDB010000134.1:6168102-6211556 GCA_037974465.1 Brachypetersius altus
GAAGCTGCTGTAGGTAGCAGGCGGGCATTAGGACCCAGGCGAAGCTACACAGCGCTGCTTGTTAGCGAGTAGCAACCAGAGCCCGTTTAGTAATATTTCTCTGGTAGCGCCATTTGTACTCCGTTCAACAGAACAATCCTATGAGTGTCCATAACTGTTCACTGCTTAACTTTACTTGTTTCCTTAAGTGAAAGGAAAGGTTTGGCGAAAAGTTTTGAGCCCTCGCTAATTCCTTCCTACAACCCTGGAGGCTAAGCCCCCCTTGTCTTTCCATCCTACTGACGTCCCTGTTTCACAATAGGCATATACACAGGTTCGAAGACACGTTGTCGCCCACCAACAGTGCAATTCGGCTTAGTATATATCCGCACAAAAATATCAAGGTGAAAGTCATAATAGCTTGCGTAGTATAGACCCAGCTTCCAACCCAACTTTAACGCAGCACGTTAATGCCGATAACGGCCCACCACTAATAAATATATACATCTACACACAATTGCCCTGATCAATGTGTGATAGCGTTCTGTGTTGTAACATTGTTATGTGACAGATCCAGCAAGCGGCAGAGCGTCCAGAGCGTAACTTTGTGGACACAAGGCAGTTAAAGGTGTGCGCCACCTGCTTCGACCTGTCCGTCAGCCTGCTGCGGGTGCTGGAGATGACCGTTACTTTGGTGCCGGAGATCTTCCTGGACTGGAACCGCCCCTCGGCCGAGCTGTTGCTGCGACGACTTGCTCAGGTGGGTGAAGGCAGAGGACTGACTTTCTAGCTCAGGTTGCAGGCAAATAATGTCTGATACACTTCATGACATCCAGAGTGACCTTTTTGTAGGATGAGTCAGTGGTAGATGTACATTGCTACCATTGTTGTAGGTATTTATTTTAGGCTCTGCTTTGTTGCCTTTGCTTCAGCGAACCTTCTCATAAGGTATTCATAAGGTATTCGTTTGTTCCTTTCTTTTCATATTGCTTCCATTCTGAGAGCAGCTCAACATTCGACCATTAATGAAGCGCTGATTGAACCTAGCTGACATGATTTGCTCCACAATCATCTTTCCCTCTCCAGCTCCCTCCCTTATTTGTTGTAATTTCCCCTGATGCTGAGTGAAGCATGTGTGTGAAAGCAAAGAATAGACTAATCATAGCATTCTGGATTTATGGATTTGGCAAAAAAACAAACAAACAAAAAAAACAAAGAAAGTACAAAAAAACACCTGATGTCTCCACATTTATTTAATTTGTCCCTAATTAGGTATTAGGAATTTTGCTAGTGTGCAAGCCAAATGATTAGCTTTGTAGATGGGCTCTTTCTCCCTCAAGTGAAGTCAAAGCTTAATTGTGGTCACTCCCTGTCCTCCATTTGCGTGGTTCCCAATGGCTGTGTGAAATGGCACGCTGAAAATTTGAAGCAGGGAGTGTACTGAATGCATGTGTGTCATTTTAACAACAAGGAGCTTTTATATTCTCTCTCCTTCAGCTGCTGAACCAGGTGTTGAATCGAGTGACTGCCGAGAGAAACCTCTTCGACCGAGTGGTCAATCTTCGTCTCCCAGGTAACGCTAATATGGCACAAGCTCACCAAAATGTAGATGTTGTAACTGGATGTTTTTAGTGTCAGTAAGGATGGGGGTAATTATCAGTATTATATTATAATTAATATAATAATATAAAATGTCATAGAGATACTAGCAGAAAAAAATGAAAAATAAATTAAAGCTATGAGTAATAATAGATGCAAAAATAATCGTCACAGAATTGAAACAGTAAACAAAATGGGAAGGAAAGATGAGAGAAGAAATAAAGATATGACGGATGAAAAGAGAGAGAACAAAATGAAAGGAGAAATAAAGGGAGGAAAGTAAGATAAAAGAGAAAAGACAAAAGAAAAAGGGAAGAAAATGGGAACTAAATGAAGGGATGTAAATGTTTGAAAAGAAATAAGAAGAAAAGGGATAACAATATAGTGAAGAACCATCATAATAAGACTCAAGATAATGATAAACGTATTTGTCATAAAAATGTACTTTAATTAAAAGCTATTTTAAAAAAGCAAGAAACATGTTTTCCAGAGTGAAACAGTCTAAAATATGGAATTTTACAGTTTTAGGAATCATAAAAACACTTTCTCTTAATTGTATATAGGCTGTTTGCAGAAGACCTGTATCTGCAGGTCTTAGGTCAGTGATGTGCTCTCTTTCTTGTTTTGGCCTGAATCTGTTCCAAGGGAAGACCCAATAATCACTATCATTCAAATTTAAGTAATTTTGTGTATAATTAGTTCCATTTAAAAAGGCAGTAAACATGTTTATATAGTCATCATTTGAGCTGTAAACTGTAATACTACTACTAATAATTACAAATTTGTTCACATTGTAAATGATTTTTCATGAATATATCTGTCAAAATGTGTGTTTTTATGCTTAATAAACATTTTCACTGTGCTTTATCAGCACATGATCATTTTGATCAGTTTTTTTAGGAATCTTTCAAACTTTCCATCTTGATCAATACAGTTTTCTGATTCTTCTGATGCTGATTAATGAATGAATATTACAGTAAAGTCTTTTGTCAAGGGTAATCAAGAATGAAGGACTCCTCATGTCATCAGATTAATATCTGTTGAAGCATCTTGAGTAAAGCCAGTTGACCTTTTTGCTTTCTCTCATCCATCCTTATAATTCTAAGTCCCGTCCAATTTAATCCCATATAAAAGCACACTTTTTGGATCATTTCGCGTCCGAGACTGCCGCAGAAGCTCTGTTGGACAGGTGTGCTGATGGATGGGGGAGGAATGAGATGATGGCCACGTGTAAAATCATAACTCAATTTCGCCAGAGGGTACTGAGGTTGTCCTCAGCACAGAGGGCCAATTCATCAGACGTGACAAAGTAGAATGACGTGATTCATAATGAATGACATTGGGTCACCCTCTCAGCACTTCATGTGCCTTGAGCTGCCCTGCGGGAGGGTGTCAGTGTTCAGAACTGATTATAAATGGCTTTTTGTGATCAACAAGTAACATAAACACAGCTGCATGCACACCACTTCAAAAGTGAGAGGTTACCACCACCTCTACATGGAACAAACTTAAATAAACACATTTCTGCTCATTTTAATGCCCAGTTATGATTTAGTTCCTCTTGTGTGGAACCTCAACAAACTGAGATTTTCTGGCCACCATAGCTATGACATCACATTACTCGCTTTGACACACATTTTTAAGCCGGATTCTCTCATAAAATATTAATGTGATTCAAGTTTGGGGATGTTTGTTGTAGTGTCCAACCTTTCATCTTCACTGACTGGGGCATTAGCTTCCAAGGCTTGGTTACATTTAAGACTTTTCTCTGTTTTCAGTGACACTGGCCATTACATACTTAACGGGTGGCCTGGTGTTCTTTTATTAAATTGCTTCTCCTTTTTACCAAACTGGCAGTCTTGTTCTTTCTTAAAGGAATACTTCGGTCAAACAAGTCACTTTTAGTAACAGTAATTGAAATGGATTAGCCACTAATTAGCATTATGCAAATGCCATTTCATTGGCTACTTCATGGGGCAGCTAGTCGCCTAGTGGTTAGGACATTTGCCCTGCAATCAAGAAGACATGGGTTCGATTCCCAAGACTGCTAGACACCTCTGAGGTACCCTGAGCAAGGTACCGTCCCCACACACTGCTCCCTGGGCGCTGTGTTCCTGACTGCCCACTGCTTCATTTGTTGAATGGGTTAATTGCAGAGGAAGAATTTCATGCGGTTCACACTGTGTCTGTGGTGTGTTCACATATAACGGAGGGATCACTTACACTTTTCACTTCACTACTAATTGAACGTGTTAACATAAACTACAAATGGAAATTAGTAGCCACTATTTATTATGGATTATGCAGATGTCACCTAATTGGCTACTCATTTCTAGTTATTGTTTGCCCCGTTAACATGTTCAGCCAAGTTATTCCTTTTAATGAAAATGGTAATATAAGCAATTAGCTTCTTATTGGTGTAACTTTCATTCATTATTTGCATCACATTTAGTGATGTACTGATGCTACTTTGGCTTAAGTTGAATTAAAGGCATTTTCTATATTTTCATGTGGAGACATAGGTATGCTTTCAAAGATAAGAATGACTCAGTGAGGCCCATCCGTTTCGTACACAGATGCCAGTAACAGCTAGACAGCATTAGAATCTATAAGTTAGCTCACCCATTGCCTTATGTTAGTATGCTTAATGTACCTGTAATAACTGCAGGAAAGAATATACAGGATTTAGTTCTTGACTTTCTCTGAAACCTTGAAGAGTTAACTTTCATTAAAAGCTTAAATATAACATAACTCTCATCTCCAACTACTTCTACAGAAATGTAGTATGCCCCTTCACAGTTCAAGTACAGTACTCGCCTCAACAATGTAATCACTGCACTATGCACAATTTAAAAGTTATGAATTTAAATAGCATCTGAAATATGAAGTATTCACGACAGATGCAGTTGTAAGAGCTGTATAAATACATTTGACAGTGTATTCAGGTGGTGCTGTCATAAATGTCAAAACCCAGGTAAGATGTAAGCAAAAATATGATTGAACAGATTAGTATTCTTTTAATTACGTTTATGTTTTCATCGATTTGTATTCTGATAATGTCTTACCATGTCTCAATTTCTTCAAACAACAAGGCCTGTTGTGTTTACCAGTAAGCATTTTTCATTTTTCTCCACTTCAGAAATCTCTTTTTTTTTTTTTTGTTAAGTGCAAGTCCAATATTGACTCATCATCTTGAGCGAGCCGAGTACTATTTGCATGGAGAGAATGACAAGATCATTATGGAAGACGTCGCACAGGTTTCATGATGCCTGCTCTGAAGATTGCTGCTCAGTATTCAAGAATCCGATGTTCTGTAAATTGCTTTCTGATGGTGTCGTGGGATTTAGATTGAACGGAGCAACGGAGCACTTTTTGTAAGACTGCTGAGAAGAATGGACCTGCAAATCATTTTATCGGGATGAAATATTCATGAAAACAAGCCATCCATTATGTCTTTTTCTTTTCCGCAACATTAGTCTATTGTGCGGTGCATTTCTCATTTCAGTTTCTCAAAGTTGCTGGTATTAGTGAACTTGCAGAGAGGTGTGTTTAATCGTTCAGTTTACTGAGAGAGAAACTGAACTGAAATGGGATGTCTGCCAACCTGAAAAACATTAACATTACTCCTCTAAGAGCATCTTTTGTTTGATTGTTGTTGAAGCAGTGTTGGTTTACCAAGGGCGTTTTGTGTATGTTTGTGTGTGTGTGTGTGTGCGCGCGCAGGGCTGGAAAGTGTGGATCATTACCCCATATTGGTAGCTGTTACGGGAATTCTGGTGCGCATCCTGGTGGACTCGGAGAGACATGGGTGAGTCCTCGACCCACTGACCTCATTAAAGTTCTTTTTTGTTGTTTTACTGGGTGCTGGAAAGCCACAGCTCTGAGTGAGGTGGATCTCTCAATTAAGGCTGCTGTTTTTGGGCCAACAGTTGCCTAAACAACTGCTTTTCATCTAAGAGGAGGGCCAAAATGTCCTACTAGATTTGAGGATTTCAATAGTTTTTACTGTTTTCCTTTTCTTTTAGCTTCATATTTTCATTAGGGGTTTGAAATAAAATTTTGTCACAGATAATTATAATGTTGGGAAATATTTAACCAAAAGAAAGGAGTGAAATGAGTAGATGTTGAAAATCTCAGTAGATCAGTATCAGTGAATTTTCACAGTTTTTTTAAAACATACACTGAGTTGAATGTTCCTGAATCTGGATTTACCAGTGATCTGATCCTGACATTTGGTTGATTTGCCAGTGATTTAATACACAGTCAGTTGACCAACAGAACGATAACTTGGCAATAAAATGATCTTTTCAATTAAATTAATGTGGGATGCTGTGCAACTGTGTGATTCACTCATTTTCTGTGGTTCTGCATTTTGCATTTTATTGAGGTGCATTAGTATGTTAGTACCTGATATAGTAACTGTGCATGGTCTATTGTTTACCTGTTACTGCAGTGTTGTCTCATGTGTTGCTGGTGTTGCAGAAGACTGCAGTGTGTGTGGAAGCCTGCAGAAACCCTTCACACTGTTTCTTTAAAAAACATTAAGCAAAAACACTTAACAAGGTCTGCTGAAAAGCCCAAACTGAGAAAATCAGCAACCATCAGATCTGTCAGAAGGGAGCAGAACACACACACACACAAAATAGATATCAGTTTCTACAGACATAAAGATACAAACAATCCCTTTACCTGAGTGTTTATGCGGCCATTGTTATGAATTGAGACATTAATTTTGGTCAGAACAAGGGATGTCCCATTATTGTTTTTATAATATATATTTGACATAGTAGTATATTGTGATTATACTAGTTCATACTGTAATATCAATAATAATCTTATTGAGCCATCCTCAAATTATGTAAATGCATACTAAGATTAATATATTTGTATATTTGAGCAGCCACAGCCGTCCTTAACTCACAACGCTCAGTTCACACCGTTCTGTGAAAGAAGAGTGGACTCGAGATTTGGTCAGTTTGTGACTTTGCCATAAATGTAAAGGTCGGCTTTCTTTTTAAAGACCACTTTGCAGTCGGTCTCTGTAGGGAAGGGGAGTGACACAGCGGTGTGTGTGTGTATGTGATTGTGTGCATGTGTAAGTATTGTGTGACTGTGGTCTGTTCTGCAGAAGCGATCAACTCTAATTGCATACTCTGTGCCCGAGAGCTATGTCTGCCACCCTCGGCCTGTATGTGTGTGTGTGTGTGTGTGTGTGTGTGTTTGTGAGACAGAGAGAGTGAGAGAGTTAGGGAACATGTGTGAGTTAGGGCAGTACTATCAGGGACAGACCTGTCCTGACCCCTCATTATTTTTATCTCATGAGGGAAAATTAAATCTCCATGCTGGCTGAGCCATGAAGGAGGCCTATCCTGTAGGCTAATACTTTGTCTCTGTCTGTTTTTTCTTTTTTCTTTTTTTCTACACGCTGCTTGATTCCATTCAGCCTCCCTTTTCTAAGCGTTGACCTACAAATGGTGCTGGAGTGGTAGGAGAATTCACATGTTCTGTGAATATCACAAGAAGTCTCAGCAGTGGGTAGTGGAACTGTCATCTATCAGGTCACACACTGTCTGGAACTTGTCAGTGTGAGAGGCGAAGCTTAAAAACTGGTATTTGTTTTGCTTTTTGCTTTTCTGACCATGCCCAGAGTAACCTGGCTGCCAGCATGACCGGCGGAGGGGTGGGGTGGGGGGGCTGATATAGATATGCTAATGAGGAGGCGTCAAGCGTGGAGTGGGACGAAATCGCAGAACAACAAATGGGAACAGAAGAACAAATGGGAAACTAACAGAACACAGAACTATTGTAGGGACTAACAAAAAAACAAAATAAAGCAAAAAGGGAGCAGGGTGTAAAACACATGAATATGAACATAAGGGTGGCAAAAACACAGAGTTAAAAGAACAGAGCAGAAATATCATAGAGCGAGGAAAAACATTTAGAATCAGCAAAACTAGATTGAAGGCAGGGACCATATGTACGGACTAAGCAAATGAGAAATACCTGGATTGGGGAGGATACGGGATTAAGAGACAAATGAATAGAATAACAAGGGGGCTGGTGTCAGAGTGGGGGCCGCGAAGCCCACACTCTGAGCTACCTCTGGGGAAAGAACAGGCTGGCAGGCAGACGTCCATGCTGTGGTTCTTTATTTTCAAAAGAAAACAGAAAAAACATAAATAGGTACGCAGGTCTCCTGAATTGTAAAAACGTGAAGACAGGGAACAGCAACAGGGAAAACACAGGCAGGATACGAGGCGACGGACACATGAGGATAGACTAACTGAAACAGGCTTAAATACACAAGATAATCAAAGGGCTAAACATAGGCAGGTGGATTTAAGGACATGTAATACACAACAGAAATCATGTGACACACAGAAGACAAGTGACCAAACCAAAACCCAGAAAACTTTAGAATAAAAGCCCCCCCCAGAACACAGGACAGAAAACAGAACAAATACATAACACCAGCATAAACCAAAAGCTGTGGCCCTAAACGGCCACTGACCAAGCCATGACAGCTGGACTAAGGTGGGGCTAAGACCAGAACAACTCACATGGATCAGGTAAACAAAGGCGCATGGAGAATGTAAACAACAAACAAGAAAATAGGCAGAATATCTCAAAAAGCCAAAAAACAGGGAAAAGACAGAGGGAAGGTTACAATAGTGCTGCTTATGTACAGGATCTCCCTTCATTTCCACGCGATTTTGGAACGAGTTCACAATATTGGCTCTCGTCCTATGTGTTTGCATTCTGTGCAGGGATTATGTGCCAAGGGCTTAAAGTCCTGGTACCGCTCACGCTTATAAGTTTGTAAATGGCTTGATTGATTAATTAATTAGATAATAAACAACTTAACATTATTAATATGCCTTTCCTAGTATAAAGGAAAAATGAGACAGTGACCTGTTGCTTGGCAAAAGAGAGCATTCATTTATACTCAGATCTTGCTCACTAATGCTCTTTGTTAAGCTTTTTATTGGTGTTATCTGATTGTAAGGTGCTTCTGATTTTAAACGGTTTTAAATGAGATGCTCCTATCGTAAAGTGATACTATCACCCTGAGGTAATACCAAACCAATTAGAAATGAACAGAGCTGTCTTACAAAATGGGCTTCAACATTGATTTCATGTATAATTTAGTCACTTTGCTGAATGCAATTGACCTGTTTGGTCATTTACCTGAGAATTTAAAGAACAGTTAATCTAAACCTAAACCTTGACTGTGTTTAAGACTGCTTCTTTACAGATAAGGGTACACTAAGTGTTGAGTTAACGAAACTGTGATGTGTAATGTTTAGAAAGTATGGTGATAATAAATATGGGCTACTTTAAAACTATTATATTTTGGGATTTTGCTAGCCTTTTTAAGCATTTGCTGCCGCAGTTCAGTCTTCTCTTGGTTCTGTTTTTATACTTTTCCCTCAAATATTGCTTGTTGTTTTAATTTGGCCTGATTTTTGGGTGCACTGGGCTAAAGTATGTTTGCCTTGATGGCAGTGATTAATCCTCCTGAGACGCCCTTCTGGCTCGGGTTGATCAGGAACCACTTTTCTTGGGCTCTTTGGTGAAATGTATGAACCGTGCCTCTCTGAGCCTTTCAAATGGCTAATTTCTGTCTGCATGTCTGTAGCGGTGGATGTAATTTGTTGTTTCCTTGTACTGATGTTCATTAGAGGAGCGTCTCCGTGTCTGCTCCACAGCTGAAACATTCCAGCTCTGACTCGTTTTTCTCCCTCAACAGGTTTTCAGCACTCGTGTCTGTTATTTTATTGATAATAATGATGCACTGATATATTATGAATTGTGGATGGGAGGGTTTTTATAGGTATATAAAAGTGAACGCAGGTATGTCCCATGTTGGAGATTTTACCAAATCATAGGTCATGGCAAAAAAACTAAATGAAACCAAAATGATCGTGTGAAAGTCAGTAAAGTCAGGAATGTGAAGTAAGTGCATGGACGCCTGGAAGTGAAGTGTAGCGTGTTGGATGCAAGAAAGTAAACGGTGTGGGGGTGGGTGGAGAAGCTCTAATGGTTAAAGAGATGGAGAGACCCAGGTGTCACCAATTCCACAAATGAGCCACGCCTGCAGGGATGACACACAAACACAGGACGAGACAGACACAGACAAGGCCAGCAGACCATCACAGGAGAATTCACATGTTCTCTAAATATCACAAGAAGTCTCAGCGGTGGGTGGTGGAACTGTCATCTATCAGGTCACACACTGTCTGGAACTTGTCGACGAACTAATAAATCATCTTCAGCAGTTTTTTTCCCCAGTCACTAGAAGCTCTATCAAGCTTGTTGAACACCTTCAGTGTAAGCAAATATAGGTTAATTCTTCTGGATAGTTTGAATTGGAGAAGTACTGTGCCCTCCATATTACTAGGCTTTTACTGTTTTACTGGGGTGGAGAACCACTCTCTGACCTTCCTGGGTGGTACTTAATTTATTCTTTTCATTTATTCATTGCCTTGTGCTTAGTTTCAGAACTTGAGCTGCTAATCCAGACATTCTAAACCTTTTGCTAAAATGTCTGAGGGAATCTCTCTGCCAAGCGGATATTCAGAAGATTTGACTTTTTTGACTTCAAGAGGGTTATGTCGGATCTCCCTGGAGCTACATTTTGACCCACTTTTGATGAAAACAGATTTTCTCCTCTGACTATTTTAGGCCATCTACTTTTATATTACTGCATTTTTTTCATTGGCTGAGTAAGATTCTGCAATGCTATACTAGAATTGTCTAGTATGAATTCAGGACTAGTTTGCTTCTATTTCTGATACACTAACCACCGTCTGCAGCAGAGGCCTTACCTTTCACCATCCACTGATAATTTTATGAGTTCTGTTTGCTTAATAGAGGGTGGATGCGCTGCAGGTGTACAGTTACAGACTATAACTTATCTCTTGCTCCATTCATCACTGGACAGTTTTTGGCCGCAGAACTGCTGTTGACCGGAAATTATTTAGGTGATGGACCTAAATTGTCAGCACAGTAGTGATGTTATCATGATAGTAGCATAGTGTATGACACCGATTTGAGCGTTTCAGCCGCTGTATTGTTGCTGGGGCACCAGTCTATGTCACTAGGTTGAAAGAATCAACTACAAAAATTTCTAAACAAGAGAGGCTCTGTGGTCAGAAACTGAGGTCATTGGCAACAATGGAATAAAACTGATGCACGATTTTGGGAAAACAGCTTCATATTATTAATTGGCCTTCAAGTCGAGGCCAATTATTCTGAAAGACACAACATTTTTTCACCAATAGCCTATAATGTTAATACAACTTTGACTCTGTGTATGGGGACTTCGTGTTCAATGTTACTTAATCTCTGAAAAATCTGTGTGTCGCTTAAACCTTTCATATGGAGAACGGTGTATGAAGTCGGCTCGCCTTCGCTTCCGTGGATGAACACAATTGAGAAAGTGTCTTTGTTCTTTAGCGTTTCTCTGAAGTTGCTTGTAGTTTAAAACAGATTTGATGTTATTTGACCAGAGGGCAGAGCCTGACTTCAAACCCAGACAAAAAAATACAGCAGTTACAGCAGGCGATAGCATCACCCCCCCACACCTAGCTCAGTACGCCTCAGCCAGTCAGTGGGGGAGCAGGAAAAAAGAATAGACAATACAGCTGCAGTTACAGAAGCTTCTGACGTTACCGTAACTCTCTCTGAAATATTTCCATATCATACATATTATGTTGGATACAGATGACTGTGTTATCTTGTTATTTTGGCCTGGGTGGAAAAAACACAGCATGCAGAAATTTAAATTGAATTTTTCTTTATGGCACGCTCAATTTTAAAGACCCTGTTCTTTTCGGGATCAAAGAAAATTATGTCCTTTCCGCGGGGTAATGTGACAGGCTGACGCTGTGATGTTTCATCGGGAGCTGTTGGTGCATTCACCAGCTACACTGTTGACTTTCTGCATGCCAAATAGGTTTTAGTTCCAGGTTTCTTTGCTATTGCAGGAATACAAAATGACTAACATTTGTCAAAACTGGAAGTGTCTGGTGTTAAGGCTGTTTGTCAGATCAGTTTCCTTTAACCCCTAGATGTCTTTTAACACCTTGTCCTAACAGCAAGCTTGCGAGGTAGCATCAACAACAAAAACAGATCGCTTGCATTTGAGTCATCAAACCGTGATATGACTCGCTGGTTTTGATTGACAGCCTGTTTTTATTTTTGACATGTTTCAGCTTAACAAAAATAAGCTACAACTGTTAAGCCACCTGCTATTCACCAAGACTCAGATAAACTGGCAAAAAAAAATAAAAATAGATGAGCAGAAACTAATCTGCAAAGTAGAAGAAAGAGACCAATTTGAGTGCTGGGTGTTTCAGGTACTTATACCAACATATTATGTTATTATTTAAAATGTACAAGCTACGTACAATACATTGAAATGAATTACACAAATGTAACATATTTATCATAAAACAAGGATGTTCCTGCTTTAAGCAATTCTACAAGTCTTTGCCAAATTAATGAAGAGCTGGAAGTGCTTGAGAATGTAAATATGCAAATATTTTGGGTGACTGTTGGGCTCTAGTGTTTTTTTAGTAGCATTATCCTCGCAATTGCCGCTTTAAAGGGTTTCGGTATTTGGACTCTAACGATGTCATGGCAGATCAGCTACATCTGAGGCAGGTGGCAAAGTGAGGACATTGGGGTTTCACTGAACTTTTTCTTTAAGACTATCTTAACAAATCACGACAAAGTGTTCAAAGTGATTCTTGCTCCACTAGAAGGCTTTTTGTGCTACAAAGCACCGGGAAAGAGCACTTGCTTCAGTGTCCTTTTTTTTCTGCCCCAGATCCCATGTGCACTCAGACGTCTGAGCAATGGAACGTGGGTCAGTGAGACAACGTTTTTAAACACTTCAGTCCTTTATTTTGCTGTCAGTTCTGCACTCCGTTGGTTTTTGAAGGAGATCCTAATCGCTCATACCCACAGTCATATTGCTTGACCTGAAGCACTTTGGGAATAAAGAGGACTGTCAGTGAGCACCTGGCAAGGTGTGAAAAATTTAATGTCAATCTGGCTAAAAATAGACTTGCCTGGAGGGCACAGAACCAGGAAAATTCAACTGTCGCCCAAGGCCATTTGTTTCATTCCTCTCGGAGTGGGGCTGAATGTCATAACACTGTACCTGAGTTGTATTACTCACAAAGAATCTGGGCCAGTCTGGCACACCTTGGCCATGCATAATAAGGTTTACTTTGCATGCTAAACCTGGCAGCATGCCTGTTGAATCCGGGAAGGTCTTCCCTGAAGTCTTCAAGATTTTTGAATACAAGCTTCTACACGTACATTAACCAGCAGCTTTATTAAAAACCCCACACCATTTTCATATTTGTGACAGGAAAACATAATTTTTCAGTCTATGAATACTGTTTGTCAAATGCATGTGTAGACTAATGATGGGTTAACACTAAGTTACTTTATCTAAACCTTAAACACAGCTGTGTAATTTAGTTACATATTTTTTATGCCATTTTATGTTTATTTTTGGTTGCTCTATTGTTGTCTTTGTTTTAATTCTCCCTTGCCTTCTCTTTATACTTCTTGTTGCACTGAGCATTCTCATTCTAAAAGAATTTCCCTCTGGATAAATAATGTTCTTTCTTATCTAACCTAAGTCCCAGTTGATTAGTTTAGTTTTATGCAACTTCAGAGTTCCATAAAAGTTTGGAAATTCAGTGCTCTTGTAGTAGCAACCAAATGGTTCTCAGCTGTTGACTATCAACTGACCCGTTAAGTACGATACCATGTAGTCAGTCTCAGTATGCAAAATTAATGATCATGCTCCAGCCTGCTGATTGGCTGTCTAAATTATGCATTTTTTGACCTCACTTTTTGGTTAGTCTGTAGTCCATTGTAGTATCTGCACTTCCAGCATAGCTATGCTCACTTTCAGTTTGCAATTTAAAAGCAGGTATCACAAAAAAATGTTGGTTTTCCTGTATCTGGAAAGAAACAGACACAAATGTCATTACTACCACATTTAAAAAATACTATCAAAAACTATGGCCACAAATTATTATTTTTTATTTTTATTATTATTATTATATATTTTTTTTCATTTTACACACTGCACTCCCTATATGTAATTAATCAAGACTAATTGTGCTATATGTGTTAAAACAAGCAGGTGGGCAGTGTTCTTTGACTGCTAATGATTATGTTCAAAAAAGCTTAATTGTGATGTAATGGATCACCATAATGATAAATATATTACCATATAATCCAACTCTACTCTCAACTTATGAGTATCTGTGTGACATTATGCGTCAAACACATTAATGCCTGAATCTAATACAAAAGAAATAGAAACAAATGCATTTATTGCAGTCCAGATTATTTGTACTTTTGTGTTCGCACCACATTGCCTGTTTATGAGAGACTCCTCCCTTGTGGCTCTTCGTTGCTGGTGTAGAGTTGTAGCCCTGTTGATGCAGTTTGGGTAAGTCAATATCTAGCCCTTCATCAATGGCTAGTTCCAGATCTGGGAACCTCTCATGGCTGAACATTTTTGGGTGGTCGTATAAACTCCTGCCAACGCAACACACAAATCCAATGCCCCTACTGTGCTGAGAGTGATGCACCATCCAAATAATAACTGGTTTTCCACAGTCTAGCACTGAATGGGGAAGAGGATGATTGATAGGTGGGCTGTAATTGTACACCTACACTGCTCACTGCCTGGCTTTTCCAAATGTTTCAGTCCAAATAAACAAGTTATTTCTTTATTGGATTTCAAAAACCTTGGTTTTCAGCGACAAAAACTTACATCCAAAGTTTTAACAAATAAATGTGCAGCTTCAGTCTGCACTCTTCGTATGTATCCAGTAGAATACCATAACTAAAGTAGCAACAAAATTCAAGAGGAGTTAAGGTGTGCTCAAATGTTTGATTGACAACACTAAAAGTAGGTGAAGTGGGCACTGAGTTAGTGTAAAATGTAGGTGTTTCCAACAAAGTAGCCAGTAAATAGAAGCACAGGGTAGGTGTTTCTATTAAAGTGGCCAGTTACGGAAATCCCAAGCTAGGTTTTTCTAATAAAGTGGTCAGGTATGGGAAGCACATGATAGGTGTTTGTAATAAATTGGCCAGCAAGTGGAAGCACAGGGTATTTCTAATAAAGTGGCCAATATGTGGACACATAAGGCAAACTACAGTCAGTCATAGTGATTTCACTATAAAAAATTCGGTCCATTTAAAAATTGCTTTTGACTTTCAGAAAGTGTCCTTTGCTCTCCTAATTGGGAATGCTATTTTCATACTTCCTTGGTAAAAGAAATTGCATTCTACTGTGTTTAAAGAATGATGGCAGGTTATTATGGCACTCATATTAAGTGAAATTAAAGACTATTTTATGTCCGTGCTCATAATAATTGGCTATATGTCTTAGTCTTGAGTGTACTCTTACCTGACCAACCAGGAGAAAAAGCTTGTACCAGAACAAAAACAACAAATGTCTCTTAATAGCATGTTATCTCCCACTCTGAAAAATACATGCTAGGAAATGGCCTTGGAAACACTTGTTCTATTTTCAGAAAGAATTTAACTTCTGCTCATATCTTGAATAAGGAAATCGGCAGAGTGACTGTTGACACATTATCTTCTGATGATTTCTGTTGAGTACTAACTGTACTTATAGGTGGTATGTTTTTTTGTGTGTGTTCCTACCCCATCATGATCACAATATTGTTTCTTAATTAAACCCCATTTTCCCACAATTTCTGGTGGTGTAGAAATGGTGAAAAGTGGGGAAAACAGGCAAATATTGATAAACAGAACACAATTATCAAGAAATTAAAGAAATGTGCTGCCTGATATTGACTTTTCTCATCACAAAATACAGAAGACAAACAACAGCCCACTTGGAAGTGTTTGTAATGTGAACTCATTAAATATATCCTTCTCTTTAGCTCACAGCTGTAGCCCCGCCCGTTCATGTTAAAGGTATTTGGACCATCACTAGGTAACTGGAGCCCTTTTGCATCATTAGAGCTCATTAGCATGCATCAGTCTTAAAGGTACAGTAACAAAAAGCCTGTTTAACAAGGGATAGTGAGAATAAACTATCAAAATCAATATAAAAATGTAAAAAAATATTTCTGGTAGCATTTTTTTAAAGGGAGAAGAACCTTTAAAAAGATTTAAGAACCTCCCCAAAACATAACTGGTAAAAAAAAAAATGGTAAGGAAATGTCTTGTTAAAGTTCTTTCTACCTTTAAACGGTTTCTCAGGCTGTCACATCTTATTTACAAAAATGGTTTTGGGAACTCTTATGGTCCATGTCGTCATTCTGTGAACTCGATTTTTATGTGTTTATTTGTTATATTTGTGAAAAGAAGGCTAATTTTGTTACCAGTTCTCTGAGAAAACACATTACTGCAGATACAGTGGCTTCCTTCAAAACCAGGAATCAGGTTCCTTATCTGTTTTTAGTTAGATATATGAAGAATCACTCATTGTCACTGAATACACTGTAGATGACTGTACTGGACATTTTCTTGCTGGACGTCTTGAAGGGGAGCTTGTTGTCATGCTTGCCTAATTGTGAGTTTTGTTTAAGATTGCACCGATATCCAGTTGAACAAAGTTTAGTTAGGCTTCTTCAGACAGCCCCATAAAAGCATATTGATTCTCTGCCTCGCAGGTTTGGACTTGTTGATTGCTGGTGTTTCTTCTTGAGCGAGTCCTTGGTCTGTTCAAAGTGGCTATAAATGGCCACTGCCTCCTTTGATGGTTTTTTGAAGGTGTGAGGAAGGTGGGAGTTGGGATGGCAAAAGAGTTTCCATGGTGATGACTGGTGCTGATCAGAGTGCAGGCTATGATAACAGTACAGTTTGCAGTATTGAATTGGAGGAGGCATGAGGCTGTGAGTGCCACATACACATCTTGGGTCTGAAGTCTGTAAATGATGCCTTTTATATTGGCATGTAAAAATGTGCCAAAATACATTTCAAATCATCTTTTGCTCCTCGTGGTGCTGTGGCTCTCCTGTTTCTCACATAGTCCAAAGACATGTGTGTCAGGTGAACTGGGGATTATACGTTGACCATAGGTGTGAGTGTGAGCTCTCTGTGGCACAAAAAGTGAGCCCTTACCTCGCAGCCATAGATCCGGGGATAGGCTCTGTGCACCTGTGAACCTAATGAGAATTAAACAGTTACACAAAATGAGTGAGAGTGAACATTTCTTTGAGGGTAATAGGATTTGAATGTGTCAGTTTGTTCATGGACAAGGCATTGTGTGTTTGATTTTTAAAAGGGAAACCGTTTGATTGGGTATGCATGTGTGTTTAGTGGAAAGAAACAGATAAGTTCAGGAGCGTTTTTGCCCGTTGTGTCTGACTTAGGAGTCTTGTGGCCTGGGGGGCGGGGGCTGTTTCCCTTCCTGGCAGTGAAGGCCTGTATGCTATATAATCTTTCTCCAGATGGAGAGTGAACGAGTGGGGTCATTCACAATGCTGGTACTCTGAATATCAGTCTGAAGTCAGTTGAAAACATGATGCCCGGAATGCTGCCGGGATCTCCAAGAAAACTCTGGAGACCTGAGTCTAACATCTTTTGGGTCATTGGAGGCATTCATTTTTTGGTTATTGAGTTTATGTGGGCCTGGGCTGTGTGTCTGGACATCAGCTCCTAAAATAGAAAACGTTAATATGAATGGCTAATATAATCAGTCATGTTATGAGATAAAGTATTGGAAATTATGCCTTGTTTGTGGCTGTTTTTGGAATCTGTCAAATCTCCTCTTGTGTCTATTGTATCGCCTTTAGCACTGCTTCCCTGATGTGAAGATTTTACCTTCTCCTCTGAAAATCAGTGAAGCCTTGCGATAAGTGTTTTTTGTCTCAGAAAGTGTAATGTACCAGGCTGAGCAGTGGTGTAGGTGTGTAGCCATACAGGGGAACACTGTAGCCATGAATGGGTTTGTATTTTACAGTAAAAATCTGCCACAATTTCACAGTACTTGGAAGGCTTTTACGTGTTTTAGAAAATGTTATAAATATGATATTTTGTTTTTATGAGGCTTGGAGAAAAAAATCCCCTGACCTGCATCTAGTTATCAAGTGTTACACGATTCACCTAGAAGAGTATAGTTTTATAACTGATCACAATAATGAAAACATTTTCTCATATTGCCCATCCCTAGACTATGTATTGCCCTCACTATACAGTGTTTTTTGCCTAGATTTTTCTTCAGGCTGGGTAGAAGACCTCTTGAAGTTGTTGTTGTATGTACATAGTGTCATCAAGCATTGTGCACAATTATATGTGATTACACCGTTCACACACTCTAAGTACAACTGCGACTGATTCAAGGTTATTTTAATCTCTGTTAGACCAGTACTTAATTCTGTTTAGACTGTCAAGTCTATAATTTAGTCTGCTTGTGATTATTATAGCTTGAGTAATGCTATAGAAAGTTGATTGCTTATGTTTCTGCATCTTTTGTACTTTATATACTTACAACTTAGTTTGGACCAAGAAATTTGGATGAAATAGAGTGAGAAAACATGATTACATAGCGCATAAAAAAACATGAGCACGGGTTGCCTGGAATATTCAAAGATGGGGGAAACAGTGTTGTACAAGTAAATTTAAATCCTTCAACAATCCTTGGAGTAAAATAGATAAAGACTTCGCTAATATAAATTTGTTGAGTGCCATGGGTCCTTTTGTATGTTTTATCCAAACATCTACAAACACATATTTGAATATTGGAGCCTTCTTCATTATCATTATCGCAAAGGCAAATAGTTCAATAGTGATGCTAAACTCAGGTATGACCTTCTCTTTGCACTGTGGCCCAGTCTGCTCATTTTAATTGTATGCCTTATGTATGAGGTCAGCTTTCTGTGTTCCCAGAGCCTGGGGAGCTGAGCTCATCTCCAATTATCCTTTCACATCACCCCTCTTCTCCTCCCATACTGTCTATAATTATCTAGAAGAGCGAAAAAGCTTTGCGGGAGTTGTGCCAACGTGACTTGGTCTGATTGCTTCCACCTCCCATTGCTCCCCAGTGGAGAAGAGGAAGAGGATGCCTCCAACCTGGGGTGGCTCGCTAATGTCTGAGAGATGCAGCACCATGGCTATCCAGTGCTCAGTTTCAGCAGCTCAGCTGATTAACCGTTCCGCATCTCGTGCACATGACGTATTGCTGCAGTTCACAGCATCCATTATTCACCTCTGGGGTTTCTGCTGAGTGGCGCGTTTAAGGCTAATTGTCCATGACATCCGTAGCTTCATCACATAAATTGAAAAGAGAAAACATTCACACTGGCACAGAGGAACCATGACTTTGGAAGTAGGTCATGATGAAAACCTTTTTTAAAAAGTTTGTACATTGGAAATAATATAATATTTGTTTAATAATTTTAATACATCAATATAATTCAATATAATATTATGCACATGCGCGCGCACACACACACGCACACACAGACGTAAATGTTAAATATTATGATTAGTGTTTCTAATTTTCTGTGACTGCCTCAAAGTGAAGTTTGGAAAAGAGGAAGTTAAAAATAGATGTGGTGGTGCTTCAAATATTTAAAAATGATTCTTATAAATTGGTATTATTCTATGCATTGTGGTGATGTTGTTGTGATATAGACTTTAGTAACTAGTATGAAAGTTTACAATGTTTTCAAAACAGAATGCATGATGCATCTTTAGATCCCAGTAAAAACTGCTAAGCCATGCAAAGTCTCTGCGTAGTTTCCTAATGGGTTTTAGCTGTAGCTGCAAGCCATGCTGAGATAAACATGATCACTTTACCTGGTCTATCTTAACTGTGTCTTTTCACTCACAAAAACCCCATAAAACTGTTTTGGAAAAACAGGCCCCAGTGTGAATGGGTCAATTTAGATTTGCATGGGTCTTAGAGTTTAAAAGAGTTAACAACTAAATTGCTTCTCAGAATCTGAACATTTCATGCACCTTATATCCATGAATTGATCATCTGATGATGAGGTGGTGGCATGGGAGCATTAGAAGACATAACCACTGATCAAACAATGCTAAAGAGACAACAGTCATGCAGTTTTCAACAGCTGAAGTTTTTGTGCCAGATTTCCCCGCACCACCCCCACACTAACCACACATTGGATGGATCTGTTCCATTGGCTCGGTCTGATGAAGCGTTGCCAGAAGTGTGTCTGTGTACAACATTTTAATTAGCCCGTTTCCTTTCTACTCCAGTCACAAAGCCAGGGGAGGACAAAGATGTGATGCATTAGCTTCACCCTCCATTAACAAAAGTGTCCGATGTGCGCTTCTCTGCAGCTGGTCCAAGAAGAGAAATAAAAGACCATCCGCCACACACTTTCAGCATTTCTGTTTATGCCTGGAGTTGCTGTGCTATGAATTTTCATCCTACATTTTTTCTTGTATTTCATTGTCCCGCTTACAGTGTTTGTGTTGGTGCATATTCTGTTATTGTGATACCTCCACCAAGGTGTTATCAGTCGATCCTGTAAGTTGTGAGATGGGGCATCCATGGATCAGACGAGCTTGTTTAGTACGCTCATTCAAATTGAGATCTAGGCAATGTTCCTTAAACTGTTCCTTAACAAGCCTTGCGGTGTTTCAGGGCACACTAACCTGCTGGAATCCACTGCCATTAAATAATATTGTTGCCAAGATTTGGTCTGCAACAGTGTGTTGGTGGGTGGTACATGTAAAAGTATTATCCACACAAATGCCAGAATGCATTTCCCAGCAGAACATTACCCAAAGCATCATGCTGCCAGACTGTGTTCTTCTTCACACTGCCTTCTTCAGCTTGTGGCCTAGTTATTAAGTTGAAGTTTATGGCATTTAACAGACATTTTTATCCAAAGTGACTTCCAGTCTCCCTGGAGCTGCTTGGGGTTAAGGGTCTTGCTCAGGAACCCAGTGGTGGTATGCTAAAGGTAGGATTCAAACCTGTGACCTTGGCCCAGAAGCAAGTGTCCTACCCAGTAGGTCACCACCGTGAGTTTTAATCCCAGCTAGTGGCACCACCAAACGTCCCTTTGAGTGAGGTACTCTCCCCACACAATGAGAGAGAGAATTTACAGTGCTGTGGTGTGTTAACACATGTCTATAAGGGGCACTTTACTTTACTTTCCCATAATGCTTCCAATTTTTGCTACTGTAGCTTCTGTGGGATGAGACAGAACAGGCTAGTCTTCATTCCTTGTGAAGCCTTGTTCATCTATTACCTGACACCCTTTCACCAGTTGTCCTTTCTGGGGCCACTTTTGTTGGTTACTGATCATTGGTACATCACATAATGATCCATCCAGTCATCACCCAGTAATAAGACTGTCACAGTTTGGCTCTTGACAAAGTCAGATCAGAGTGTGGTTGACCATTTTCATGCTTCCGACACATAAACTATCTATCTAATCTAATACAGCCTTCCCAATGACACGTACCATTGTTGCAAGATAATCAATGTTATTCATTTCCTCTGTCAGCGTTTTTAATTCTGTGGTAGGTCAGTGTATATCAAAAGGAGTTGTAACTCAATTTTGCATGACCCTTTTTTCTCCTATCTTCATCCGCTAGAATGAATTGGTCATATTTTTCTGTGATTTTTTATATAACATATAAATCCTGCTTGGGCTGTTCATCCTGCTTAGTTTTTACATCTGTACTGGATGGACTGGGGAACTTTGAAAGTGTTTACAAATCGCAATAAACTTAAAAAGAAGGGAACTTTGATTTTCTTTGAAATGGTATTTAATTCTTTTTCTTTATAAGAAAAGGAAAGATCTGTGGTTTCTCACAGAAGTGAGGACTGATTTGATTGTTGTAGTACAAAGACATCATTAAAATTTCTGCAGTTGAGTTCCATTTGTCTCAAATAAAAAGACTCTTGCAGCTCATTCTGATGCCCTGCTAACTTTAATCAAGGAAACGAACAAATGGGCCAGTGTGCTGTCAAAAGTAGAAAAGCAAGTCTGAATTTTAATGGAGCTTTTGTATGGTGTGGAAATAAATAGGTTTAAACAAACCGACTCACTGCCATCTCTTCTGCAGTTAGTGAAAGATAGCTTACATGAAAGAAGAGCACAAAGCGTCCCCACGCCCACCTCTTGTAGAAGAAAGATCTCTTTCAGCAATTTACCTCCATTACTGTTGGCTAAAAGGCATCGGATGCAGTTCGTGGTGCTGCACTAATTAGATTGTAAAAGTGTAATTGGCTTAGCAGCTTGAGTGGAAGGGAAAGGTTTGGGTGGAAGGCTCCTACATTACACACTTAGTGCATGTCCCACACCCAGACTGACCTAAGCCATGACCTTCAGACCATAGATTTCCCAGCCAGTCAGACCCCTTACAAGTTTGAAACTAACTCAGACTATGGATGAATGAAAACATTGATACAATTATCAATTAATTGTTCTGATATGTAACATTGATTGGACTAGAAGTAAGTGACTAGAGTATTTACACCTTATTTAGAATAATTATTCCTTAGGAACTGCTTTGAATATTCCTTAAGAATATTGCTTTGTAATAATTGAGAACAAACCTTTGCTGACATTTTTACACATTTTGTTCAAACTGTCAACCATAACGTACAATGTACTGGTAAAGTCATGGGGGGATGGCGTGTTAGGGCATTCCGCAGCCATCCATTCCTAAAAATCCAACTTAAGGTAATTGTCGCTCCGATCATTTAGTGTTATGCTAGTCAAGTGCGGGATTTTATTAGCTGGTGTGACAGTCATGTAAATTCATAGAGGAAGTTCGTTTTGAGCGCTGTGTCATATGTGGAAGTTTGAACATTGGCTGTGTCCCAAACCACACACTTGTATACACGACATACTACATTAGTGACTGTATTTCTAATGGGTGTTTATTATGTTTTACACACTGTCTAGTGTTCTACTATGCAGTTTGAGATACATAAACTTTTGGCAAAGTGTAACAAAGTATAAACATTAGGTAATACCAAGATTTCCATTCCCATCATAAACTGCAGTAGGCTATATTACAGTGTCATATTGCAATACTTCACATATCAGATCATGACTCAAGTATCACCACCCCTGTTGGACTGAATTCAGAAAGGGTAAATATGTGACGGTGGTCATTATTCTTAATCTTTATTGTCATGTTTTCATCTGCTCACTGCTTGTCTCCTCTTTGTAAATTTGATCTGTTGTTGCAATACAACATTTTTAAAAAGCTAATAAAGTATTTCTACCAGAATAAGTAAATAACACACTTTCCATGCAGTCTAAACGTGCAGTCTGGTCAACTGGCCTCACTGACCTAAGGGCTTTTGCAGAGCCTCACTGATGCATTAGAAGTGCATTTAATTTTGATTGCATCCATTCTTAATCCTAAAGCATTGATTACTTTTGAAATAGGCTTGGAATCATTCTTTACTGCAGAAGAGGCTGTATTAACTCAAAAGCTGGCACGTTTATTTTGGCAAAGCTTTGCTAAGGGTGACTCAAAGGCCATCTTATCAGTTACAGTTTATTGCAGTGCACTGTCTACTTAAGCTGCCTGTTGACTCCCGACAGACACTCATATTATTCCTGCAGCACAAGCTGCTGCTAATAATGACAGATGAGCAATAGAAGCATGTAATTTGGCACCACAGAACATATTTTGATAGGGTGGGCCAGACATTGCAAATCAGATTGGTTAAATTCAAACTGATGGATAAAGAAGTACAGATCAAGATTTATTTGGATTAGCATTGATTGTGATACATCTAGACATCTATTTAGGATAGTACAATTTGTTGAGAATGTAGTTGAGAATGTTTTCAGTCCCACAATACTCATCTAGACTTTACGGCATTTAGCAGATGCTTTTATCCAAAGCGACTTCCATTCCCTAACTACAGGGGACATTCTCCCTGGAGCAACTTGGGGTTAAGGGTCTTGCCCAGGGACCCAGTAGTGGTGTGCTTAAGGTAGGATTCAAACCTGTGACCTCTAGGTCCAGAGACAAGTATCCTCCCCACTGAGCTACCTCCACCCCAGGAGTAGAACTTTACAGTTCTACTAAAATACATTAAATGATAATTCTGTATTTACTTTATTAGCTGTTACTGTTCCTGTTAATGATAGTCTTGTTGTGCTCTTTTTGTTCTTTGTGTGACACCATGGTTCTGGAGGAATGTACTTTCGTTGTGTACTGTTTGTCGATAGTTAAAATGCTCCCCCAGTTTCTTTAAGAATTTAAAGAAAGATCTGAATACAACATTGAATACTATGGTAAAGAGTGATTTGGACTAGCCCTGGTACTAATTAGCCCAGGCAAACATGGAAATGGCCGAGCGCTGGCAGTGCTGCAATGTGAAACCAACCACACAAACCAAATGAAAATTATTAGAACTTTAGTCAGTGAACTGTATATGAAAATCACTTCAAGTATTTGGGTAAATCTTTTACTTTTTTTTTTAATATATGAGAATTAGCGCTGGGTGATGTCTACAGAATCGGTTTATATCAATGTTGGGAGGGATGATGATGGTGAGGTGGTTGTGAGCATAAGGCAGTGGTAATACATCTTAAAGCTGTTTGCCACCCACCATTAAACAACAAAGGACAAACAAGAATGTGTAAATAAAATGGAATCAAGTGCAGTGATATCAGTATAAAAAGACACAGCTGTTGAAAAGTGTGAATGGGTCGCTCTCTGTCTCTCTGTCAGTGTGTACTTGTATGAGCATGTTGGTGGGTCTCGATGTTGGGCTTAATATCATAGTGACCATCAGCCATTGGTGATGGACAGCCCACCCCTAATGAGAATGATGAATTACAAGCACTCACGTTTGATACCTATTCACATATCAGGTGGTGTATTGATGGAGGTCCAGCCTGATGAATCATGCAGAAGTTAATTCAGCTGCTCTATCGATTGCTTCGTATGCTTTGAGGCTGTTCCTTTTGCAGGGAAGGTGGGGAAGTGGGTCAGTCTGGTTGAGGATGACTCTAATTTATATGCTTAACACTATTGATATGGGACTGATATCAGCAGATAATGTGGACATCAGGAATGGGAAGAAAGAATGGATCGGATCACGAAAACTACTCTGAAACCACACCCTCCCAAGCTGTTAATTTCTTCCTGTGGGACAGGGTTGAGTAGTTTGCACACAATAGCTGATTTTTAAATGCTTTTATGTAAAGTGCTTCAATTAAAAACAGCTCATTTTAAAGGGGTTTTAAGGGAACATATCAATATATAATGAATGAATATATAATGAAGCTCGAAGTTTCAGTATTGAAAAAAGTGAAAGTGGTATCAAAACATCTCACCCCCTAACACAGTGTCTCAGGCATCAGTGTAAAGCCATTTTATGTAATAATGTTCTATGAGGGAGCTTTTAGAGGTATTAAACACTTCATTAAGTTTTTTATAGAGTGGTGCAATTCACATTAAACCACTCTGAATTACTTTGTTTACTTCTTAAGAGAGATTTTTTAGGAACAGTAGAACTCCCCATTGGTTTAGTGTCATTTTCTTACCAATTTGCACATTATGTTGACCCAAAACTGTTTTTGCAGTTCTTTACTGATAAGCTGCATGACACCTACACAAACATTTCATGACGACTAATATAAACCTACTTGAACATGAATAAAGACTTACTCTAAAGATTGTTTTAGTCGGTTTATGTCATATGCAAATTGTGATGCATGTTGGAATAAGCCTTTATAAATGTTTATGTGGGTTTGCATCAGTGGTATGTTGTCTCATGAATTCTGTCAATCAATTACTTGTTTTTGTTTTGTTTTTTTCATTTTCTTTAGTGGTGTGACTTACTTTTTTTGCTGACGGTGTGGTATGTTGTTCTTTCTGGTGTTTGTGTGACTGCTCTGATGATTGACGAGCAGTAAACTCCATTATTAATGCCCGCTGTGCTGGACGCAATTTCATGGATTGATCTGCTCTGCTGGGAAATACATCACTGTTGATTTGCGTCCTGTTGAAAAGCCATCACTGACTCACACAGCTCCCCAAATTGAGCCATCTGCAGAGGGCGTGTGCCTCCCATCGTGCTCCTCTCGCATCTTGCTTTGACTTGAATCACGGTTTTTGATAAGGTTTTGATCAGGTTTGCTACAGTCGTTCGATAAGGAGAATGACAGATCTCTGCTGTCAGGAAAATGACAAAAAACATGTATGGTCCAACAACAGGGGATAGGATTGGTCAATTTATTAGTTGGCAGTCCCATTTTCAATACATCGTTCACATACACACACATTTATGACACACTCCTGACACCGCAGTTAAGTGTGAACGCTAACACTAAGAGCAATTAATTAATTATCAGCTAGTCGATGTTATTTCATTCAGCATTGCTTTAAATGAGCAGAATAAGGTATTTATAAACCTCTGGTTCCAACCAGTAGCCTCTAGCATCACCATTTTTCCGAAGCGTCTTCCGGGTGCCTCGTTTTTTTCTTGCCAGTATGCAAAGCGTGGGTAGAATCCTTTCCATCTGTTGTGTTTGAAGAAGCGTCCTGTGAAATAAGTGTATTGCTTATTGGAAGAGACATTGGTGGGGCTTGCAAATGGGGAAAACATCTCTGGAGTTACGTGGTTGTGTGGAGGTGCTGAAGGTGCTGTAAGATGCTTGTCTCAGACTGTGCTGTTGAGGAGATTGGGGCTGAGACAGGCTTGTGTCGTCCTGTCCTCTCAAGTTATTGTGGCGATGAAAGTGTGGTCCATACGTCGGGTGCCGGAGAGTGATTGCCGACCCCAAGGGACGATTGGCACACCTGGAGAGGAGAGAGGGAAGAGAGAGAGAGAAAATAGAAAGAGCAATAGAGGGAGGGTACAAGACGCTTATCACAAAACGAGCAGTATCTTTCACGCCTTATCTTCAGTGCACCTCTGTCACTGTGTCCTTGGAACCCTAGCCATTATTCTCAACACAACACGACCCATCTACAGAAACTGGGACATCTTGTTTCTTTTGAAGGAGGCCGTTTCTTGCCTGGGACGAGTTTGTACTAGTGCACACTTGCAAATTAGTATTTGTAACCATCTGAGCAGCTCTGTCACTTGCTAAGAGTGACAGCTTTGATCTTTACATGTTACCGGTAGTGAAGTGGCTGTCCTTTTAGGTGATAGAGAAGTGTTAGAAGTCCGAATGCTGAGAAAGCACTGCCATGTTCACTGGTTTCCTTGTTTGCGCAATTCTGACTATTAAACATAAAACCCAAGAGCAGACTGTGCTCTATAACCAGAAGACCTCTTGCCTGTGGCCCTTAAAGCAGCATTTATTATATTTATGGGCACGCAAATATGCCGTATTCCAGCCAGTGGATTTGTCCTTTTGTGAAATACCTTGTCTGGCACAAACACCCTGCCAACACTCTTTTAGAAGAACATGACTGAATTGTGCAATGGTGATGAAGATTGTTTTGTTCGTACTAAGCAAGTTTTTTAAATTATGAATTTAAATGACTAGCATAGTTCCATCTGCCAGGACTTGACATGTGCTGTAGGACAAAACTAGATTGAGTGGCCTATCAGTTTACACACGTTATTAACCCTGTCAGTGCCTGGTTCTAAAGTTTGAAATCACTCATCATATTAATAATTATTGTTCAGTAATAATTTACAGTGTATACTAAAAACTAGGCACACAAACATGTAAAGTGATTTATTCAAAGTTTAATGGATTTAACAAATAACATTTATTGTTATTTAATAATAAAAATAATATAAATACTGTGAGTACTAGTAACAACAACAACAATATCAATATTAATAATAACAATACAATATAAAATGTGTATATGTCATATAATGCATGTATATATATTACATTATGATAATTATTATTTTGTATGTGTGCAGTTAAATGGTTTGAAACCAGTAGTATAGCATGGTAGAGTCAACAAATTGCTTTTATGGCATTGAATAATTTAAACATTTGAATGGTTGTGTATTTAGAGACTTGTTGAGTGAGATTTCTTTTTTTCAGGAAAGTGTTATTTTTTTTATTCTTATTTTTTTAAATCAGGTACGTCTGCTAGATTAATCATGTTCATTAGATGTTTGCGGGACACATGTAATTAGTTATATTACTCAGTTAATGACTACTATTCCAAGAACATTATCATAGCTTCGCACCACACCATCACACAGATCCTGAGCTACTGAGAGGTTTAAAGCACCATTTTTATATTAGTTATAATTAATACAAGCTCTTTGTGATTTTGTTAATTCACTCATCAGCTGTTTGGATTTCTGCCCCTAAGACAACAAAGAAATGCATGTTTGCTGGTTTTCAAACTAGAAATTGAGTAATATCAGTTATAATGTGCCAGTGTGAACAGCAGAGCCTTTCTAAAGCATCTGTTGAGATGGTGGAATATGGCTCCATCCAAATGTTGTTTATCTCAAGATGTACCAAGAGAGCTGAGTTAATGTTAATGCAGGAAAAAAATGTTAATGGCGATAACACTGAATGAACGCTGTTGTAACTTTATCCTCTTTTTAGTGTTGGCCAGACTAGCAGTGTTTGGTGGAATCATCCTGTATATTTGATGGTCCAAAATACATTCTATTCCTTTCACATGAACACAGTCTGTTGAGGAGCATTGTGTAACAGAACATTGAGGTTTTACTGGAGTTAGCAGCCGTTTACAACTCTGTTGGATTCCCCTCAGTAGGTGGTTGATGTTCCCTATCAGTGGGTGTTGGTTTAGTGCTGCCTAGTCAGATCCCAGCTAAATGCAGCTCTCGAAGGGGAACAAAATTGTGCCTTGCTGTTTGAAAATTGCCAAAACGAAAAGGTCAGTATCGAGGCAGCTTGTTTAAATGCTGCGAGCGTGACAACAACACTTTAGAACAGCATCAGGTAACCAAAACCTAATATGTTCTAATGTGATTGACGTTTTGTCCCAAAGCCAAAGCGTGAAGCTGCCTCTTTAAATCAATAAACACAGGTGTTGCTGTTAGCTTAGTTTTAGGTATCCTGACCAGTCAGTGCCTGATTATCTAGTTTTGTTCACGCCTACAGCCTTAAATACACATCAGTAGGAACCATTATCAGCAGAGCCAGGTTTGGGCTAGGTTTCCAGGTGCATTTACATTGTTGACAGTGTCTTCTGAAGTTCTCTTCCAAATAAGATTTTGGATGGAAAAAAAGTTTAAGGTCCACTTTTTTTGTTCCATCTCATATAAACAAGCCTCCAGTCTGTCATTGTGCGTCCTCCACCTTCCGCCTTCTCCCTTCATTCCACATGGAAAACACAAACACCCACATTGTTGTCATTTAAACATCCTGGTTTCTAGGTCCCTTATATAAAAAAAAAAAGATTTTTCATTGTGTTCACATTTTAAAATGTTTTAAATATAAATGAAATTTTAATGAAAGTGAAAGTGACCATTTGTCATACGTGAACACACCACAGCACACAGTGTGAACAGCACGAAATTCAGCCTCTGCATTTAACCCATTCACCAAGTGAAGCAGGGGCAGCTATGAACACAGCGCCCGGGGAGCAGTATGTGGGGACGGTAATGATGAACAGACCCGTGAAAAGCAGTCCAAAATTACTATACTATTACTATTAGATTAAATATAAATAAAAAACAAATTTTTATCTAAACATACCTTCATTAAATGAAAAACAACATCTTGGTGCTTTTGTATCTACTTTGGCTTGTTTGTATTGCTTTAACTGGATTCTGCAGATGGTTGATATGGAGAGGTGTACAAACCAGTCTGGCACTTCCTCACTTCCATTTGTCTCTTTCAGTTCACAGTGCACCAACTGGCTTGTCATTTGGAGCTCTAAACATTCCAATGTTTTGTCACTGCAGAGATTTATTTTAATATATTCCTGAACAGAGCTTATAAGGTAAAGACTTGGAACACTGTTTCAGATTTAACTGGTGGCCTGTGCTGAGGACCCCTAGCAGACGTACGTCACTACAAGAGGCCCCCACACTCTGCACAAGGATGACGAGTTACACGTGGCTCTGGGTTCTTACTGCAAAGGCAGCTAATTAACTTAAACTGACTCCAGCTTCGAGCCTCAAGTCTAAATATCCTGTTAAAAGCTACATATCAATGAGTGTGAAGAGCGCAGTCACATGTCTGGGAGAGAAGATCCTTCAGGGTTCATTGTAGCAATACTCTGGTGAAGAACAGTTGGTGCCTCAGGTCAGGTTGAGTGGCAAGAACTAAAACTTAACCAGACTCATAGGATTACAGATTCCAGAAATTGTGTGTTGTAATGCATTCATTAGGGATGCCAGTATGCCTGTATAATAACGTCTGCGGACACTTTGGCTAATGGCTAAGCCTAATTTCCATGTGTATCTGTTGTTGTGTGCTTAATAACATAATTGTGATTTGCCTGCGTAATCATTTATGAACATTTCAGTTAAAAGCATAAAGTTGCTTTCTTTATTCACTGCAGCACGTCGATTTTGGCTCTCTGTTTTGAAGAGTGGTGACGTTAGAAAGATTTGATAAATTCTTAATGGAGGCTGCCCTCAGGCTTTCACTGTAAAACCATTTTTATGGAGAGTATCCTCACTGGATGTACTGCCTTTTCTCGCACACATTAGAGCACTTGTAATGAAAAGTAGGGCCTATTGTGCTCTTGCTCAAATTTCAGCCATTACCTTCTTCTTAATCAACAACACAACAGTAGAAAAGTGCTGATGGGTTTAATATGTAAAGTGTAAATAACCTTAGAACTCTATTTTATTGTTTTGTTGCTATAGTATTTAAATATAATTACTAGTGTTGTCAGTTTTATGTTAATAATGCATTAATACAGTAAATTAACACCACAGAACGTTTAACACATTTTTATTAGACTACCTTATAGTCCAGGCTGAAGCCCAGCTGCTCACACCCTGTGTGCTGTGGACCCGTGGATTAACCAATAAGCAGCAAACTAACAAAAGCAATGGCAAAATAGAAAGCTCTGGTTCCTTTCAAATATGTTTAATTTAACCAAGAATCCACAAGTTGTATCAACCAGAGCTGTGCTCTACATTCATGGAGAACTTATGGCCATGTACTGTATATACTTTTATATACTGTATATATTTTGTACATTTCTCTCATGACACCAAAAGAGCTTAAAGCATGGACCCTGCAAGACTTTTGAAGGTGTTCTGTGGCATGTGGTACCAATATCATAGAAGCAGATCCTTTTATGTTGCAAGGTGGGGGCTCCATAGGCTGGAATAGTTTGTCCAGCATTTCCCACAGATGGATTGATACCTTCAGAGTTTGTTCACAAATGTGCCTCAAACCATTTGTGAACAATGTCAGCAGTGTCTGGCCAGTCCACCATGATTAAGTTCATATTCCCATTATAGGCTCTATTCTATGTCCATTCTATGACTGCTTAGCCCCATATTATTTGTTTGTGCTACAGTAATCTGTGGGCTTGTAGCAGATGGGCTTGCCATCACTATCCACAGGCATCATTGAGTCTTGGTTCACTGGCTCGCCAACCTTGGACCACTTTTGGTAGGTACTGACCACTGCATACTGGGAACAGCCCGTAAGACCTGCTGTTTTGGGGATTTTCTGCTCCAGTCCATTAGTCAAAACAATTTAAAAGTTGCTCAGATCTTTACGCTTGCCCATTTATCCTGCTTCAAGAACACAGGAAGAACTGATTTTTCCCTTAATAGCCAAATATCTCAACCACTGGCAGGTTCACGTCACCTGTCAACGGTTTTATGTTGTGGCCGATCAGTGTATTATAAATGTATGTACACTTACACTATGGAACGTGCAGCCACTGTTGTTCTCTCTGGATGTCAGTGATTAAAATTGGAAATTAATAATTTCCATATTGAGGTTAATGTGAATGTTGCCCTCACATAATGAAAATAGTGTTTATTGAATTTTTAATAGTAAATGCATTTTGATTTGATTTTGTCCAGTCATGCAGTTAAAAGAAATAAATAATTAAGGGGTCACATTTGGTCTAATAACTAATAATTTGTTGCCCTAAATAACATGATTGCTTCCAGTTTTTTTGACGAACATTAAGTTTGATGACATTAATAATTACACAGTTCAGGAGTTAATTGTATTTAATAATTATATAATGAACTGATAAACATTCTGGATCAGTAGATCTGAACCTGAACTTCCAACTTCTTTCGGTGCTTTCGGATGACGAGCACATGGCAAAAATTGGTTTATGTCTATTGCGTTGTGCCTCTAAAAGTTATCTGCTTTGAAACATTACTTATAAATTCAGTGTGGTTGAGTGGGACTGAACTGCTGTAGGCTGTGTAAATAGATAGATCTAAATGTGTTCATTTTAATGACATTATGAGAATAGTGAAATCAAAAAGTGCTGGTTTTGGATTATGACACCAGCAGTGTTTATGTACTGTGTTGACCAGCTTTACTTTAAAGCTTGAGTTATTATGGTTCTTTAAAGATGCATTGAAATGCTTTCTGAACCTTTAGTGATCGGCACACTTGTGCCAAATGGGTAGGTATATATCAGCTGAACTGAGATACTGTTTTGGTTTTTTAATGGTAATGGCTTCTATTTCACATGCACCTCTTAGCCTGTGTTATGCATTATATGTTCAGTAGTATCCATATGCTCCTTTGGGATGTTAAATTATCAATTGTGGTGCTGAACTAAACGTCAGAACCTGACCTAACTGACGCTCTTGTGCCTGAATGCTGTCAGATCTACACAGCAATGTTCCAACATTTAGTGTATAGCCTCCCTGCTGCAGTGAATGGGGGAAGCTCCCTATTAAAGGATGTAAGAACAAAAACTAGAGGAGGTGCCTACAAACAAACGGACATCTAGTATATGTGTCCCTTTATGTTTATTTTGTTTGCCCCTCCTGAAGCAGACTATACTTTTGAGTTCATTTAGTTGACAATTTAGTTTCCTTTGCCTTCCTTGACTATTTGCATCCCATTACACGCTATGAGCTAGCCAGTGAACACAAACAAATTAATTACATGTTAACTCATTTACTTTGCAGTCACAGACTGTTTCTGCAGCAGGGAGGTTTGTCTGTGGAAATATAAGACGGGGGATATTGAACTACTTGTTCCTCATTTATGGTGCTGTTCGGATGAGATTTTGTCTATGGCTTTGGGCATCCCTCTACCAAATGCCGTCATTTGGGGAAGCCCTTTGTGGTCAAATCAACAACGTGTGGAAACCAAAAGACCAGTTGGGAAGCAGACAGCTGTGCTGCCTTCTGGCATAAAATTGATGGATGCCATGAATAAAAACAAGCTGTGTGTGGCAATATCTCGATGCTGGGTTCATTCCTTTTGATAGCTCTCTCGTTTTGCGGCCATGCTCAGAATCATGCTGTCTGCTCTTCGTGCCTGGTAGGCTGTATTATTATTTTTTTGTTGTTGTTATTATTATTATTGTTATTGTTATTATTATTATTATTATTATTATTATTATTATTATATTGGTGGTATTCTGTTATTGTTGTTATTATTGTTATTGTTATTATTATTGTTATTATTGTTGTTGTTGTTGTTGTTTTTATTATTGTTATTATTATTGTTATGCCCTTGAATATTGAGGTGTGTTGTATATTCAAGTGCACCACATATCTGGTCATGCTCGTCTATAATTGAGGTGGATATCTTGGCACTGGAACGCAGGGTCCATATTGTGTGTATGTGTGCCCATTGCTTTCCTCCCGAGCTTGAAATTCTGCCTCTTCCCAGACGCACACAGATGGCAGAGTCCCTCCTAGGCACAGACATTACGCAAATGAATCGGGGTTTATCGTGTTCGACTATCAGGCCTGGCTTATTCTGACAGCCCACCTTGGATAGCTTGGAAACACACAGCCCTGATATTCAATATAAACAGTGGACCTTGTGTGTCTATCCTTTTCTAAATGGAGGCCTACAACAACCTTGGGTCATAATTAGCAAGGAGCCTCTATTGAGCGTCCGCGATGTGAGCTTTGTCATTCAGTCATGTCATAGTCTTGTCCCACGGTCGTGAATAATGTGCTAATCAGGTCAGTCTCGCGTAGTTATCCAGTGCTCAGGGACAAGGGTTATGGCCCTCATCAGCTATTGCATACAATCCCCTCTCAGTTGCCTTATATGGCATGAACACGCACACACAACAAACCAGAGCCAACTGTGTAATTCAAGGGAACATTCCACACACTTTTCAAAATGTATGCATAATTAAATGGATAAGATGTAACAACAACATTCAGAGAGGTGAAATGCTCAGTTCTACAGAACCTGCCAAGAAAAAGTCCAAAGATGCCCCCAAAAGCTACCTGATGTAAAAACATGGATGATATGGTTGCGAGTTTACTGAGATGTTATATTGATTTTTGTGGCTGTTCTGAGGTAAGATTTTGGCCTTAAAAGTTACTCTTCACAAAGAGGTACATGTAAGATATAACAACCAAAAGAAAATGTCTTTTTTTTTCCCAGATTCACCACTGTTTTGCTTGCCTTTAATTTAAAAACAAGACATATGTAGACCTACTAATAATATAGGACAGCATTTAAATAGGCTATATTTGTGTTGTAGACTTGGTGACCCATGGTTCCATTCACCACTGTTTCTTTGATGTAGTATTTGACTTCCAACCACTCAGAATGACTCATTTGTTGAAATTTGCATACATTTTGGAAAATCAGTTCCCCTTTAATATAATTGACTCAGAGGACTGACTGTTTGTACTTGCATACAATGAGCATCTTAGGTGCCACGGATCTTCTAAACGGTTTAGAGATTATATTGTGTTCAGAGATAGTGTTTTAGAGATTATAAGATTGTCCAGTTTTGTTCCTGGAGGCTGAAGTCCATTACTGTTTTGTGATTTGGCATAACAAACCGAGTCATGTTATCTTTCTTTCGTGTCTCTTAGGAAGGACACCCCTGTAGACATGAAATCACATTGAATATATATAACAAAGTGACTGTGACAGTGACAGTGATGATGACAGTGAAGGTCGTGATGGTTCTGCTGATTACGTGGTTAATGGTGGTCGTGATGAAGTTGGTGCACTTCAATTGGAAACACAGATGGAGAGCAGGAGTTAGTATGCAGATATTCAGGGGAGGGAGGGGCTTCGGCACTAGGGTAATGTTCTGTTGTGAACAAAAACACTTCCTCCTTCTGCAGCCTTTAATTTCATATGTCACAGCATGTTCCCGAGCCATAGACCTATTTAATTAAAATGTTCAGTTTCCACTGACATAGCATTTTTCCACCTAGGAGATGTGGTGCTAGTGACATGAATGAGCTGCCTGTGCAGTTGGTTTGTTCTGTGGCTCCACAGTCAAAGAGTAATTCCACTGTATTGCTTTTACCACACAGTAGAGCCCATGGGTTTATGCAATGACCCAATTTTTACTTTTGTTTATTACCAATTTTTACATGTATATATACGTTTTTTTTTTTACATTGAGAACCTTTCTCTTTCTTCTTTGTCGCTCAAGCATCCATACCCTTATATTACACATATAAGGGACACAGACACACGCATGTTTGCATTTGTACACAAGTTCTGTGGGTAGTCATTGTCAGAGAGGCTTGTGTCTTTAATAATAAAAAGGAAGACATTTACCTCTGGAGTCGAAGCAGAATGATTTATTAGGAGGCTGATAAAGAAGGGATCTGTGGGAAAAAAAACAGGAGCGAACAGGATAGTGGGGATAAGGGAAGGTGGAATGTCAAAGGGGGAGGAGTATTCCAGTGTAGACTGTGCTATGTTGTATTTTCAGTCTAGTTACAATCTTCTAATCAAGGGCAATATTATATTTCTGTCCTTCAATATCCTTCCAGATGTCTGAGGACACTAGCTACATGGCTAAACCAACTTGTTAAACAGCTCTGCTTTTCTGGCACAGTGCGTTCATGGCGCAGTTCTCCACTGTTTGCCAGGTCCTTGTATGTCTTGCCAAGAAAACATTTGCGAGATGTGGTTCCTTTCAACCTTTTACACATTCTCTCACAGTTTACCTAAAGGGCTACAAGGGGCACACATGAGTAAAAAAAAATAAGTGTGGATAAAATCTGATTCCACATTGTAGACTTTCGTTTAAAAAATGTCTGCATAACTACCACATCCCATTCACTCTAATAACTGTTGTGCTATTTTAAATAGAATAATGATTATACAGTACAAGGCAGTGGCTTATAAGCTCTAAACAAGGCATCTACTGTACAGCTATCATTCCTTCAAGGCTCAAGCAGTGCCAAAAGGACAGGTCTGCCCTCAGTGTTCAGCATTTGCATCCATAAGCATCATGCGTACCTTCCTCTGAGCCACTGTGGCTCCTTCAGGCCTTAAGCTCCATGTGCATGATCTGGGCAGTGCTCGGTTCCATTGGATTCCTTACCTGTAATGTTTTTTTTTTTCCTCACTACTTTCTCCTTTCTCGAATTTTCTCTACCTTTCTTCTGTGCTCTTTTTTTCCCCTGAGGGCTTGAAAAGCCCTCTCCCTGTTCTTTCCTGAGAAGCAGTGCAAATTGCAGACTGCCATGTTGAAGGACCCACTTCTTTAGTGGAGTTATGAGTTTGGGGAGGGGATGAGGACAAGCTCATGTTATGGCACAATAGTGGTGTCTGAAAAAACTGAGGTGACAGAGTCGATATCACTTCGCAGTACGTGCAGCTTTGGATGCTCGGAGGTTAGTGCCTCTCTTGGCCTCCCATTCTGTGCCTCCTTGATTGGCTCCAGAAAGACCACATGCTTGTTGTTACTGACCTTGCGGCCGGGACCCTCAGTGGTTGCAGGAGGCGTGGGCGTCAGGATTGAAGACTGGGCACTGCATTCATTCGCGGGACTGGGTGTGGCAGGTGGCAGCTGTTTACGGCACCAGCAGCGGCATGGAGTCAAATAAAGGTACATGAGAACAAGCACCAAGCTCACCACACATCCCAACAGAGTGGTAAAGCCGGTGTTGAAGGGTTCGATCTCGTGCTTCCTCACCCACACCGTTACGTTCACCTCCCACGTCTCATTGCGAGACAGCTGGCGGTCCAGCACCATACACCAGTAAACACCAGAGTCCTCCTCTCGTGCTTCAAGGATCTCCAGGCTTCCATTTGCATACATACGCATTGCATTGTTGTTTCCTGGTGGGGCGATATATTCCTGTTGAGGGGACACCCACTGGTAGGTGAGATGC
Organism: Brachypetersius altus; assembly: GCA_037974465.1. Lineage (NCBI taxonomy): Eukaryota > Metazoa > Chordata > Actinopteri > Characiformes > Alestidae > Brachypetersius > Brachypetersius altus. The sequence continues at coordinate 6,204,851 of JBBPDB010000134.1, forward strand.
TGCCCCTTTAATGATGTTTGACATTCCAACAGCACCGACTCTCCTTTAAGTACTAGCAAACTACTCTCTGTCTCCCCCAACAGGCCCAGTGCCTTTATGGTGCAGTTTTCAAACAATCGAGTGTGTTTGAGGAACTGCACTGAGGCTCGGGGTTCCCCATATACTAAGCATGTGTGCTCATCCTTGTAGTCTATGACCGAGATGAAGCCCTTTTGCTCCCATAGCTTGAACATGCCATACATTGCACACTCGCAAATCAGGCTGTTGTTATGCAAGAACACGCCACCCTGCACCTTAGCTGGCAGAGCAGCAATGTCCTCAAGGGGAAGTTTGGGCATGCGGTTGGAGCTTAAGTCCAGTGTGACAAGAAATGGATGGCTGTGCTCCTGAATGGAGAAGAATGGGAAATCGGTCAAGCGATTGTGGCTGAGGTAGGCCTTCTGCAGGTTGACCAGGCTGATCAAGGCATTACTCTCCACCCTAGCAATGTGGTTGTTAAAGAGAAGCAACTCCTTCATGCCTACCAGGTCCTGAAAGTAATAATTATCCACCTTGTACAGTTGATTAGAAGAAAGGTCTAGGTGACACAGGCTGCTCATATTTCGGAAGGTACCAGGGGAGAGATTGCTCAGCCGGTTGTGAGCCAATCGCAGGGTTACAAGGTGGGGTAGCTCAGCAAAGCTGCCCTCTTCTAACCGTACCAGGCGGTTGTGGTTAAAATCCAAGGTAGCAGCTGTTGCAGGCAATTGTTGGGGTACCTGCTCCAACCCGAGATTGCTGCAGCTAAGGATGTCGGATACTTTGAGGCAGCCTGGGTGAAGGTTTGCCCTGGCCAAGTGCAGTACAAGCAAGCTCAGCATCAGAGGGGTAGCCACACCCTGAGCGCATAGCATTGTGCCGTCAGGATGCTGCTGAAGATTGACAGAGCAGCCAGAGTGCTACAGGAGTAGATGTCCACAAAGTGAGAGCAATGCTCTGAGTACAGTAATTTAGGCCAGAGGGCAAGCTGTGACCTGAAGCACAATTCAATCTTGTGGAGTGGTCTTCATTATCTGGTTAGCACATGAAAAAGAAAACAAAAAAATGGCAAGTAACTGCATAGGAAATGGAGGAAGTGAATTTTACTCAAATACAAATACAAAAGCAAAAGCTCTGTTTCTTCAGCTTCTAGTTACTGCCTCGTGTTATTAATGAAACTACAAATTAATTATTAAAGAAAGCAACAAATGTTCCTCACCTCATTGAATTGTCCGTGAATCTTGCTAGCACATGGGATCTGTTTTGAGAGTGGAAGGGAAGTTCCAAAAGAGTAGAAAGCTTTCAGGAGTCCACCAATATCCGGCAGTTCTTCCTACCCCATGCCGGTATATATGTGCCACCATTCACTCTTCTCTCCTCAGAAAAGTCTGTTCTGTCTTGCTGTCGTGATGCTTCAGTTGTGGAAGAAGTGACTTAAATCAAGAGTCAAGAGATGGTGTTTTCTTCAGATTTGATGTAGCTCTTCAAGTAAGTGAGCATTCTCTCCAATTTGGCTAAGTAACAAGACATGCAGAGTGTCACGCTCTCAGGTTCAGTGATGTGTTGATCAAAGAAGCAATCTTTACCCAAAGTCAGATACTCACAAACAATACTGGGTCGCTTTTGAGGTATTTATAAGCTATCCTCTTATTTAGGAAAGCTTCCTCACATTGTCGTCTTCAGTTCCAAGGCAAGAGTGCACTGTTCCTGCCCTTTTGCGTGGCCATGCTGTTTTAGATCCACGTGGCATCAGGAGAGAGTGACGGTGAGCTTGTTTTATTCCCGCTTGCAGTACTTCTCCTAACTTTAGGAAATAAATGTGATCCTTCCTTTCTCTGAGCATCAGGCGCTGCCTTTCTTTCTTCCTTCTTCTTGGCTGTTTTCTTCTCCTTTCTCGATATCTCCCAACCTCTCTGCTTTCCTCTCATCCAGAGCCTGTGTGTATACACCACGCTAGCAGCCCTTGCTCTCGCTCGCTGCCTCTCACTCTCTCTCTCTCACTCTCTCTTGCTCTCTCTCACACACTCTCCACTCTTACATTTTCAGTCTAACAGAGGAGGGGCATTCAGGGGTTTCTTCCCATCACTGATTGGTTGTAGCTAGGCATTATGAAAAAGAAGGACTTGCCAAAGCTTGTTTTGGTGTTTTCTCTCCATGTATTCTTCCTAATATTTATTTATTTTCCATTTTCAAATTTTGGCAGGTTGTTTCTGCCTGGCTATGATGTGTTAGTGACTCACTGGCGTTGGAGTTAACCTTAATTACCAGGAGTAATTTCATATTAATGCCAAGGAGAGAAATAATGTTGAGGTGCTTTCTTTTGGCCCATAGTGTTCTGCTAAAATATGTTCAGAAATAAAGACCTAGAAAGGAATTAAGATAGATAGATATAAAACTTGATTATGTAATTCCCTTTTTTTATAGTTCTAATGCATTTCTGAATGCAAATTACTCATGTGTCTCGGTTACTGAAATAATTGTAGCACTGTTTAGCCCATGTTTATTAAACTCATGTCTGTAAAACGTCTGTGCACTGCTGACTAATCCTCTTTTAGTGCATTTGCTTGTCTCTGTGTGGGACAGTCAGTCAAAATGACTTCCCCTCTGAGCCTCTAATGATGTTTTAAAAAACATCACTCTATGGGATATGTCTTTAAATACTCTTTTGTTGAAGCTACATATTTTAGTTTTAAATGAGCAGCTAGAAGAATATTGTATATGCACTTCTTGAGTTTTTTCATTTGTTGTCTTTTATTAAGTGACAGTTATTCCTTTTATTTAAATGCATATGTTCTGTTACATGTATTAGATGGTATGGTATTTTTATGTTTCATTGTGTGTACAGTAACCCCCCCGCTTTTCGTGGGGGTAATGTTCTAAGAGCCGTGAAAAACCAGCGTGTGGAAATTGCCTAAAAATACCCATTTTTATAGTGTAAACCTTAAATATGCCCCCAAATATGCTTCCAAAACACTTTCATTTTATTTTAAACTCAGTTTAGTACATTACCCTTAATGAAAATGTAAAGGTAAACCCGTTTTCCTACTGTACAGTTTACACTGAACTCCTGCAGTGCTAGAGTGTAAATACCCATTTTACCCCTGTATAGACTCTTCTGTAATTCATGCACAGGCATTTTCTTTGGTATATTTATCATTTATTACTGTAGCAATAAATATACAGTAAAATGTATGGGTAATCACCAATAATTCTTACAGTTCAATAATTTACTGTTCATTGAGCAGTGTGTCTTATTAACACGCTTCAAGAGGAGTTGTATTGTAGAGACCTGCCAGTTTAAGCAGACTGAGCTCAACAGCCTCTTTTAATTTAATTTACAGTAATAAAAATACAGGGCTTTAAGATGGACAAAAATGAAGAACAAGGAAAACACTCATGACACTCCATCAGGGAAATTCTGGACTGCCTGCCACAGGTGCATCAAACTGCAGCAGCCAATCTGCAGCAAATAAAAATAAATAATGTTCTCAGATTTAATCCCAAAACAAGCTTTCTTTGTGTTCTCTGGACAGTACAAAAACATTTATACTGTTACATTTTATATGAAAATGTAGCTGAATTTACATCTTTATGTATGTTAAAAAATTATTTTATTATATATTTTAAAAATTATTTTATATATGTTTTTTCTTAAGAATTTGCATGAAATAAACATATTGACATGAAAAAAGCAAAAAAAATTTGTGGAGAATATTTGCAGTTTGTTATTGTGGGGATTTTTGAGTACAATTATTAGTTCGGTTCTCAGAAAAAGTACTGATTCTACTCAAACTAACTACATAAAAACACAAAAACATATTTAACACATAATAAATCCCTACTGCTACTAACACAAGCTACCCCCCTTAACATTCCCCAAAAACAGCACAACCTGCATTCAGACTTTCATGTGGAGTTGGTCCCTCTTTGTAGCTGTCGTTATGGTTCCGCCCCCATGCTCTGGACTCTGAGGGGAACTTGTTTTCCAATAACAAGCTAGATAAAACTTGAATGTCCTGCAGTTGCAAATAATTGGTTTTATATTTGATTTTATTACATTCATGTTTAAGTTGAGATTTACAGTATTATCTGAACTGCAGCAGTGTGACTGTGTTAAAGGGAACACTGCTGTTAAAGGGCCCCTAATTTGTTTAAAGTGTTTCCAGACCAAATGTTATTTCAATTTTGTTTATATTGTTCATATTTGTCTACTCCTATGTTGATAAGAGTATCAAAAACAGTATGTTTAGGACAGACTTAAAGGTGTGATGAATCGCGAGTTAACTATGGCAAACATGAGATTAAATATTTACATACATATATAGACATACATACATATATATGATTCTATATAATTTGGTGAATGTACTGTATGTTGGTATAACTCCAGTTATTTCCCTCATATTCAGTAACATGCTTTGAGTCATCCTTTGTTGTCTTATTTAGTATTAATACATCATGTATGATGCAATTCATTGGAGTGTGAGTAGTTCATTTTACGGATTTAATGTTAAATAGATAACTAAATACCAATGTATAATTAATATTTGTCCTAGCCCTTATTTGTGTATACATACTACAGTAGAACATATAATACTTATTGAATCCCATGGCTTCTGGGTCTGCATTTTGGTTTATAAATATGAGATGGAGATGTTTGTTTACATGCTTGTGGCACGGTTACATGCATGTCTTTGTGTGTATGTAGGTTGGCTTGGAGCTCTCTCTGCCTTTTGGTCACCATTGCACCAACTCTGACTGCTGTCATAGTGCATTACACTCTGTGTACCCAGAGATAGGGGCACTGCCAAGGGCTTCAGTACACTCCCACGCACACAGACAGGGCCCTACTGACTTTCCACCATGTCTGCCTCTCTGCTGTCTCTAGAATGTATCTGAAAAACTAAATAAGGCAGGAAATGAGACTGGACTGAGGGCAGTTTTGCAGGTTTAATTGCAAGCGGGGCCTCTTCAGGGTCACCTGAATTATCCAAAAGGTTCAGTGGAAAGCCCTCAGGGTGCTTTATTTTTCTTTATTTTGCTTGAATGAGCAGTCTGACTGTGTTCGCTGTGTTGTGTAGCCATTTACCAATGTCCCTTTTAGCGGCAGTATAGATCTCAAGTGTTGGATTCTTTCTGGTCATATTAGTAAAGTAGGCCACTGTCATCAAACCCAAGTCCCCTGTTATACAATTCTTATGGAAAATAGTTTTGAAGGTCTTTGGCTTGCCTGTTTTTTCTAGACAATACTGCCCATAGTCAGGGGGAAGGTGGGAAAGGAGACCGTATTTTTAATGGCTTGAAGCTGCTTCTGTATGCTCCCGGAGGGGCATCAATTAGGCACATATGTTTCTGTGCTCCCTGCAATTCTACCAAGTGGGGAGTCACTGTTGAAACACCAGTGGGCTCATTGTTATTACCTTCGCTAACATCTCTGTGGTGCAACAAGCAGACACATCCGTCTTCTAGGAACCCCATCACACCTAACAGGGAAGACCTGAACTACTGCAGTGGTCATTACATTTTGAATATATTAAAGGTTTTGAATGACATATGATGTTTGTTCTCATAGTCATGTACATGCCAAGTGTACTATTAAATTACTATCTTGTCTCCTAATATTGACATTAGAGATAATAGGGTTAATAGAGGTAAACATCACTTGGAATTCTCATCTCCTTTCATGGTGTTTTACTTAGATACGCATTTGAAAGTATGATAGTGTAGATACAGTACACATTTGTAATCATCAGAAACCACAACACACTTTTCTAAACCGGGTTTTCATGCTGATTTCAGATCTGCTTTCAGTTCACATCAACTTTTGAATTATGAGTAATATTAAATTTGCAATAGACTTGCATGTGGTTTTTATTAAACCGCAGCACCAATCAAGTAACTGTTTCAATATTTTCAGAGCGAAGTCAGACAGATGCACACTGTGGCATAGATGTAATGATCAGTGTCAGTTACCACTGTTACCTAAAAATCGCTTAGCATATGATAATTATATGCTAATTATACCAACTATCATGCAATATATAACTAGCTTCATCACAAAAACTGTACATGTAGGGAAGAAGTAAACACAGATTTGAAATCAGCATGAAACACAGTAAAAAACTTATCTCTGATGATATTGACCTGTTGACCTGTGTTTTTATGTCAATGATAGAAAATGCCAAGGTGTGGTTTTTATTTATGATTAACAAGACAATGCAACAGCCATACAATACAGTAATATTCCATAAAATCTACAAAATATTCAGTATAAATATATATACTACAATGCTAGAAACTGATCATTTCATTTATTGATGCAAAATAGGTTTTGCAACACCTGTAGCAGCAACAAATGCAACCATGTATTTCTCGTCTTTCATATTGCTGTGGACATGGAGAAGAATTCATGAACCCATCTGTTATGGCAGTGTGCCCAGACATGAAGCATTAAAGCATCCCCACATCATCACACTAACACCTGCTGCTGTAATGTTCTATATAATGTTAGCTTTACCCCAGATGTTAGGGGACCACCTGACTTTCAAAAAGTTTAAATTTCAACTCATCAGTACACAGAGCATTTAAAAAGCTTTAAGTCTCATTGTTGTTTGATGTCGTCCCAGAACCTTGTAACCTGTTCAAGACTCATACCTCAAAATACTATAATATACTTATATATATATAA
>JBBPDB010000134.1:6211656-6234559 GCA_037974465.1 Brachypetersius altus
AATTGTGGCACACATGATTTGATGTAAAAGAATTATTTCTTAATGTGGGATTTTTTTCCCACTGAATAAATGCACTTACATTTACATTTACATTTACATTTACAGCATTTATCAGACGCTTTTATCCAAAGCGACTTCCAATTCTTAACTACAGGGGATTGTCTCCCTGGAGCAACTTGGGGTTAAGGGTCTTGCTCAGGAACCCATTGGTGGTGTGCTGAAGGTAGGATTTGAACTTGTGACCTCTTGCCACCACCCCCCCTTGAATTAAAGGTTGGATTTTCCTCTTTTTTTTTTATTGTGGACCTATATTTTTTATAACAAAACTGAATTTATTAGAAGCTAAAGAACACATCTTAACTGGGGGTGCCAATAATTATGGAGGGCAGTGTAGACACAGCAGATGAACTGAGGTGACCAGGACTAGTTTTTCTTCTTAAGCCTTCATCATCAGTGCTCGTCTCTGATCACTTCTTGAGACAGTTCTTCTATAGTGGAGACAGGGCCACTGTCCAGCATGGTTTGGTAATTTCCATTCTCAAACACTTCATGTTTAAATACAGGGTTTAGTAAGTGTGTTTGAGGGGGGAAATATCAGAATGGGTGGGACATTGGCTCTCCAGAACAAGGGTTGGGCTGTGCAGTAAGACTTTAAATATTACGCAGTAAAAAAAGTTCTCAAGGCACAGCTTGTGGCCTGGTGGATAAAGAGCTGCCTCTGAGATCAGAAGGTGTGTTTGAATCCCAAGAATGCTAGTGGCATCACTGAGGTACCCTTGAGTAAGGTACTGTCCCCACAGACTGCTCTCCAGGCACCTCCTGCTTCGTGGCTGCCTCCTGCTTTGTGGCTGCTTCCTGCTTGACTTGGTGAATAGGTTAAATGTATAGAATAAATTCCTGGTGTTCACACTGTGTGCTATGGTGTGGTCATGTATGACAAATGGACACTTTACACACTTTCCATCAAGCTCTTTATTTAGGTGGTGAAGACTTTTTAGGTGGTGAAGACTATATATTTATAAACCTACAAAGCTATAAGCTGCCTATTTGGCATTCACAAAGCAGTCATAAAGAGAGACTGATCTTTTATAAGATTCGGTTGCCACAAAAACAATTCAAGATCAACACTACTGCTCCTGCGGCGACTTGTGAATACAGACGCTGCCTTTATCAATTCATGATAAGAAGCAATTTGCTTCCACTTAATGCTGAGGTTTTAAAACTTTTGTGCAGACCACTATGCAAGACACCTTCAGTGACAACAGGAGCATTTGGCCTTTTTTTGTTATGGTCTTTGACTAAATGTGAATCAGATGAGATTCTTACAGTACCATTATCCTGTCCTTGCTTGGTATTCTACAAAGAACTTCATAAAATACACAGCAGCTTCTGAAAGAGAGTAAGCATCTCATTTCACCCTTAATGCAAGCATTAGATCAAATCTGCCCCATAAGAGCACATTTACATGCCGGAGGTGACAGTAACTGTCCGAAGCCGCTATTCTGCTCTTTATCATCCAGCATTTTACTGTTCATTCCTCAGATATTCCACCTCTCTGTGTTGCAAAGCCAGATTGACAGACGAGCCATCAGAGGCTGTATATCGTCCTTGATGCTACGCACACAAGCATGTAAATGTCTGTTTTCTTAAAGCCCAGAGCTTCTTCATACAGAGGCTGTTGATTCAGTGTCATTTTTTGGTAGCATTCATCTTTCTGTGGTAGCTGAATTATTGCTAGCTGAGTACCCGTCCCCACCCCTGTCCCTCTGGAAGCATAAATTACATGGATGGCATGGGCTTGCTTTTTACAATTTCATTTAAATGTATATTGCGTATATATATATATGTTCTCCATAAATCATTTTCCCTTGTATTACAGAATTATAGCCCAGCATCACTCAAACTAACGAACGTTTTAGGACCTGAGCCTGTTCTTTTAGGAGACAGTGGAGTGGAAAGATTACCTCATCCTGTCAGTTTGGTTGTTAATGTATACATAATGATAATGTTTGATATGGAGAGGTTAGGATGTTAATGGGATGGCTCTAGCTTAGTGGCCCTTGATTAAATGAAAGGGCCATGACAACTTCAGGCCGTCTCTCTAATGGCGAGTCAGGGTCCCTGAAGCATACTAGAATGGCCTGGTGAAGTCAAACGAAAGACGCTCTGAAGGTCATCGACACATTTTCTGGTACTCGTGTATGTTGGAGTACGCTCTGCATTCTGTGTTTATAGCATGAAGACAGTGCTTAGGGCAGCACTTCACCCAAAAATGCTAATGAGTTTAACAGTGAATTAAAGCCAGGGTCACAATTAACATAATCACATTTGCATAGTACTAAATAGCCCTTACTAGCTCCCATTATTGGCAGGATTAGCAAACTTGAATGAAATATACATTGTGTTCTTTAATTAAAACAGTATATTGTCCAATTAAATCAGTTTATCACTGTCAATACCACAAAAGTCTATATTTTCATTTGTCACGTATGTTTTAGTATTACATGGTGAACGGACCCATACAAATGACTTAAGTAAATTAGGTTGATTGTCATTTTAACCTTTTACAGAGCAACAAAGCTATGTTCTTACAGGATGATGGAGCAGCATCAGGGCAGCATACACTGTAGCCTCATGCTACTTTATGCAGAAGATCCTGTATGTTGTGATGTAGGGCCTCCAAGGATTGGACTTGTTTGTCCAGCACATCCATCAGATGCTCAATTGGTTTGAGATCTGTGGAATTTGGAGGCCAAGTCAACAATCCTAAAGTTTTATCAATCTTTTCTCTAATTTGGATATACAATATTTGTTATGACAGTGACGGTATGAACAGGGAACCCAAACTGGATCAGATTTTGCTCCAAATTTTGCTTCAACCTAAATTGTAACAAATGGATCGAGCATAATATAAACTGTTTGAGGGTCCCTGAGGACCTGCTTGAGAACTTCTGGACTAGTGCACACGTACAGTAATAAAAATAAAATTGGCTACAGCAATGTCATTTTAGTGGAGTGAAATCACTTTAGTGAAGTGGTAGCTTAGTCATTAGATAGTTAACTTACACATAGAAAATGCTTTCCTGAAACAAATGAGACAGGGCACTCATGATCAGGTGTTAACAAATCAGCATTAGAAGTATTTCTGGTAAGTTGGAGAGAAAGAGTGATTTTTTGTCTTTTTAGTGAAATGTCAGTAAATAAATATTGTCTGCACTGGCTGGTTTGCATTCGTTATATTTAAATCATAGGTTGAGTTCCAATCGAACTTGCTACCTGTCTGCTCTCAGGTGTTCTCCAGTGTCCAGTTGGAGGCTGGGCAAGTGCTAAGTGCTAAGCGGAAAGTCACAGATTTGGCAAAACAACCAGTCACATCATTTAGCATGATGTGTTCAGTAAAACGGGTTACTGGAGAATGTTTCTCAAAGTTGGATTTCTCAGTTAACCATATAACTTTGACCCAGTGTTGAGGATTGTCAAGCAGGAATGTTGCTTCCTGTTGTTTTTCTTTTGGACAGGCCGAACTTTGGCTTTAAGTTATCCAGCTAAACTGTGAAATCCTGATTTGCACCTTGTTTGTGTGTGTCTGTGTGTGTCCCCGCTGTGTGTCTGTGTGTGTATAAGTGTGTGTGAGCAGCCTTTACTCAGTCTCATCTTTTTCCTTTCTTCTGCAGCCTACCAGTGAAGATGACCTGTGTCCCATCTGCTATGCACACTCCATATCGGCCATCTTCAAGCCCTGCTCCCACAAGTCCTGCAAGTGAGTTATTGCCAGCTGCCAACTTCACATCAACAAGCCCATTCTTTCACACCAGTGTCTCCTTCTCTCTGATTCAGACTTATAGACATCCCTTTATGAGATGAATACTAAGTGCCTCTTTTGCTATTGCTCTACATGCTGAGTCTTAAATACAGTAGGGAAGACACGCATAGGCATTATTGTTTGCACCTGCTGGTAATGACCTTAATGATTACACAGCAGTTTGAAAAAGTTTCTTATCATACCATTTTATCTATAGCATTTTCAAATGATGTGCTTTGTTAATTTTCTATGTGAAAATGAGCACATCTTTTTGAGCAAAATTGTCAGACAATATACTCAAATACTAAATACTAGTTGCTGTAATTAACTTATTTTCAAGTTCCACATCTTCATTATTAATTCCTGCAGCTGCTTCTTTTCTCGTGAACTCTTGAAAACCTTTGGACCCTCACTGAGTCCGCAGTATAACATCATGGCAGAACAAACAAATCCCACTATCGAGTCCCATTACATCTGCCGATATGTAACTTTGCTACAGCTTGAGCTCTCCTGAGGCTCGTGAAGGGAACCCGGGCCCTCTACCGTAATATCTCATTTTTAATCACACGGCTCAGGCAGCGGCGTGATCAAACCAGATTAAATCGTTCTGGCCCCTCATCAATTTGGCTGACAGTTTATTATATTTGTATGACTGTAGCTATGGTCCACTTCGTCATCCTCAGCAAGGTGTGCCTCGTAAAAGTCAGCCGGTGCATGACTCAGCAAACTGAACGAGTGGAGAGCACGGACAGAGCTGTTTGTTCTCTCTCTCTCTCTCTCTCTCTCTCTCTCTCTCTCTCTCTCTCTCTCATATCCTCGCTCTCTTTCTCCCTCTCTTTCTCCTCTCTCTGTCTCTCATTCTTTCTCCCTCTCTCTCTCTTTCACCCCATCACTCTCTCCATTTCTCTCTCTGTCTCTCTCTCTCTCTCTCTTTCTCTTTCTCTCTCTCTGTCTCTCCCTCCCTCCCTCTCTCTCATTTCAGAGCCTGCATCAATCAGCATTTGATGAATAACAAGGACTGCTTCTTCTGCAAGGCCACTATCACTGGAGTGGAAGATTACAGCAAGCCTGCTGGCTCTTAGCATGCCCATCATCAGATGCGCAAATATGCTCTCACACACACGCACACACACACACACACTCTCACTCACTCACATAGACACACAAAAAGCCTTTCTGAACAGAAAACTTCACTCACATCTCCAAAGACTCTACGTATGTGCAAGCACTGCTGTCCCTACACATGCACAGAAACACACATGCTGGACACTTCTGTTCGACACGCATGGCCCTACGAACCAGCAAACATATCGGAAGCACCTGTTGGTACCACATCCCTGAAATCCTCATGTAAAAGTAATTACGCCTTTTTTACACATGGTCCCTCTTCAGTCCTGGACTGCGACTTCAAGACAGTCGATGCAGATACTTGTGTTTGTAGGTTGATGGCTGAGTCACTGCATGGCAGGAAGTGTGGCAGTGCTTCAACTCGCACCAGGTGGCAGAGATCTGGTCCTCCAACATGGGGTTGGCCAGCCAGGGACAGATGCCACGATCCATTCTCACAGCCCAGTCAGATGGACCCCCCTTCCCCCCACACACACACATATTTTCCTTTCCATCTCCCTAGACACTGTCACCATTGGCTACCGCACTACACCTGCACCCATAGACCATAGATATTATTCAGGAAGGCAGGTGTCCAAAGCTTTTTGCTGGTAGGTCTTTCACTTGTAACACTCACTATCTGTACTTGATAACATTTTTATATTCAGAAACTGACAGCCATATTTGAAGTGGCAGCATCTAGTAGTTCCTACAATGGAGGCAAGGAAAAAAGCAATGCAGAAAATGTGTAGAGGGTTATTTAAAAAAAATCTTGTGCTTTGAAGTGCAGCTATGTTCGGCTATTGTGTGACACTCACATCATCTTAACACTTCATCACAGCTTTAATCGGATTTAAAGGAATATCAGTGTTTTTCAACCTAACCGATGTCTGCCGCATCTACAACATATAATTGTTTATCACAGAGAATTTGTTCATCTGTATTTAAAAAAGATACAGAAAAAAATCCCACTCACAAACAGAAACAGAGTCTGACCTAATTCATGAAATGAGTCCTGACAGTAAATGAAGCTTCCACCATCACTTTCATGGTAATCCTTCTCAGTCCTCCATTCAATATACTTTAGCTACGACTGAGCTCCTACATGCTGCCTACTGTCTTTCCATGATAAAAGTTCATTTATTAACAATGCGTTAAGACAAACTAGGTTAAACTAAAACTCTCAAGGTGATACACAAAACACCATCCCTTACTATCTACACATCTGTATTTAAATCAGAGTTTCAGCTGGCTATTAAAGTAATACATTTCTACTAGATACACTTAAAACTGCATATTTAAATAGGCTTAAAAGTGCATTATAGGTACTTACCCTTATTTCTCCACAGACTGTTTTGTTTATATGTATTTATTAATGAGCTCATAGGAACCTTAAATTCATTAACAGGCAGTTGTAATACATAATTAAACACATTAGTGACCTGTTGCTTGCCAAATATAAAATCCTGATAATTAAATATAAATTAAATATAAATTCCTGATTCTACACAAGCTCGTTTCTTTCTGGTCACTGATCTTACCGGCCTGTACATCAGCATTATGTCTCACATATTCATATTAGAAACTTATTTATGTGTTAGAAATGCTTATTGGTGATTTTTATGGTTTGACTTAATGTATAACTATTAATATACTTTATACTTTAATTATTACTGAAGATAGTTATTATAATGATCAGTCATTAATTCATTCTTTTTCTGAGTTGCTTAACGTAAAGGTCATAGGCTAATTATTATTACATTTAAGCTGTTGATGAGCACTTCACAAGGGTAATCTAATTATAAAATATATTCTAAATATGAATACATATGTAAATGATCTTTTTTTAAGAGAGAAAGTATTCAAAGTGCTATTTGGGCCAAACCTAAAATCTACTGTTAGGATTTTTTTACACGTTACAGCAAAAAAAAAAAGAAAACAAAATCGAGTTATTTTCGTTTATGTGTGACCAGGCATGACTTGCGCAAGCCCCGTCCACACTAGTAGACTGATAATATATACTACCAAAAATTCACCCATATGGAACATTTCTCAAGGTCTTGCAGATTTTCATCTTCATGTACGAATCCCATTGACTGAAGAATCTTAGAATCCTCTGCAGAAATGTGTTTCACAAACACAATAACAGATTAAATTTAGCAAAGTCTTCTTAGAAATGTGTTTAGTGTCAGAGGGTTTTCAGTTCTGTACATGGACTCACACTGACGTTGTTTGTGATAACTGACTTTGTTCTGCAGATGTGGCAGATAGAGATCAGATTGAAAAACAGATTGCTTCTTGAATCCGCCAGAGGTTTCATTGCTTGGTGTATAATAATAATAACAACAATAATACGTTGCTTTATTTAGACTATGACAGTGCTTTCACAGGTCATATCAAAATCCAGGACGGTTGCCTGATCTAGTCAGTATTCGCCTCCTGCGCCCCCCCCCAGCTGTTCAGTTGTAGTTTATCTATGTGTCTTGATGTTCCCTTCTGCTGCCTGTAATTTCACGCATGTTCACTCCATGTCCGGATGTCCGGCTTCATCCAGGCCCCACATTCTCTTCTTTGCCCTCTGAACGGGTGTGGTGCTTTTCTACAGAGAATGACGTCCACCATGTCTGTTCCAGTATTAGGACTGCTGTTCTTCTACTATGAGTTTTCCTGTCAAACCCATCCTTATATGTTGGGAGTGCCTATGCCACAGCTTAGATGTAGTGTCACTGAACCACTGTTTTCACTCGTTCTTTAAGGCTTTACACACCCATTCACCAGTTCATTAGGTACATCTGCCTTGTATCTTCACTCAGTGGCCATTACATCATATGCACTGTGCAGATTTACAATCTAGCACATCCACTACCACAGGGATCATCATATGACCATTATTGTAAAAAAGTAGGGATCTAATAAAATGGCTTGTAAATGTAAACTGCATTTACTTGATTGCATTGTAATATCTGGTCCCTTTCCATTGGTGGATAGAGATAGGGGCTGATAAATTGCACAGAAAGGATGGGATACAAAATGCACTAGATAAAGTGTGAGTAGGTACAAGGTAGATGGACCTAATAATGTGTTTGCATTCAATATGCCATTTTTTAAAAAATAATTTCCTACTACTGCAGCTACAGTTTGCTCTCAAAACAAGCACATTGACATCCATTGCCTTGCCACAGGTCCCTTTAAAGATGAATCAGGCACTGCACTGAAGAAAAACAGCTTTTTCTACAGCAAATAAATGTATACTCGTTTATGCAGTTACACATGAAGAGCAGGAAAGCATCACTTGTAGACAGCGGAGGTGAAAGAACGTGATGCACTGAGGTGTGTTTTTATTTTTGGTTTGTTTTTCTTCAAACTCTATGCGCTGTTGTTAAAATATACTCCAACTGAACCATTTTGCTCAGTGTGTCTCCCAAAGCCGTCATGTCATGTGAGCCAGTTCTGCACAGGGACTGTTCGTGTCTTATGGATTTGGAGGGCAATGAACATGAACTAAGTTGCTTTCCAAACTCATCTGACATCAAGTCTTGAAATAATTCATACATTTATATGACTTTTCAACCAATGTGTATTTTGACAACTGCTTTATTCACATTTGGACTGTTGAAGTATTTCTCACAGTAAGATATAGTAACATTTCAAAATTTGGGGGTGCATGATATGAATGTGGGAACCCCATATATAGCTTCTAAAGTGTGTGAGAGTGTGTGTGTGTGTGTGTGTGTGTGTGTGTGTGTGTGTGTGTAGGAATTTAATTTAACAGTAAAAGGGTTCCCACTCTCAGGCTTCAGCTTCAGTCAGCCAAGGGAGTTTTAAGTTGTATAAGCAATATTTAATGGACTGTTGATGTTTTGATTTTGTCTTTTGGAAAGGGAGAGCAAATGGCCTTTGTCCATTTTTATTTCTCCTTTGTGAGTGAGAGTGCACATATACATTGATGGTGTAACAGCATTAAATTATTTATCCAAAGTAAAAGGCTCCCTTGCTTAATTTTGTTAAGTTCATTTGGGTAAAGGGGTATAGAAGAACATGACTGTCTTAGCTGGGAGAGAAATGTACAGGGAAACTGCTATTCATTAGCTTTGTCCAGAGCCCAGAGGGTAATGAAGCACAGTGTGCTGTTACATCATGATACCGTGTCTGCCGGACACTGCGGTTAAACAAAGCACCAGTCCTGAGAAGAACATGTACTCTGTCTGAGCACTGAATATAAAATACTGTGACTGGGACATGCTATCACATATCTGCTTGTCATTTGCAGCATGTAGAAGCCTTTGGGCTACAGCAGTGATCTGTAAGTACACTGTATGGACAAAAGTATTGGGACACATACCATGAAGGGCAGTCAAGTCAAGTAGATTTTATTGTCATTTCTATCATATACACAGTACATATACATATACTGTACATAGTCAAAATAAAACAATGTTCCTCCAGGACCGGAACAGGACAGAACAAGAGCAGCGATACCACTAAACGAGACAGGACAATATAAACATTCAGTGCAAATGACAATGACTACATTGAGGATGTACAGTATTTGACCAGTATTATAGTTTAGCAGCAGAGATGCTATGTGCAAGAGTGCAAATGTGCACAAAAATGCAGGACATCAAAAAATAAATGTGTGCAATTATTAAAGTCTTGAGTTGTCCGACGGGGAGGGGGGTGATTGGTGGAGTGTGTGTTCTCACAACCCTCTGTAGGGTCTAGCGGTCCGAAACATTGCAATTTCCGTACCAGGCTGCGATGCAGCTACAGAGAATACTCTCTATGTTCCCTCTGTAGAACATGGTGAGGATTGGGGGTGGGAGGTGCGCTCTCCTCAGTCTCAGCAGGAAGTAGAGATGCTGCTGGGCTTTCTTAGTGATGGAGCTGGTGTTGAGGGTCTACGTGAGGTTTTCTGTGCTCTGGACGATCTCCACTGAGGAGCCGTTGATGCTCAGCGGGGAGTGATCATGTTGTGCCCTCCTGAAATCAACAACCACCTCCTTTGTTTTCTCCACGTTCAGGGAAAGGTTGTTGGCTCTGCACCAGTCTGTCAGCTGTTGCACCTCTCTGTACGCTGCCCATCTTAATGCTTCAGCAGACATTTTGGACAACGCAATACTTCCAACTTTGTGAACACAGTTTGGGGAAGAACCTTTTCTATTCCAGCACGACTGTGTCCCAGTGCCCAAAGCGAGCTCCATAAAGACACAATAATCACCCCTAAGCAGCACAGATTCACAGAATCCTTTCCTGCGATTTTTGGATGCAACTTGTGACCAAATCTTGCTAACAGTTCTGTCTCATTTATTGGAGGCTCATTTCATTTTCTTCGGTCAGCTCATCCCTGCGGCTCAATGGGAGAAATATTTGGGGACTGGAAAGGCATAGAAATCCTTCTCAAAACCTGTTGCTATTCTTCAGCCTGCATATACATTTTGGCACAATATTGAAGAATGCTTCAATATTGAGGAATTAATTTTTGTCTAATTGTGTAAGGCTGATAATAAAATTTTAAATAAAATAAAATAAACATTTGATTTTTCCTGATCCAACCCAGTGTGAAAGACCTTCCGCTAAAAAGACAGACCTGTTATGTCTTTTAAAACCAATAATTTGAAGCTTTTTGTTAAATAATGTGTTACTACAGACTAGAAAATAGCAAGTAACAGTAGAGTATTTCTTAGGTTTTCTTGTACAAAAATTTGGAAAAAAGCAATGTATTGTTCATTTCTTTCAAAAAAAAAACAAGGGTGAGCCTAATCACCTGGGTTGTGTAAATAACTGTTTATTTTAAAGTCAGTCAGGGAAAAAAAGGATTTTTTGCAAGCATTCTGTCCATCTCTGTGATATTGGAGAGGATGTTTATGGGTGGGCTGGATAGGAAGGTAGGATGTTAGAAGAGCACTGGACTAGAGAACCACCAGGGCCATCATCTGCTCCCCACCAGGCTTGTTAGTGAGCAGCCGCTCTGAATTGGTGATTGTGTGTGTGTACCCTGCCAAAGCCCACTGCATGGTGTTTGAACTCGCGTTTCAGCCTCAGGGCCGGCTCCCATGACCCCCTTTCTCTGATTCCATATGTGTAGTGTGTGTTGGCAGGATTTATAAGGATGAGGAAGCATTGCTTTACCAGCTCTAGCCTCGTCTCCATGTGACATAATTATGCACACAGAAACTGTGTCTCAGACGAATTTCTTGCTCCCTCTGACATGCATTAGCAGAACTTTCGTCTGGGTTATGGGTTCCAATGGGAGACAAAGTCTTCTTTTTTTTCTCCTTTTCCACCAATCCAAAGATAAAGAGCCAGAGTTTAGCCATTATTTTTTCATGCCTTGTGTGTTTTTCTCTCTTTTGAATACTGATGGGTTTCAGGCACACGTTTGAGGTCTGAGCCCAGCACATTCTCCACTCCTCCCCACTTCTTTTAATATTGAAGAGAGAGGAATGATTAGAGAGGGAGAGCCATGAAAGATGTTCATGACAGGGCCCTGAAGCGCCTCCTAGGTCCCTCTTGGCGTATCTACCTCCTACGCCTGGTCTTGCAGTATCTTTCATTATTTCTCACTCACCTCTCACTGAATAAAGTGGAGGATGTTTCTTAAAAGTGCAGCATCTGAACCTTCGACTGATACCACACTGCTGAAGTGAAGAGATTTTATGATGTGTTAAGTTTGACGTTGTTATTATGCGCAAGTATGAAGGGTCTCAGCAAGCATGCTGCAATCAGAAGAAATTCTGAAAAAGAATTTTGAAATCTATCAGTCTGGGTTACTTCTTTGACTCCAGTGAACCATAGATTGGGATGACCAAAATTCCTTAAATTGCACAGCAACGTCTGAGAAGGCACAAAAGAACCCAGACACACATCTAATGATCTGCAGTTCCCAGCGTTTACCACCATTAGAAAGGGACTGGACAAAAATGACATCCGTAGGAAAGCTGCAATGGAAAAACCACCTGAGGAACATAAAAGCTCAATTCAGGGTCAATTGTGGCCAGAAGTATGTGTTCCCTTACACTGCAAAATGGAAAGAGTGCAACGTCTTGGTGCAGATACCTCGGCTCACCTTCAGACGTCTCAGATCTGTTTTTATAGCTAGAGGAGGCCTGCACAATGTTTTTAAGTCGTTTAAATATTATGGCTTCCATCCATCTCTTTTTCTCAGGCACAGGCAGGTTGACGGCATTAACCCTGCAGAGTGAACATCATACAGATATCAGTACAAAGAATTTTTGATTTTTAGTCTAATTCTATAAAATGATGTCACATCTTTGTTTTATGGGAAACACTGGGAAAATGCAGCAAATTTGCTTTCCTATGAAATTCTGTCCCATTGGTTAAAATTAAACCATTTATTTCACAGGAGATTATTGGAAAAGAAAACATTTGATTTGCTATATTCACAGATTTATGAGAACGATTCATTTTATATTGAGAACGATTCGTTTATATTGCTTGCAATATGTATGTGCCTTGTAAGGAAATACAGACTTTCTTACTCACATTTTGAAAATATGCATGATTCCTCTCCAGAGAACTCACAAATGTGGAAAAAAATAGCATTGCAGAAAAATATTTTGACAGTCTTATTAAATTGGTTCATATGACTGTAGCTAACTAATCTTCAGAGCTAAAATAACAGGCAATTTTGCAGCTAAATTGGGTCTGTACACATAAGAGACTGTCCAGGAGTTCAACTGCAATACAGTAACTTACTCTGAAGTAAAAATGCACAAATGATCTGTATTTACATGTTTCTTTGAAAGATATGCTTAACTATCTCTGAAAGATCTCTCTCTCTAACATGTGGCCAAATTATAAATTGGTTTAAAAGAGACTGGTCTGTAATATCTTTGGGATATTTCAAGAAAATACCTACTGACTGATCATGTATATACTTTTTTTTTTTTTTAATTTTCATCATTCTGTGGTGGTTAGGACTAAAATATCAGAGGAATTCGCCTCCAAATTTCAGTGCCGTTTGTCCACGCTCTGGTGAATGTGCTGTATGAGCCCTGCAGGAGATCCTCTGTAAGCTGCAGTGATCAATAGGCCAGAGAGCTGTGGGCTAATCTACAGTGGATCAGGAGTGCAGCATGCGGGTGGTGGAGTGGAGAGTGCTGGATGTGCTCAAGTCACTCAGGACATTTTATACGTATACTGTATTTAGATGTCCTGCCTGCTTAGTGTCATCATATAGCCCTGTATCCTGATTCTATAGGCCGGTATTTCACTTGAGCACAAAAATCAATTAAAAGTTGCAGTATTAATCTTCACCTTGTAGGTTCACGTCCCTGATTATTCATTATATTCAACATTTGGTCAGAATGGACCCTCAGAAAATGCATTTATCCAGCCTGATTAGCTGCTGGTTAAGAGCAGTGCAGGTAGGGGGACAGCTTGGGTAGACAAATCAATTCACAGTGATTTGTAAGGCTGAAATGTGAGTGTGCAAACAGTGCTCTGTAATAAAGTTAGCCTCCTCTGTCATAAGCATTCAAAAAGTACATACAAAAGAAGAATATTTCCATGAAAACCAATTTATTTTCATGCAAAGCTTCTCTATTTACACCTTTGATCTTACTTTATGGCCTTTTCCATTTTTGTCAAATCGTGAACCAGCTGTAATATATATATAATTTTGAATAATCGTACACTTTCCCGCTAAGTAGCCCATTAATATCTGATACTTCCTCAGTGATTTGGTTCTGGCCTTGTTTACGAAGGGATGCATTAGTCTTCATTTGAATGCTGTAGTTAATGATTTAAGTGGTGCTGCCCTCCTGTGGTCGCAAAGGGTATTACTTAAAAACGGGTTCTATTTTAGAAAATGAAGACTGATGTGAGTGTACCATCTAGTGGCCTTTAGAAGATTATTTTAATGTTAGAATAAAGTGTAACAGCAAGGTGTCCTTCAGCCTCTAGATGGAGACAAAGGATGTAGAGCGTGCGGTTCCGCAAGTACAGTGTAGTCTGTTAGTCTGTCCAGTGCTAGCGTAGAGTACTGACGTCAGCTTATCTTTGGTCTTAAAGAATATATGGCTAGACAAATCTCCTGAAATGTTCAAACCACAGGGATTATGAAGCAGCTTAAATCGGTATGAATCATGCATAAACCCAGTCAAGCGCAGGACATGAGGATGGAGTACATATATTTTCAAAATAAAGCCTCCAGTAAATAAATGTGCCTGCAGTGAGAATATTTAAAGAATGTGCTTCACAACCATCCATCTATAAGGGCCCATTTAACTATCTACAACACCTGTTCTGGCGTCTTTAGGCCTTTCGCTTCCAGACAGGTTCACTACAGCGGATATGACCAGTTTCATGTGGCTTTTTTCTTATAGAACGTTTCTTATGAACGTCAACACACTCCTTACTCTAATTTTTCACTCTAATCTTTTTCCAACTAGTTAATATAATGTTAAATGCACACTATCCTTCAAAACCAGCTTGTTTTAAATGCAAATTTTTTTATGATGCAACAAGCATCATAAACAGTATATGATCCTATTCAGATTCAGTTACAAGGAGTGTTTCAACCCGGACAGTAACAAAGTCACAGTAACAGAAACAGTTATTCTGTGCAATAAAGAGAGCATGGAAAACTGTCATTTAAAAATGTTAATGGAAACCTCACAAATGTTGTTAGGTAAAGATGATGAGGGGGTGGATTAATAATAATAATATGCACATTAATAATAATAATCATCATCATCATCATCATCATCATAACAACAGTAATAGTAATAATAGTTGCATTTAGTTAGAGTTTGTACATAGTTGCTTTTAGGTAGTATTATTATTATTATTATTATTATTATTATTATTATTATTATTATTATTCACAGCTGCCGTTTCAGCGCTCAACTCGTGGTGGGGGCTCTGGATAAAAAAGGGGATATAGATGTTAAACAGCTCTTTCCTGACTTTGTCCTGATGTCACTGAGCGGGCTGTTTGTCATTCTGTCGGGCTACTCACCTTTCCACAGCCCCTCAGATATGTGGAGGATGATACAGCCTGTTTGACATGAGCTTGTGAGATGTCTGGGAAGGTGTGGAGAGGTCACTGAGGTAATGGGTGGTCTTCCATGGAGGCCGTGACCCTACCTCTGCTCCGGGCAGCCTGGCTGCACTCCTGCTGCTGTGAGGTGTTTGATTAAGTCACACACATGTCTGCGTCCACCTCTGGACCCTCCGCTGAATTTTATGCGCCTGTTGCTTTACACTTTTAAGTCTATTTTTTTGCATTTACTCTTAAACACTCACATCCTGTTTATCAGAATTGTGAGCATAATAGAAACGAAGGCCTTTTCTAAAGGGTGTTTATATAACATCCACTCCATTTTTGCCAGGTAATTAATAAGCCAGATTGTTCTGCAGCTCTGAAAGTATTGCCTCCCTTGTTAAAGATGGGTAAAAAAGGTCATGAAAATATCTTGGTGGTTAATTAGCGTAAGTCTCACATTGAAAATCTGACAGAACCCCACAATTATTTTACACTTTATACTCTTTCAACTTTTTTGCCATGACATCTTGTTTCAATGAGTTTCAAAAACTGTATGAGGTGACAAAAAGGCCAAATTCATCAACATAGGGAAGATTAGAGACTTAAGAGTTTTGACCTTCATAAATCAGGTAGTGTCTTATAAGACCATTGCCACTGCTATCGGCTAATTAAGACATTTAAAACAACCAGAGATGAAGTGAACCTGTCTGGAAGCAAAGATTCTTCAGGGGCTGAAGTTCATTAGCCAGGCAGGTAGGCTGTGACTAGACGTCTCAATCAGACTGGTCAAGATTGGTTAATAATAACCTAGTGTAGGATTTCCATGCATATCTTAACATCGCAAGGTTCCAAAAGAACTTTCATTTCATGGGTTCTCTCTGCTTCAACGACCATCAGATTAGTCAACTTTGACTGCCTGGTCATCATCATTGTAGCTTGACTGGTCTGTATTTGTCTATAATAGCCTATCACTATGAATCCCACATAGGATAACCTACCTATTGCATCAACCTACTGGCTGAGGGCAGGACTGGGCCTTTTTGATGAGGTTTTCCATTCGCCTCTTGACCTGAAGATATCAGCTGTAATTGTGTTTTGCTAATTATAACCTGTGAGGTAAAATGATCATCAAAATAGGATGCGATGCTATCATATGGGATGTATAACTAAATGGATTTCATTGAAACATTTAATAAACACATTTAAAAGACATTGATCTGCTAACCACTTCCATACATTCTGCTTCAGCATTAATGCCCAACATAGGTACTGTGTGTACCTGCTATTGCATTCATTGGAAGAAACCAGTAATAAAGGGTGATTTTGACTGTCATTTGACTTATAAGGTAAAATGATCATAGCTACATATTATAGACAATGATAGTAATACATAATGACAAATATAAAAAAATAATACATAATAAAGAAATAATGGAATAGAATGAATAAATGAAAAAAGTGTATTCAGATACAGAATCTCTAGCGGAGAACATGCCCCGACCCCCAGCCTAAATGGGCATGTCGCCCCGGGGTAATTGTCCCATTTTAAGATGTGCATAAGAATTCAATGCTACTTGCGACTGCGTCGTCTAAGACTTTTGCTTTGTCTCGTTTCATGCTAAAGAAGAGTCTGAACGGCGCTCACAGAGGAGAAATGATTAGCTTCTAAGCTGCCCTTTTCTCGTCAGCCAACAAAGAAAAAACGAAAACAAAAGCGTGGTATTGTGGCTTGTGTGTTTTTTTGCCAAAGCCGTCTTCTTCAGTTTCTAAATGGCTCCTCCGGGGCGAGTAAAGACAAGGCGAATGTTTCACATCTGATTGGAATTTCCAGGGGGTAGATTGCACTCGTGGGGTACCCTGACATTTGAAATAACAAAGAACTCTCTGAGGTTGCGAGTGCAAATTACCACATCAGAGGATGTGTCTGCCAGAGAAAAGGGGAAGTTCAGCTTGAGGCTCACCAGGTTTTATGGCGTTATCTTAATCAAGTGAATTAGTCAGCGCCCACATGGCCACCATTCATCTCAGAAACAACTTTATCACAAGGTGCATATTATTAGGGATATTATTCCTGTCGTGATTATGGGTTTTTTTTTGCCTGATGATAAATTGACATAAAAATAATTGTTATTAACAATGTAATGGTCTGTTTTGCAGTATAAGCCCAAATTGGCTGATTGGCTATCTATGCTGCCCAGCTGTCTTTACTTTGAAGTTAACACTCCGCTGTGATTGCATGAAGTGATACACTGCACGGTTTTGGATGTGTATGCTCAAATATGTATACAGTTACAATCCTGTGTGGTCAGTCAGACAAAAGTAATGCCTGGCCCAAACTACAGGATATCTAGCTCAGTTGTCTGGAGCAGAGATTAGAAGCCAGACCTCGTCCAACACAAGTGCCTGCTGTTGTAGCTGCAAAGGGGGGCTCGTCCTATCTACTCACAGTTCTAACCTGCCACAAACAGATGCTCAGCATAGTGTGGGAGGAATGCTGATTTTCTTAAACGAATGGTGGGCAAATTAAGCTTTGATGGGGGAAAATAAAACACAATTACCCAGATGACAAATTAAATCACACAGCCTGAGGGTGCTACAGCAGTGGTATGCTATAGCATTATCACTACAAACCTGCAATTGCCTTCTACTCTATTTGGACAGAAGTATTGGGGCACCTGACAGTTTTTCCAACAGAGACTTTAATGACATCACATTCAAATACCTAGACTTTAATATGGAGCCTACAACAGTAGGCATTTGTGTTGGACAAGAAGTTCTGGCTTCTGATCTCGGCTCCAGTTCATCCCAAAGGTGCTGGATGAGGTTGAGGTCAAGACTCTGTGCAGGCCAGTCAAGTTCTTACACACTGAACTCACTGGAAGTAAAGGGTGACCTGAATTTAATAATTAAGAGGTGTTTCCTACTACTTCTGTTTTTATAGTGTACCTTGGATACTGTTGCTCTTTCTGGCAAGTATGGGCAACTCATGACAAGTGTTTTCACACCTTTGCATGACATGTATCTCATGTCTTTGTCGCCTGTCTGCATCAACTCTCTGAATCTCCCTGTACTTGATACTGATTGGTTTGTAGATGGAAATGTGTCTGGTGTGGTCTCAGAAGGTTAAAAAGGAAAATTCATCAATTAAACATGTTTTTGATGGCATCTCATGTTTCTATATACAACTGCTGCTGTTTCTTGATCTTCAGTTGACATCTCTATCCTACCCTCTCTTATCCCCCCTCTCTTAAAATAAGTGAAATAACTCAATATTTCTCTCTCCATGTGCCACTGTAGCTCATTTTTACTTCTCTTCAGGTATATTTTCTGCTTCTGGTGTATAATGGGTGATGTTAGCCTGTCTCTACATCTTTTAATTGGTCTGGAAGTCCAAACCGTCCAAGAAAGTGTTTTTTACACTGCAAATGAACCAAATCATGGTTCAACTTGATCCAGTTCAAGACCGATGGGTGCCACTCCCTGTTAGTCCTGGTCTGTTTAATCCTTAAGTGTTTTCCCTTATTTCAGAAACGAAATTAAACACAATAAGGGCATGTTAAGGAGCATGTTAAGGATCAGGTGTGTTGGGAGCAGTGAAAACACTCTGCAGGAGCAGGACTTGACAAACCCATTTCCCCTCAATAGCTTGTTAACTAGTTCTGTGCTGGAAGCAGGTCTGCTGTAACACCAGGTGATCATCAACCCTCCGCCTGGAGATCCACGTTCTTGCACACAAATGAATCTGACCAAGCCAATCATAGTCTTCAGAAGAAAATAATGAGCTGGGACAGGGGCATCAGGTGGTCTACTGGAATGCTGAGCTCCCGAGACTGCTCTAGAACAGCTCAAGGTTCAAGGTTACTTTGTCATCAGCAGGTGTGAACGGGTACATAGTTCAATGAGATATTTCTCCACGGACCATGGTGCAACATACATCAATATTCAAACAATGTTTTCCAGTTCCACACTGTCCATTTTCACTGCTTCTAACACATGTGATCCACTAATCAGCCGGTTATCAAGCCCTTACTGTGTTGACGTGGGTTTGGTAAAGAAGGGATGACACTAACAGGATCAGGATTGGCAAAAAAAAAGACCCACATTATTGGAGCGACTCAGTAGAACTATTTCACTTTGTGGTCAAACAGTCTTGTGAAAGTGATGAGTGTGTAGAAACTTTTAAAATGCCTTTGTGTAATATAAAGATCATTTACCATTTCCTTTATATTACATGGAGGTTCCTCAAACTTGACTGGCACATCTCGTTTACAAAAGTGATTCTCTAAAGAACAATTGACTGAAAAGTTCTTTGGAGAAGCCAGAAACGTTCTATGGCTTCAAGCACTGCCTACAACACACCTGATCCAACTAATCAGCCAGTTTTCAAGCCCTTACTGTGTTGACGTGGGTTTTTGGTCAATAAAGGAAGACACTAAAAGGACCAGGATTGGGGGGAAATGGACAGTTAAACCTAACAGACTTAAACTAGTAGCACCAAACTAGCTTCCTACTGTTTCAAAAGTTTGACGCTGTGTTTTGCACAGCAAAGCCCCCGCGTGTCTCTTGTTTCAGGCTCTGTAACCCCAGGTTCTCATTGCTCAGGAGGGGCAGACGAATTTGAACCCATGACCTCCCAATCTTGGAGGCATCGCTCTTGCCATTGAACCACAGGGTCCCACAGTTAACATGCCTATTTTGGAAATTTGACTTTCAGATGAGGTCTGCTGTTCGAGACATAAAGCTAAAGACTGATTAGAACCTGGAACCACTTTGTCTTGGAGACAGTGCTCTTACCACTGAGCCACAGGATCTCACAGCTAGTCTGCCTTTTTTGGCACATTTCATTTTCACTTTCAGGACAAAAAGCTTGATTAGATCCCACAAGCTTCTGTTCTTAAGACCACTGCAACCTAACACACTTTTTAATGATATTTTACTTCCAGATGAATGTGACGTGCATGATATAAAGTAGACAACTCAGATTTTATCTCTTCTAGATTTGAGCCCATCGTTTAAACTAGTACACTGTAGAGCCAGACTGAAAGCTCTGCTTATTTTTTGGAACATTTGACTTTCAGAAGAAGAGTGACACACAACACATTAAAAGTAAGACACTGATTTGATCCTACAATTTTCCGATCTTGAGCCCACAGATAAAGCCAGTGAGCTACGGAGCTTGACAAGCTTTTTAACTTATTTAAGATGTTTGACTTTTAGAGAAAGCGTGACATGCAAAACATACAGTTGAAGACTCTGTTTGATCCCTTCTGTTTTTCACAGTAGCTTAAACTGGCTTGGGACATTTTGTGAATATTTGACTTTCAGATGAAGTGTGACATACAAGACTTAAAGTCTGTCAGGGACCGACCAGACAAGCATGGGGAGACGCAGAAAAATAGGTTTTACAAAAAATATGTTTTATTTTTCCAAAAGAGTTCTTGACTCAAAAAAAAATGTTTTGTAAATATTCAAAGAATAAACAAACAAAAGTTAACTTATAAATTTTAGGCCTTAAATAATAAAGTAAACAAAAAACACACAAGGGATGACGACAATTATTACACGACAACTTAAACTTAAACTTAAAAGAAACAGTAAGTAATGAATCAACAAAAGAAACAACTGTGTGCACCCAGATGTAACTCAATGTGAGACAATAAATAAAATAAAAGAATAAACTTGGTCAGTCTCTTTTCATGGGTAAATAAACAAAATAACCAAAGACAAATTGTTTACCCTGCTGTTCACTGCTGCTGTTCACTGCTGCTGTTCACTGCTGCTTACAAGGTGCGGCTGTCCTGTCAGCCGTCACAAAGTCAAAGACTTAGGTTTGATCCCATGACCTCATGTTTCTGAAGTCAAAGTTTAAACAAGTGAGTTTTATTCTATATGTATCTTTCACATCTCAGCCTGAAGAATGAGTTTGAAATGAACAAGCTGTCTTTAAGATATATGACTCAGATGAAGTGTGACATGCAAGAAGTAAAGTTGAAGACTCAAGATTGATCTCACAAACCTTTTTGAGACAGTAGCTTATACAGTGAGCTACAGAGCTAGGTCAGAGGCTTGGTTCATTTTGTGGATATTTGACTTTCAGATGTCACGGGATATGCAAGACTTGTATCTTTCAGATTCCTAAATCATCAGAAATATAAAGAAGTCACTGAAGTGAGCCAATTTCTCAATGCTAATCTTCCTTTCAGGCAGGAAGACTGCAAGCCCTTCACCTTCTGGCTCTCATAAACAAGCTATGGCTACATCTAAGCCCAAATCCAGGGGTGCCAAACCTGTGAAGAGTCCCTGGAGGACCACACTTCTGCAGACATCTGTATTTTCTCGCCTTTAAGCTCAGCTTACAAAGCTTTACCGACTCTCTGATGAGTTTAATTAGCTGTGGTTGATGAGGTTCAGATTTACATGGACAAATTAATATTACTGATAAAATCCATAAATCCGTTACATCTCAAATAAAAGAGTCTTTGGACTATTACACCAGTGATGTGTAGCTATGATGTTTACATAAAAAGATCAAAAACTCCAACCAGTTTGCCGACATTAAATTAAATAGGCAGAACACTGTTAGTTTAATCTGAGCTACTGACATTTAAGTTCAACTGATGATATTGAAATGAACTTGCTGGGTGTTACTCAGTGCTGTGGTGGTCGATTGCCACCACCTTTCCTTATTTTCCACACAAACCTGCAGTTCTACAGCTAACATGAGTCTCGATTAGCTTGTACACTGCTGATAAATCATCTTTTTCAACAGACGAGTATTCACTCCTCACATCAGATACCCTAGGGTGTCTGTGACCCTGTCATTGGTGCACTTTTGGTAGGAACTGACCAGGAATCCCCACAAGACCTCCTGCTCTGGAGATATACAGCTGCAGTTAAAATACTTCTTGTAAATTTAAACTTAAGCATGTAATCAGTCAATGAATGTAATAAAATATATATATAACCAAAGCTATTTGCCACTATGTTTTATCAAGTTTGTTATATGAAAACAAGTTACCCTCAGAGCATGGGCGGACGGAACCATAATAGACTTCCATATTGAAGTCTATGTATCAGAATACAATGTCATTTCAGTCCCTGTTGTTGTAATGGTCAGACGTCCATATTTTGTCCATATTAGGTGGATATGCATGTCCCCCATGAAAACCAGCCGAGATGTAGAGCTGCGTGCTGTGTGCACCCACAAGAACAAGAAAGCAATGAACTTTCAATGTAATTTTAATGACACCCTGCATAAACATGCGATGAAATTATTGTTGGCATTAAGTAAATAATGCATTAACGCGATAATAACGTGTTAACATACCCAGCCCTAGATAAAATCTAAATCAAGATTTCACTCTATAATGTAAAGCTGTGGGATAAATAAATACAAATCTACACAGGAAAGACCACTGGCCTTTTGGTCTGTCTCCTGCAACATTCAGTTTGCCAGTCATAGTATGAGAGAGGAAGGTATTTTAAAGATCGATTATGAGTGTATTTCCCTGAGGACATCAAGCAGCTGAAGCTGAGTGATTATCATGTACTGTGGAGCTTCAGAGGCGGCTCAGTGTTGTGTTTCTTTAATAGCATGGCTCATATGGTCTTAAGTAGGTGGAGTATAGATATTTGCTCTGTTGAGTGCTACCGGTTTTGCGCTGTCACTCAGAAGAGAGTTCTCAGGGATGGTGACATGACTTAAGGTCACAGACTACTTTCATGCTTCTTTCAATGCAGGGCTTTCATGCCATTGCTATGACACAGCTGGATTGGACATGAAATGATGACAAAGAGAATAATTGGTGAATGGGAATACATTTTATAAGCTACTGCAAAACATTAAAATCTAGTATTTATTTCCCAGTTCTCTTTTGTAGTTTCACCCACCAGCAACGACTCCCCTATCACTAAGGCTGCACGATTATGGCCAAAATGTTAATCACGATTATTTTGATTAATATTGAAATCACGATTATTAATCA
>JBBPDB010000134.1:6248774-6261203 GCA_037974465.1 Brachypetersius altus
CTTGATTTAAAGTGTATAAAACTTTAATGGTAGAAAATCGATCAGTGGGTTGTACAGTAACGTTCCAAGAGCACCCCTGCATATAGAAAAACCGTGTTGTTTTGTTTTGGTTAAAAAAAAAAGCCTAAAATTGCCCATTTTAAAGTGTAAACCCAAAATATGCCCCCACATATGCTTCCAGAACACTTTAATTTCATTTTAAACTTTAATGCATTATCCTTAAAGAAAATGTAATGATAACCCCGTATTCGCCTTTTTTTTATTTAAATTCCCCACCAAGGAATTTAGTAGCGGTATAAAAGTATTGAGGTGAATGTTTTTTGGGGAATAACCACTGATCTACTCAGGCTAAAAATACAAATGAGGGCTTGTTGGAAAGATCTCCTGGAGTTTAATCAAGTTTAAGTGTCTGAGTGCTTGCACCGCGGAGAAATCGCGCATGGAGTGCTGGGGCTCAACCCTGGTGTGAAATTTGAAAAAAGTGCCCCCTTGTGTGAAAGCATCCAGAAAAATATTTATTGACACAAAAAAAGCAAAAAGGCAGAGGTTATTTGCAGTTTCCGCGTTATTTCCACGTAAAACTGTGAGTTCGGTTCTCAAAAACAATCTGTGTGACTGAACCCGCGACTCCTGATCTGCGTAAAACTGGGGGGTTACTGTATTAGAAAAATGAGTGTTGAATTTTGAGACCTCTAAGAACTCTGTATAGAGCCCGGTTGCCGAGCTCCTCTGACTGTTTAATTTTTTACATTTGCCACAGACCGCTCTATTAAGTACTATGTTGGGGGCTTTCTGTAGGTAGTTATCTCATAGACTATATCATTTACCCAGGGAGGAAACAAAATACCAAGAGACTGTGAACCCGGCTAAACATTTGTTAATGTAGTTAATGACTTTTTAGTGGTAGCAACATTAGTACAGAGGAAAATACAGAGGAATCTGCTCCAAGGTCAGTTCTCTCAAGCCCTTTTCAGCATCCTCTGAAAAGGATGCCTGTAGGGGTGAAATTTTGTTTCACAATGATGACCATCACTGATCACGCAGAATCCTGAGAAGTCAAGATCCACTCAGTTGTTTCATAAATATTTGTAATCAGATGAATTCTTTGTGTGGTCAGAGATGTACAGTAATCCCCCTCTTTTCGCTGGGTTTACCTGTCAATAGCACCATGCGTATAGTGAAAAACTTTACCTTTAAAGAAAATGTAAAGATATATAAATAATCATAATCAGAAAACCCATTAGCATTAACGGTTAGCATTAGCAGTGTCCTGCAAGTGAAAAGAAACACTCATACATAAAAGAAACATTGAAATAACTCTCTATACCCACATGTTTAGACAGGGTACAACTTACTAATATTAAACATAGATAACTGTTGAAAATGTGGTGAGGGTTAGAAACACTAAAATAGAGGACAAGACATGGAGCAGTCATGCTACATAATGCTGCAGCAGGCCTCTTTTTTTTTTTATGGTGGTTTGACAACTTTTTAGTGTATTACTGCCACCGCTGGGCTGGTGATGGTAATACAGTTGGGTTCTCAGAAAAATTTGCGTTAAACTAAATGCTGATGCGCATAAAACTGAGGTGATACTGTATATCCATATACAAATATCTATGCCCAAAACAAACATAGGACCTCCCTTGCTGCCTTCTCCTGCAGAGACTCGTCATGGAACAGCAGCCATTCCTTGGTAAGTCTCATCAAGGCTCTCACCAGCAGGCTGCATTTCCCTCCCTGCCTTTGTACTAGCTGGGAAGAATCACTTAAATGCAACAAATAGATGCCAGATCGATCTGGTCAGCCAGACGGTAGAGTGGATTTCTAACACGGATCCATGGTAATAAAGGCCCCGGGGGTGGGGAGGCCCTGCGATCAGGCCGGAGGAAGAAAGATGGATTGTTATTGGGTCCTCTCACATTGATTTTATGTACCTGGCTATTTACGGGGAGAAAAGAAATACAATTATTGTCTTGCGGGCAAAAGCGGTATTTCTTGCCTTTAAGTGGCTCTCGCTTTTAACCGCTTCTGTGCCAATAATTGGATATTCTCAGCCAAAGCCGTCCGCTGGCTGACAGTGTGGATATTGGTACATTGAAGCTTATTGAGAAACCTAATGTGCCGTTACATGATGAATTAGATCGCCGCACTGTGCAGAATTCCCTTCAGAAAAGATGGTTTGTTTCTTCAGATGTCTTCCCTTATATCCGGAATGACTTTGGGATGGCGTGTCAGTGCGTGATCTGAAGGCTCATATCGACTACATGTCTACTTTAGTTGTGCTGAAGTAAAATAGGAAACATCCTTTGTTGAGATGAATGATAACACAGCAGAAGTAAACAGCTGTAATGAGGTGTTAACACAAATATGAGTTAACTGTTGGACTTGAGGGCAAAAGATCTAAACTGTAGACTAATGTACAAATTTCTCGTTACAGTAATAGTAACATATTTTACTTAGAATTTCTGAGAAATTCTGAGAAATTCTAAAAATTTGTGGCCTATATTAGGAACCCTAAGCAAACAAGCCTAAGCATTTTTTGTCTGTGCAAACCTGATCCTAGCATCAGTGAGTAATACTAACAGGCAGCAGCTTTGAATTGTAAACATTTTGTTTAGTATTCTGAGTAGAGTTTTAACATTTCCTCATACGCTGATAACGGTTGGGCAAAATTGACCCGTAATTAGTTCCAAAAGAGGAAGAGATAATCCTAAAGGTTATCTCTCTGTTGCTTTGAAACTAAGAAAATCCAATTATTATTTAAAAAAAAACACAAAAACAAGAATTGACAAGTATGCTTCTTTTAAGTCAATGCGCTCCATGAAGATAAAGACATGAAACAGTTACAAAACGCTTGTCAAACCCACAACTCCATCCACCAAAGAGCTGTTGATATATTAGGTTATGGCTGAACGTATAGATTGGCTCTAGTCAAAATGACAGAATGGTATAATAAATTCTGTTAAGAAAAATGCTTTTAGTTATTTTTTCATGAATTGCGAGGCACCTCAAGCAACATAAAACATGGAAGCAAGCAGGTGAGATGAAAATAGAAGTCCCAGTCACACGCTCGGTATTGATCTTTTGGGCAAGACCTCGAACTGTAGAAGAAGAAGAAAAAGCAGTAATAAAGCATACACCGCCATTCTGAATTAATGAGGAACATCTTGATGGATATTGTAACTTGATGGACATCATACTATCTTCTGCCCAGAGTTTGGTGATGACAGGTAAGATGTTTTATCCCGAGGCAAATTCTTGTGCCGCTAGCTTGCTTAGTGAAAGAATAAAAGGTAAGATGATAGAGAACATAGATAGACAATAAACAATAGTGCAACACAATGGCAAGAACAATAGTGAAACAAATATTGTAACACTGACATTGCTTTGTGTAAAGATTTAGGGTACTTTAACAAAAGAGCAGTAATGCAAAAGGGCTTGTGAATGTGGCTTAGTGTTAATGCAATAAAAATAGCAGAAGAAATTGTAAGGAGATCAACATTCAATAAAATTTTCTCAGTTCACAGATTAAATAACTGAGTTGTATAAACAGTTGAGTTTACATACAGTGCGAAGAACTTGAGTGGAGAAGGTGTGAGTGTAGGACCTTTATCTGCACATTCTAGCTCCGCCCCTCCCCACCATAGAGATCAATCATTATTGCTGGCAACTCCAAAGAATGGATTCTGCAGAAATACTAGACTTTAGGGAGGAGATAAAGCTTATCAGGCTAGTCAGGTTCTGCTCAGCTAGACTCATATCCCCCAGTCTGAGGAGAGATGATTGGACTTGATTAGGGACAATCAAACTTGGCGCCCTCCTGGCGCTGCGTTTCTGCTGACTGTGCAATCAATGCTCAGCTGACTTGAGAAGCCGATTTGGCCTGGAAGAACCCCGCGATGCTATCGTATGCTGCTGCGCTAATCCGCCCTGGGTGAGGATGAGATTTTTAAGCCGCAGGAGAAAACCTGGAGATCTTCTCCTGCTTTGACTCAGGCCAGCAGACAGCAAATAAACCTAAAAGTCAGATTTTTTTTCTGCAAGAGGTGGTTGGCTATCCCCTCCTGAGAACGCTCTGATGTCAGCAACACCCTTGTAACAGCACTGGTGCTTCTTCAGTCCATGCCATGCTGTGACTAAGAGAATGGTGTTCATCAGGTTTAGCTGTTCATCATTAGGGTGTGGCCAATCTCCCTTATAAGCCAAGCTGATATAAAACAGTTTGGGTCTAAAATATGATTATCTGTGTCTAAAATGGTCAGTGTGCTTGCCTGTTTGAATACCCATCCAGGAAAATGTGTATTACTGTAAGTTTTAGCATTATAAAGGTGGGGGCGCTGGTGGCAGCTAGTGGCCTGGTGGTTAGGGAGTTGCCCCTGCTATCAGAAGGTTGTGGGTTTGAATCCCAGGATTGCTAGGGACACCACTGAGGTACCTTTGAGCAAGGTACCATCCCCACACACTGCTCCTGGCTGCCCACTGCTTCACATGGAAAATGGATGGAATGCAGAGAATGAATTTTACACTGTTCACACCCTGCACTGTGTTCATAATGTTTGTATTGCTTGCCTGGACTCTCTCCTGCATCTCAACTGGAGGCTTGTTTTAGTGCACACTTATGTGATAAACATCTAAATTAACAAATGTTTGCAAGCACTCATTAAAAGTTAGTTTAATGTTTACCTCTGATATTTATAAAAATTGCTTTAGAACACCACCAGGAAAAGCCAGGAATATTTTAAAAGGAGTGCTTTGGGGAGCCGAACCATCAGGAGCAGGAACTGGCACACAGACTGCACTCTTAAAAGTGAAAGGGGGAATTGTATAGCTGCAAATATAACCAATTATGAATTATGCAGACACACAAACCAAAAACTAACAAATCTGCAGGCCGAACAGCAGTTATTCCCACCACATTTTACACACACAAGCCACACCAGCCAATTGGGGTGGATACGGGCAACAAAAAAGAAGCAAGTGATTGTGTGTTATGATTGGTTCTTGTTTGAGTGGGCTTTGTATTTACGTTCAATGAGTTTGAGTTTCAAGTGTTGGTCAACCCTCACGATTACCCTGTATGTTTCCTGCACGTGATCCCATCCTTATGCGTCTGCTGTTAGGTGTACTTCTGATAGTCCTTCTCTTACTTTAGGTAAACTGATGGGAAGCAGCTTCCAAGTAATATATGCAGAACACTATTGCATCTCTTTGTCTGTGGGACATATTAAGCTCAGTATTGCAATCATTTGTTTAATACTTACTTACTTACTTACCTAGTTCACTTACATTGTTCAAAACCTAAGTGTGTTTCAACATATTGCCTTTTGTCACAGTTTTATAAAGGCAATAAGGCATTTGTATGGTGCTTAACACTACTTTGTGAGCATGGTGACATCACTGTAAGGCTTGGCCTCTAATGGCCTTTTGCTTTGTTTGAAGTGGTGAAATGCAGCAGCCAGGATGAGGAAGGTGGATTGCCAGCGCTGTTCTATGTCACCCAGAGGCCTTTGATGAAAAATGAAGCAAAGCTAGCAAAAAGGTATTTACACCAAATATGGTCGGGAGCCTTCCAGCTTTTCCTTCCTTTACACCAGCACGGGAAGAACTGATTACCAGCTAACGGGCAGAACCATCAATCATCCAATCACAGTCCAGGCGAGACTGTGTTATTCAAACAACACGCCAAAGGGAAAGATCATTTGCATCCCTGGTTTCCATGATTAAGGCGTGGGCTGTAATTACGTGAAGCTTGGTGGCCACTACAATTTTTCATTGACGTGCTTTGCAGATTCTGACCTGTCTCTGACATTGGCAACTTCGCTTAATAGCTCTGGTTTCAGTCGTTTCCGTTTACGCTAACCTGCAGGTGGAGCCTCTGACTTGCCAACTTGGAACTCTTGCTGAAAATATACGGCTAATGTTCCGGATGTAATTACAGACCTGCCAGACATAGCAGGGGGGTATTTAGCATCTGTGTGTATGTGCGCTGGTAAAATGTAAGTCATAGTGTGTGTTATCGGTGAGTAATCACATGAATGAGAACTCCTGCTTTCTGGTTCACCCTTATTAAATTATTACAAATATCATGTATTTTATTGTAGAATTTCTCTTTTTCTGGCAGTCTGTCCTTTTAGCTGATAAAGAAAACGGGATTGTGAAGTGTAGGTCCTCTGAAGAGCCTCGTTGAAATTTCAAGCCCTGGGTGTCATCATTTAGAGACAAAATGAAACGAAATTGAGACTTTGTGCCAAGCGCCTTCATTCCACATTTCTTCCCCCAATATGAGCTTCATAACTGCAGGAGGAAAGTGCTGCTTTGCCTTTAATGTTTTACTCATGAGCCAGACGGAATGCTGTGAGAGACTGATCCACCCTCCAGTATTTGTCAGCATTAAACTGGTAAAATAAGGAAAGAGGGGTCAGCTTCATAAATTGGAAAGAACAGACGGTCGTATTAAATTTGCAGGATGGGGACTTCTGGGTCATAGTATCAGTAGAATGAACAAAATGGCTATCAAAGAAGTCCAGTTTAGAGCATTTAAAATAGAAAATTAAAACTAATTTACGTTTGCCAAGTCATGTCGAGTCAAGTAGGTTGTATTGTCAATTCTACCATGCACACATAGTACACAGTGAAATGAGATAACGTGCCTCCAGGACCATGGTGCAACACAAAAGCAGAGTAGAACAAAACAGCACAAGACAGGACTCAAAGGTGTGCAAGAAACACAAAAATACAATTAGACAAGACAACAAATAGCTACAGTCTGGATGAATATGGTATTCTGTCTGCAAAAATGCAGCACAGATTTAAACAGCAGTAAGTATGATGTGCAAATGTAGCAGCAACATGACAGAAAATGTGTAGTGTAATAAATAGATGTGTATTTACACAGGTAAATAAAGTCTGAGTAGGTGTGTGTGTGTGTGTGTGTGTTGGGGGGTGGGGTGCATTGTTGGAAGGCAATCCAGTGTCCTCTCTGTAACTCTGTATGGAGTTTACATGTTCTCCCCATGCCTGTGTGAGTTTCAGTTATATGATCTGGTTTTCCCCACAACATAGATGGACTGGAGATGCCAAGCAGCCCTAAGGTGTGTAATTGTGTTTATCTGAGCTTGCAGTACATTAGCAGGGTGTTTTTTCTAGGGTGTTTTTTCACCTTTTGCCCTGTTAGCACTGGATCAGGCTCCGACTCTGTGATCCTGGTTAAATATTAGTGGCTAAGATAGCGAATGAACGGCTTAAATTGATCTCATTCATGAATCAGCTGAAATTAGTCAGCAGTAAGCATGATGCTAATGTACTGTTTAAATGATATTATTGATAATTTTTGTTTGTGTATATTAGCATAGTGTACCTCATATTAAATATTTTATTTGGATTTATTTAGATTAAATTTTATACTGTTCTGAAAAAAGTCTGAATCTCACACTCATTTATTTGCATTTTTACCACAGTGTTTTGATAGTGTTCAGTTATATGTTTCCATTAATAGAATGTGGGATTCTAAAATACTCTGTATACCTTGTTGCTGTCCAGTTCCATATGTTTTTGGTTTAAAAACAAAATTGAATCTAATTTGTTCTGGCTGATCCAACCACTGCATAGTTTTTTTTTCTTTTCTAATTCAACATTGCGATACAGTCTTTAAAGGTAAAATAATCTTTAATTGGGTACTGGATGCCTGCCAGGCATCTTCCATGCTCCCAACACATCTGACTGAACAATAACCTTATTACCAAGCCTTTCTAGGGCTAAAGTGGGTGGCAAGAGCAGGAAAACATTAGAACATGCAGGCCATGGGGACTCCCAGGACTGAGGTTGTACATATCTATTTGACAAATGTCATGTCTCTAATATAAAGAATTGAAAGAATACCACTCACATGCAGTTTAGAACTGCCACACATGCTCAGTCAGAAACAGCCCCTAACTGGTTGACTTAACACAATGCATCATGGGATTGCAAGTGTATAACAAACAAGTGTATAACAACGTTTTACAACCAGGAGCAATGGATAAATACTCACAGAAGACATTCAGTTTTGGGATAGATCTTTATGGATGTATTTTGCTTCAGACAGACAGTGCAGTTCTGAAGGGGATGTGATCACACTATTGGAAAAGTGTGTCTCTGGCATGCAGCCTTCCCAGGATATTTAGATAATATCTTGTGCAATGTCATGAGCCTGATGTCATGATACTTTCTTTGTCAGGTTATATTTAGTTTTTTAAGCATCATTAAATTGATAGAGCATGGAAAGCACATGGTTGTGGAGTGCTGCAGCCCTGCTAAAACAAACAGCCGTCTCTTATCCTCTTAACAGAAAATGACATAGAGCTTAATATGTTGGACCACGACCATATATTGACACAGCTGTGGGCAGAAAATGATCACAAAATCCTGTCAGGAGCAAAAAAAAACGATCTAATCAAGTATTATAGCTGTCTGTTTAAACACAGGCTTTAAAAATGTCCTGCTTGCCTCTGTATTAATGCCTTGGTGGTGCTTTTTGAATATCGCAAAACTCTCAGACTGGTCTGAGAATGAGTGCATTAAGGGATCAGACTTTGCATTAGGGTTGTTCGGACTTCAATTTGTCTTTTAATCTTCTCTTAAATATCTCCAATAAGACGTTCTTCCAACTGAGGAACTCGCTCTCACTCGCTCTGGCCTGCAAAACTCCTGCGCGTAATCCAGTGGCCAGGGTTGAACATCCAGTCACCGTTCCTCAGAAGAGGAAAGGATTTTAGATTAGGAAAGTAGAGATGATAACGTCTTTCAAAAGAAGGGACTTCTTCAATTGCCTATCACTCACAGGAGATTACTCTTTTGCTGTTATAATGGCGGCTGAAATAGCACTTCAATGACATTTTGACCGAAGTTAAGCCAGGATTGCCCTGTGTGGCTGGGTATTGTGCACACAATGAATGACACCCTTCTGTTAGCCATAGAAACACATTTACACTTGTCCAAAGTCCCATTACTGGTTGAACAACCCAAGGCATGAAACAATCAATTCAAGCAACATATATATAAAAAAGAACAGCTGTAGCGGACTACTGGCATTTCAGAAACAATTCGTTCGTCATCCTCCGAAACGTATTCTGACTCCACTGATAAATATCACTCACAAGATATTGTTTTGGAATCCACTTCGCTTTGTGGGGATGGTAGAAAACCACATTTCATACCAGCAAGATTTTGACGGCTGCTATTTGTTTTTCCACCAAGAAATGAAACTGACGAGGCACGCCTAACTTTACCCAATTGTTACAGTATATCCATTATTTCCCTTCCCAAACCTTCTCTCACCTTGTAGGAAAAATAAACACGCTGAAAACCAGGAACGTAGCATAACCTGGAAGATTAGCTTATACATGATGAATGAAGCAGAACTCCTCTTTGCGTGGGACATTTTTGTATCACTATAGGCAATGAAATATATTTTGAATATCACCCCTAGAATTAATGTGGCGCGTTATGAAATACCTAAAGGTGAAGATATTTGGTGTGTATGACAACATAAATCTGAAAATACAGTAGTAATTAACATTTGTCATTTTTTTGACGGGGGGTTGGAGGATTTCATATTTGTTTAACTGAGTCATCGTGAGCCAAGAAGCAATAACTTTGACAAATAGCTTCAGCGCAGCGTGACTGCATTGTAATGCATTAAAAATACTGGCTTCAACTCAAGTGTGACTGTGTGTCTTTCAGGCCCTTTTCACCCATTGAGATGATGGCAAGTATACACGGTTGAGGGTATCTCGTTTCCGAGGCTCTGGTGGTGGCAATAACGAACAGCTGCCAGACTCTTTGAGACCCTCTGAGGGCCCAAATAGAAATGTTGGTCTATAGGCAGCTTAATCTTAACTGCTGTCCTCTCTGTGCCTCAGCCACAAGCCTTAGTGCTTTAACGGACCAGCAAATATACTTAAAGAGCATGACAGTGGCGGCTACCAGACTTTCAAAAAGCAGCTGAATGCGACCAGAATATACTTCCTTAACCTCATGATAACTCGCTCGGGAGCTCAGGTTTGACGGATGCACTCCATTTCACCTCGAAAGACAAAGTGTTGAAAGACCACAAGCAATCTGGGCAAATATGTCTAAGATTACATGGTGTCATTTTTTTCGTGAGGTGATGTGACACAGTGATGTTAGGATGAGGACAGTGTCAGGATGGGTTTTGGACAGTTTGGAAAATTAGTAAATTGCAGGGAAATCAATTCCAAGTCATAAAATGCATGACTTTAAAGGAGAAAACAGATTAGATCAGTTTTGAGAACAAACATCAAAAGTCTTGGTCTTGATCGGGATATGTCTGGGTTTCTTCTCTTGTTTGGACAGCAGGACCTCTTTCACCTGGTCATACACACCTTACTGGCTTGACATCATCGATTCGTCTTGGACATACGGACCACGGTCAATCGATAGTAGAGGTGGCAAGCATTTTTTGTCCTCAGTGACATATTGCACATCCAGTACCAGGTAATCCCTGTCTAACTGCTCTAATAAGTCTCCCTCCATTCTGTGCAGGAATACGGCCAAATTGATTTCTTTTGTGCTTACATAGCTGCTCAACCCAGTTCATCGCATCTATTTGCTCACACTGTAGGGAGTTTCTCATCACCTTCTCTCACTTTCTAGTTCTGGGCCTTCTTGTTTCTGCTCTCGCATTGCGCCCACAATTTAATGGCTCTTGGAGCTGTTTCCACTGCTGACCCCTCACTGCTTCCTAAGACATTTCATCTCCAGCTTTACTCAGGTGAACCTGTTCATAGATGAGAGGATGACAGCAGAGCAGAAGCTGCCTTTAGGAGAAAGAAGGAAAGAGATGGAGCATGAGATAGAGAGGGAGGGACAGCGTCTCACCAGGGGGCTCTGAGAGAACACAATCTATAAGGATGGAATCTGGTCTGAAACCTTGGCCAAGACATGAATGCCTCTTTTTCTGGCTTGCCTTTAAAGGCAAGTGTGCTAATCCCATGCTAATGTGAGCGTGTTAATCCCCAACATACCAAATCGAAAAAGGAATCTGGTCAGGATGGCGTCTACTAAACCACCCCCAGGGATAAATCCATTTCAGCAACTATAGGTTGCTTTTGTGATTGGCCAAGAAACTTCCTCTTATCATGGCATGATGTTCCAGAAATTCCTGAAATAAAAAGGGAGCAGAAAAATGGGATTCCAAGGAGTCCAACCCGTTAAGCCCTTTTAGACCCTCACTGTAACGCTAGAATACTGAAGCATTCAAACATTGAGAACCTTGTAAAGAAATGCATAAAAATGCTGATCGAACTGACAAAAAATGTTGATTTGAAGACACAGCACTCAGAAACAGGGTTGGGCCACTTGGACAATACTGGCCATTTGTTGTGAAACTGATTTAGTTTAATTGGGCAATTAGTGAGGATTACAGAAGGGAAAGAACGGGTCCATGCCTTCACAGATTAGGGCTTATTACTGACAGGCAGTTTAGGAACAGCTTGTAGACCTACATGGAGCCATCCCTGCACCTCAGCTTATTACTTCATTGTCACAGATGCTGATAGCTCTGCTCATTCGCTTATTATTCCCTCTAATTGATTCGAGGCCAGAAAGAGATAAGTCCTCAAATCTAATTAACCATGACCTTTTCCCAGTGCAGCCTCCCCAGCCTAAACGAGCTTATTGAGTAAAAATGTAAATAACGAGGAAGATAATGTGCGCCTAATGGAATGGTAATCAACAATTAGCTCGGACGACTGCTATACATTTCTTGCCTCTGGGCCACAATGTGTGGGAGCCTGTTTTAATCCCAGGTCTGTCCTGCAGCAAACTGTAGAATTGCTACATTATGGAGCTGCCCAAGGTGAAACGCTACAAATCCCTGCAAGCCCCTATGCTAATATGGCGGGATCCTGCCTCTTAATGGTTCAGCTGGCACACAAACGCAGCAGGCCGTGAATATTGCAGCATCATCTGTCTGCCAGAGATGAAACCTCATCTTGGTTTGGATGAAACAGCAACTGGTGGAGGTACTGATCCGAGGTCTTGCAGGAATATATCACTCACTGTTGGCCAGTTTGGCAAGGCAACATTTGTTTTGTAGCCGCTGTAGGCCCCAGGTGCTCCTCTGTCTTATCCTGCCACAGAGAGCACCAAGCATGAGACAGTCCACTGATTGTGGCCTGCAGACGAGTTTCATTACTTCTGCCAAAAGAACAGAGGGAAGGGTTGGATTACATGATCAGATTTCCAATGAGATGGCAGTCATGGCATGTGCTTGAAAGGACAGAAGAGAGCAACAGAGAAATTTGAAAATGGGCTGCTGTAATAATTTACATTATTGCTTAAATCTCCAAACTAGGGCTGTAAAGCGATTAATTAAAATGAACTAGTTAATCGCAATTCTATGTCAACCCAATATATAATATATAA
>JBBPDB010000134.1:6293971-6313110 GCA_037974465.1 Brachypetersius altus
TAAAATAATAATACTACTAATAATAATAATAACGATAATAATAATAATAACGATAATAATAATAATAATAATAATAATAACGATAATAATAATAATAACGATAATAATAATAATAATAATAATAATAATAATAATAATAATAACGATAATAATAATAATAATACATTTTATTTGTAGGCACCTTTCTGGCACACAAGGACACTGTACAGTGCTTCAAACAGTAAAAACAATAATTACAGACAAGAAACAAAAAGCATATTAAATTTACACCATTTAGACATTGCAGAAGAATCACAGAGAGAAAGCGTGCTTGAACAGATGGGTTTTACATATTAAATTTACACCATTTAGACATTGCAGAAGTTGCAATGAATGACATTGCATGAATTTAGGTTTCTAAAGTCGGGTGGTAGTGAGTTCCAGACCTGGGGAGCAGAGCAGCTGAAGGCTCTGCTCTCCATACTGGTAAGATGGGCAGAAGGGACAGTTAAGTGGATGGAAGAGGATGATCTGAGGGTACGAGAGGGAGTGACAAAATGAAAATGGGTTGTCACTTGTTGTCATGCCTATTTACCATTCTCCTTAGCTCCTGTTGCCCCGTCTCCTTGTTGATGGGGACTTCTAATCCTCCTCCGGTGTGTGTCATTGGGATACCCCTCCTTCTGCCATGTGCTAGTC
Source organism: Brachypetersius altus (assembly GCA_037974465.1). Lineage (NCBI taxonomy): Eukaryota > Metazoa > Chordata > Actinopteri > Characiformes > Alestidae > Brachypetersius > Brachypetersius altus. Next base: position 6,294,650 of record JBBPDB010000134.1, read on the forward strand.
GGCTGTACAAAACACTGCTGCTGAAGCGGCATTTGTGTGTCTTGGTTCTGTGGTCTGTCACTGTTGTCTGCCATTTCAGCACTTTGGAGAGCGTCAGGCGAGGAGCTCTTGCTTGCTGCTGCCACAGTTAGGATGGCCCACTGTTACAGAGGTCAGGCACTGTGGTTGAACGAGAAGGGCTGCAAAGTGTCAATTTCTGACGAAATCCTGACAAATGCAGGTGCCTAATCAGGAGGACTTTTAAAACAATAATGTCAATTGTATGTTTTAACAAAGAATAAAACTTTGATTTCAATGTAAAACTACAATGTTTACAATGTAGAGCTTGTAAACAATCTGGAGAGAATAATTACAGCCCCCACAGGTAAATACACTAAACTACACATTGGGCTGCAGGCTGCGTTAAACAGCATCAGACGAATGCAGTGTAATGCCTCACTGAAGTCAATGAAGAGCAGATACAAAACACAACAATAATGCCTATGGCATTCAGAGCACGTTCATTTATCCAAGATTAAAATGAGGCCTTAGTGCCAGTGAGCCTCCACTTGTACCGAACGAGAACCTTGTCCATTTGCCTTCTCTGCAGATATTGCTAATAGTAGAGACATGGCACGTATAACTTGCTGCGCAGAGTCGGCTCTATATACTCACTATAAAAGTAGGGCACTGCAAATTCAGCAAAGGCTCCATCACCCTGCTGTGTCAAAAGTGTTTTGATGGGAAGGTGAAGAGCACAAAAAGAGGGAAAAAACCCTGGCGACAAAACAACTCCTTCCCCATTTCCCCTTTAGAACACAAGCGCTAGAAATGGTAAATTGAAATCATGTGGCAAAACAACTCCTTATATCGAAGTTTCCACTTTTTGTGTTGATGCTTGAGGTGTCACACATTATGAGGATCTTTATTTGCTGTTCCTATGTCATGCAGAAACAAAGTTATTGTAGTTTTTAAAACATGTAATAATATCTATTACCGGGATTTTAAAAATGGCATCATGTCCAAATGCCCATAAAGAACAAAAATGTGTACATTTCTTTTATTTTAGGATAGAGAATTTTTTTAGAAAATGATGAATGTAAAGTCCTTATAATCAGAATGTCCAGCAGAAGCAATAATTCACTTAATCTCCATTCTAGATCATTCCCATATGCAATCTCTGTTCTGTGGAGAATTTATGAGGTCAGATACTGATGTTGGATGAGAAATTACAGTGTTGGATGGGGTTGAGGTCAGGGCTCTGTACAGGCCAGTCAAGTTCTTACACACTGAACTCATCCAGCCATGTCTTTATAGACCTTGCTTTGTGGATGCATGGCGTTGTCCAAAATGACTTGGCCTGCTGAAGCATTATGATTACCAATCACTGTAAGTAAGGGACCTCCCAAACCCAGAAAACCAGATATGTCCCAAAACTTTTGTCCATTTAGTGTATGCACACCAGTTACATGTGAATGAAATACAATACACCTCAACACAACACAATTATTGCATAGAAAGTAAACAAATGTTAGTGTGAAATATTTCATTTATTTGTAACCAATGTATGCATTTGAATACACTGTTTATTTCAGGGTGCCTTGTGATGCTGTGGAGACTTGAAGGGAGCACATTTTGGGTATGGAAGGCATTTAATAAAGCTCACTTGTCTTCTTAGTGCTTACTCTCTTCTGCGGACTGTAAGCAGCACTTTGAAGTCATCTAAGAGGCGAATTATACTGTATGTAATCTCATTCTTCTATTTATTTATTGTTTATTTATTCTTTTTATTCTATTTTTGTCTAGACCACTATTATTATTATTAGGGGTGTTGAATTAACATGTTCATTTTGATCAGTTCATCACAGAAAAAAAATGCATTAAAAAGATTTATCCCACCATGTGACTTTAACCTGATTTGGTGTTTTTTCGAAACATGCTACCCTTCGAGATGTGGGACCATGCCCTTCTACCCATATGTAGTTTCACAGTCTTGGGATTCAGTGCCATAACATTAATCTGTGCTACTTTGGGACAGTGGCAGCTGTACAAAGTTCAAGGCAGCATTTTTCCACAGGGAAGCTTGAATTGTCAGAAGACCCTGTTTCATGGTAGCGTTTCTCACCTGACTGTATGGACTCTATACACCTTTAAAGATTTATCTACCTATCTAGGCTCTTCTCATTTAAATAATATATTTATCTCCGATTATGCGTATTATTTGCCTATTATCATTATCAGTGCTAAACTGACTGCATAAACTGTATAAGATTCAAGGTAGCATTTTTTTACAAGGCCATGCTTGTATGTATGCTGTCTTAATTGTTCATCTGAAACACTTGTTTCCCTCTACATATTATTGTTATTTTTATTTCCGTGACACTTACTGCACTTGAACAGTGCAAAAATGTTATTTAAAATAAGAGACATGGAAAGTCTGTAATTTTGATTATTCATTCACTCATATGACAAAATTCAGAAAATGTAAAAAATATTTTTACAGCAAAAATGTGTGTGATTAATTTAGATAATTCATCAAGGAGCTTGTAATTAATTGGTTTAATTTTTTAAGTTTGTGACTCCCCTAATTATTATACTTTCATTACACAGGTCAACAAAAAATGTTTTTTTCAGATCTGCTTTTAGTTTTTTGAGTCAAATCAACTTTTTGAATTATGAGCAATATTAGATTTGCAATATACTTACATGCGGTTTTTATTAAACTGCAGGCATCAGTCAAGTAACTGTTGCAATGTTTTCAGTGCAAAGTCGGATAGGTGCACAGTGTGGTATGGATATAATGATCAGGGTCAGTCAACTCCCACTTCAAAAATGCTTATCATATGATTATTATATGCTAATTGTACCATGAAATATGTAACTAGCTTTATCACAAAACTGTGTGTGTGAAATCAGCATGAAAAACACTACAAAACCCAGATAAACTTATCTCTGATGATTTTAACCTGTTGACCTGTGTTGTTTCATATAACATACTGTCTTACAGACTGATTACAGTGTTTATTAGTTAGGCACAAGAAGGTATTTTAAGCATTTTATTCAATAAATAAATAAAGATTAATCAAAAAGCTATGAACATATAAAATCATTTCTGGTCAAATCTGAGACATTCTGGGTCTTTATTTTTATGACGTCATTCTTAATGTTGAGGTTTATTGATCATTAATCAATTTTTATGACTGTAAATAATTCTTGACATAATTATTTGTTTTCTTTTATTTATGTTTTTTTTTTTACAGTTCATGCTAAATAATTTAAAACGTACGAAGCTAGAGAAGCAACCGTACAAGTTCTTCATTGTTGTACAGGTTCCTAACTGGTTCTTTAGATGTATGGTTCACTTCAAACATTGGTTCTTCACACTGACAGTTTACCATAGGTATACCATAGGAGCTGTCCTGTATCGAAACTGTACTGTGATGGCATGGAACTTGCAGCATTGTGTCTCAGTCTGGAAACTGTGTTTTTGAAACAGTGTTTCCACGTCCACTGTCAGAATTTGTGGTCTTTAATTGTAGTATTATTTTTTCTTCACATTCTTTAGTCATGTGATGAATACCTAACCATTCTTGTGTCCTGATTCACCTTTGTTAGCATCACAGAAAACTCTCACTGAAGTTGTACTTCATCGACTTCCCCGTTGTTAATTTGTCTCTCCATTGTTGTTTTTTGTGTGTACAGAAAAAAAATCAATGGTCTCTTTTCAATAACATTTCAAGCAATCAGAAAGAAGTAATTGGCCTTCCTTTGGCCCTACCATCAAGCATCTCGGGTACGACTCAGGTACGGGTCGCTTTAGTTGTGATGGAGAAACATTTATTCAAGGTATTTCAGTGCCAGTGGAAAAGCTCCATAATTTTCAAAAATATTTCTTTAAAGAAACATCAGCTGCAAAGAACGATTAATTGCATCTTCATTTCTAAGAGTGTAGAGGTATGAGGGAGTAGATGAACATGTGTTTTAGAGAGAGACAGAGAGACAGAGCTGTTTGGCTGGTGGTAGCAAGGCGCATGGCCAGGCTAGTGCTAATCAATCAGAATGTGTGCAGCTGGTCTGGGTGTGAGTCACTATGACTGTGGATATTGGATGTGGTCCATGTGGGCTAGAAATATGGATGGCAGCAGTTGAGCCCACAGCTGCCTCCCCTTCCCAGGTCACAGGTGTTTTGGAGGAGAAGAGGAGTGGTCTCGAGTCGCCCACAGTCTATTTTGGAGGCAGAGTTGGCAGCTCTTTAGTGGAATACATCATTACAGAGAGGCAGCAGAGTTTGAGTAGGGACATTGATCTGTGCACCTGTGTTGATGTTTGCCTGATTTGTGGTGAAATAGGTTGGTCCATAAGTCTAGCTGCTCTTGGCTAGTGGCCACACTGTGGGGGATTTTTCCAAAAGCTTTGCAGTGTCACCTCTTGAAATTCAAGAGTTATTAATGTTTTGTTTTGCAGTTGAAACAGTCTCTACAAATGTTTGCCTGATGATTACTAATTTTTATACATAAATCTTTAAACTAATATCAAAAAAGGGGTGTCATGTGATTAAAAAAAATAATCCAATTAATTACAAGCCATGCAAATTTTGCTGTAAAATTATTTTTAAAATGTAATGAATTTTGGCCTATGAGTGAATGAATAATCAACATTACAAACTTTTAAAGTTAACACTTTTCATGTGCAGTAATGGTCACAGCAATCAAAAATATGACTTAATATGCTGAGGGAAAAAATTTAAAAAATGTATCAGCAAGAACAATCCATCTATAAAGTGCAGCTTAAAATAAGCTTTATGTGGAGGTGAGCTGCACTTGGGGTCTCACGTGTTTCATTCATACAAAGCTCTGTGGAATTATGGTGCCTTGTCGAAAAATTATACTATAACACAAAGCAGTAGCTCAGTCTATTGATTCACGCTACCCTGTAAAAAAGCTCCCTTTAAGTTTATGCAGTTCATATATAATATTCAGTTTATAACACTGATAATGATGAGAAATAGTCAAATAAGATTCATAATCTGAGAAAAATATATGTTATTTAAATGAGAAGAGTCTAGAGGCCATCCTTGGTTAGTGTTTTTGATTTTGGTTTTTGGACTTTTATTTTGATCCTGAGCACACCGGCCTTGGATTTGGTTATGTCATGTGTTTCAGCTGGGGGTGTGCTCGGAAAAATGAGATGCATGTTTATTGGTTGAGAGTTTTGAGTATTTACTTTATTAAGTTTAGTTTATGTATTCCCTGATCTCTTTTGTTATAGTCTTGAGTTTTGGTATCTGGCCCTCATGCCTGTTTGTTTTATGTGAATAAAGATTTAAGAATGGAAGTCTGCCTGTGCTCCTCTACTCATTCAGAAGTTGTAGATATGTGCTAGCACATTTAGCCAGAACACACGCGTTAAAGTCACATGGTGCGAGTAATCGGCGTTCATTCAACACCCGTATAACAAACATATTAAAGTTTTCTCCACCCACCTGTGGACAGACACTTTCCTGACAATTACCTGGGGTCAATGATCTTGTTTTTATTTAGTTTGTTTCTAAGTCCTAAAGTAAACGAAATTTGGGCATTTTTTTCATTATCAGCATTTACGTGTGACACCAAACATGCTTAGCATGACACCTCAAGCATCAACACAAACCGGGGGAACTTGGAAAAAACAGCAGAAGGAGTTGTTTTGTTGTATGACGATGATTTAACGTGCCACTTGAGATTATTCGTTCTGAATGTAGAGATGAACTGAAAAACAGTTCCAAAGCTGCATCACCAAGTGAGACCTGTGAAAACAGAATTAACGCATCTGTTGACCTGAAAATTATTGCTGGGACTAAAATTGTTCTGCTTGCAATGTCTTAACTTTGTGATTATTATCTAATTGCACATGTAATTGCATATTTATCATTCCTTTTGGATTTACATTCGGTATTGACCTCTTTTTTTCTGCAAATATGTTTGTGTGGTTTTTGTGTTTTGACTGGCAAATACCAAAATTATTTCCTTTTCTTTCCATAAAACAAACCATAGAAATCAGTTTAGGTACAACAGATACGATAATAGCCCAAATCCCGACAAAATATTGTCCCAAACAGTAGTTGGCTTTCGTTATCATGGCTAAATATAAGCAAATCTCTATCATGGCCTTTCAGAGTAATATATGGTCTGCTGGTTTGTGTACAAAGCTTTCAGGGATGTTATCTCAGTCTCATTTTTTTCCACAATTGCTCAAATGTTTATAAATTCTCAGAAGCATACTTGCCCTAGAAATGGATTAGATTAACTAAGTAACTAAACATTGGATTCTGGAGCCTGTAATTGGCATCGAACTGTTACCTAAAGTGAAAGTGTCAATTCTGTCATACGTGAACACACCACAGCATGGAATTCTTCCTCTGCATTTAACCCATTCATCAAGTGGGCAGCCAGGAACACAGCGCCCTGGGAGTAGTGTGTTGGGACGGTACCTTACTCAAGAGAACCTCATAGGTGCTTAGCCATCGTGTGAATCTAACACATGACTTCCTGATCGCAGGGCGAATGCTGACCCATTAGGCTATCAGCTGCCCCATACCTACTATTATCTACCATACAGTAGTGCGCAAGTAGGCAATTTAATTGCAACCATTTTTGAAAGATGAGGCATTCAGGATCAAACAGCTTTCTCAGTAGTTATGGAATCATCTACAGCCCAATTCCTAAAACTGTGGGTGCAATTTATTTACTTGCCCTAAATGATTCAAAACGCATAAAACTAGGAAACTGGCTGTGCATAGTTTTCATTGTTGCACAGATACCTAGGTGATTCTTACATATGGTACTACAAAAAACATTCAAGATTCTTCGCAAGTTTTCCAAAATGTGCTTTTAAAAAAATGCCCACTAAAAGGTTATTTAGGGAAGCACAAATGGTTCTTCTCTGGAAGCATTCCAAAAAACCCTTAACTGAGCCTTAATTGAGTGTTTAAGTATATAAGATGTATAATTGAGTGGATGAACCTGTGTTTAAGATAGAGAGAGCATTTTCAGGTTTTTTTTCCTGAAAGGTTCTTTAGGTACCAACATTTTTTCTGCTTACACCTTTCAGATCACATTGATATCACACATCTACATGACCTAAATTGGTATTACAGAGAAAGATTAACCCGATACCTTAACCTTGGATTTTTCAGACTCTAATTGGTGTAGAACCACACGGATGCTGACAGTATGTACCATACAGTAGCGCACAACTAGGCCATTTAATAGCAAGCATGCTCAGCTAAGCATGGGAGCGTAATTCAGTAAGAAAGATTGTCTGACCCTGTGCGATACAGAACTGTGTTATCAGCAGGACTGAGTGTTCTGTCTGCTGACCACACAGTTTGTCAAGTAGTGTTTAAATGCGCCAGGCGTGCGGTGCGTGGTATACATACTGTGTTAAATGAGCGACAGGGTAAATTGGCTTTGCAAATTGAGCTCAGTTTAGGTATTGCAGCTGTGGAAATGTGTTGGAAATGCAACATTTTCCATGTGCCTCCATTAGCTTTAGTGTGCACACAATTAAAATCTAGAGCAATCACGGCAAATGAATAATTCAAACTTAATTATGTCACTGTCTCCTGTGTGTGCCCATTTGTTTCACTAGATACTTTGCTAATGATCTGAGCATCTGTAGACCTTCTATGCTTCTGCATCATGCTGAGGTTTTTAAGGTTTTTAGGTCTTCATATTTATAAAAAGAGATCTTAGGAACCATCAACCGCAGCTGGATCTTGAGAAGTCAAAAAAGTGAATCTTTTTTGAAACTACTCAGATAAACTTCTATATGTGCACGGTTGTGAAAGTGCATCATTATAACTGTATGTACACATCCTGCAGATTGTTGTGGTGTTGCATTATCTGATAAATGGCAGTGACCACTAGAGACACTGAGCAGGAGAGCATCCATTTTCGAAAGCCAGCGAGAAATGTTATACAAGGATCTAAAGACACGGTGTAATCGCTTTACTTTTCATAAAGGGAGCGTTTCTGTAGAAATGATAAAGGCTAACCCTAATCCCACACCAAACATTATTCTACAAAGGAACACTGGCATTGTGTTGTTTTCAGAAATATATTTGTGTTACTTTTAGAAAGGGCATTGTGCTATTATTAGAAAGATAATTGTTTTATTTCTAGAAAGAGCATTGCGTTATTTACAGAAGGAATGTTGTTTTAGAAAGGACATTATAATGCTATTTTTGGGTTGCCCTGCTTCAAGGACCCATTTTTACGTGATCTTGGTTTTAAAAGTGCACAGAATCTTAAACCATTACTAGTGTAGGGGCCATAAGTTTTGATCCAGCATTCTAAAATTAAGTAGCATTGCTGTTTTGCCCATTGCTCAACCCTACATCCCCAAGTATGCACTTGCGTGATTCATAGGGGAATAAAGATGTGATGTTGTGTCTTCTGACAGTGAAACTAAAGTTAAAAGCCTCACATTCCAAGCACGGCTTGCTGGATTTGAGTTATTAGCGCTGAAAGTGAAAGTCATGGCGTTTGTGGCGCATTGCAACAACAGTCAAAGTTTCCAAATACAAAGGCAAAGCTACTGCATGTGAAATGAGTTACATTTCTTCAGACGTGCTCCATCCTCTTCTTTTAGTGTGATCAATGTCAAGCAAACCCATGCAGGTTCCTACAGTTCCATCAGTTCCTTCCTACAAGGAAGCTACAGTTCCATCCCTTTTTAGGTCAATACACACGCAGAGTTAAGTCAAAGCATTAATTGATGCTAATAATCCTTTAAATAACCTACAGTTTCCACATCTGTAAAAAAATATTAAGATATATTGTATCTTCTGTGTACCACTTCTAGAATATCTTCAGTAAAGGCTGATGACGCTGAGCTGCCACTGTTTACCATCTGCTATCTCTATAGGCCACGGCTCATTTTCACAGACAGAGAACTATTGAGGACTAGCAGAAAGCCTAGAGTGACATTTTCCTTCATGAAATTAGACATTGGAAATCAAAACATGATTGGTTGATTCCACTGTCATCCTCTAATTATGCTGATTAGTAGCTAATGCTGACAAGTAGCTAATTTGAAATGTTAGCTCTTCAATCTAAATTGATGAGGCCTAACCAAAGGAAGAGATTGATTAGCTACTTGTATGTATACCCTGAAATAAGAGTAGAACTGCTATATTTGCAGAGTTAAAATGCAAACATGATTCAGTTGAAATAAAATGAGCAAAAAGTAACATTTTACAATAAGGCTACCCTTAGAACCAGTTTATAAATAATTAATAATAAGTTATAAACATGTTATAACAGTTGTCATACATTGCTACAGATCTTGCTATTGCTCTTGTGTCTTTCTCAAGGAGAATGTTAAACTTTCAAATTCTTTAGGTCTTTGTTAACATGTAAAACACCAGATATTTACAAATACTGAGCATGGCAGCTGTCATAACTTGTTTATAACTGCTTATTAATGATCCATAAACTAGCAACAAATTAACAACCTGAGAAATAATCTATAAACCCTTATCCTAAAGTGGTAGAAAGCAAAAATTGAGATGTTTTTTTCCTGAAATGATTGGTACATCTCTGAAGACCTAGAGGGCCCTGAAGGTTCCTATTATTATTACTTTGCAACAATGGCAAATTCAAAAGGCTGTCTTCTAGTTTGTAGCTTAAATTCTACATATTGTTGCTTTTACAAAAATGTATACATCTCTATGTGTGTATGTGTGTGTGTGTGTGTGTGTGTGTGTGTGTGTGTGTGTGTGTGTGTGTGTGTCTGAATAGCATCCATTTCTCCTTACAGTGGCACCTATCAGTGGGTGGGATAAATTTATCAGCAAATGAACAGAAAGTTATTAAAGTTGACAGGGTCATGAGTAGCAAAGGTCAGCCCGCCTGGTCCGATCCCACAGAAGAGTTACTATGGAACAAATTGCTGAAAAAGTTACTGGTAAGTTAATGAGAAAAAGAGGTCAGAACACAGTGCATGACAGCTGGATGCGCATCGGGCTGCATAGCTGTAGACCCGTCAAAGTGCCCATGACCACCACCGACAGCATCTACACTGCGAATGTCAGCATTAGAATTGGACCAAAAGCTACAGGTCTACACAAATAGGTTACATTATCACAGCAATATTTTTCATGCTAATATAAGCCCACATCCTGCCTCATGCCGAGCTGTCTGTTTTGACTGAGTTTTCAATAGACTGCGAGAGCTGCTCGGGGACATAATGTAATACGATTTGACAGCTGGCCTGGGGTGCAAAGCCACGACAAAGACATGTCTATGCAGCAGCAGGACACCTCTGTTGTGTGATCCATCAGTTACACTTCTGGCCCAGCCATCCCAACTATGACAAGGATGCAAAACAGTGTGACCGGATTTGGACAAAAAGAAAATCAGTATGCAATACTGAGTGAATTTGTTAAAATATAATATCAAGATATATTTCAAATAAATCACAGTATCACATAATATTAATGAACTATGGTTTCATGGGTTGTAGTATAATGTACTGAATTTATTTGATTTAAATATCAATATAATTTGTTTCTGCATAAATGAACAGTATTAAAATGTAGCCAAAAGTAATATTATTAATGATGGTAACTGATCCATGGATCCATCCATCCATCGCAGGGGGAGTCGCGGACTGGGCCCAGACAGCACAGGTTTTTTGTTGGCAATGTATAAATGTATAAATATAATTTAATTATATATAAATATATAAATTTATAAAGCTGCTGATTGGCTGCTGCCATGTGACACATCCCTCGCTGTACTTAGAGGAGGGAGGTTGGAAAGTAGCCAATACCAGCACGTTATTTATTTTCCCTTGGTGCTGATTGGCTGCTGCCCAGAATTTCCCCCTTGGAGAGTCTCGAGTGTTCTCATGTTTTTTGTTTTGTTCTTCTTAAAGCCCTGTATTTTTATTACTGTACATTAAATGCATTTATTACTGTATTTGCCTGCTTATTCCAAATAAAATGCACATGCATGAATTACAGTACAGTCTACACAGCGGTGATATTGCTGCTTACATTCTAGCACTGCAGGAGTTCGGTGTAAACTTGAATATTTGGGGTTTACACAATTTTTAGGCATCTCTTTTACCACAACACAACACAACAACCGATTTTTTCACTATATGCGAGTGTTCTTGGTTACTGTATACAGTAACCCCGCACTTTTATGCGGATCAGCAGGATTCAGTCTAACGCAGATTTTTGACAACATTTCCATTTAAAATATAACTATAAATGGAAAGTGCATCTTGAAATGGTAAAATACCTCTGCACTTAAAGGCGGGAAGTTTAAAAGTAGGCAATCCGAATGCATTATTTATTAGTCTTTGCTGCTGATTTGAAGCATCCCACGCTCACTGTTTGAAAGCAGTCAATCCGAGAGCAATATGTAGTGCACAGACTGCTCTGTGTCTTGTCTTCATATTTTAGTGTTTTAAACATTTTCCCCCAATTTTCAACAGTTGTCTCAGTTTATTCAGTATTAGTAAGCTCTGTCTAAACATGTGGGTAGAGAGAGTTATTTCAAAGTTTTTTTTGTGTAGGAGTCTTTGTTTTGGCTCACAGCATGCTGCTAATGCTAACGCTAATGCTACTGCTAATGCATTTTCTACTGCTAATGATCCAGGGATCAATAAATTTGTCAGATTCTGATTATTTATTTCTGCTGTCATTTGAATCATCTGTGGCAACTGAAGACCAAAATCTCCCCTGTGGATCGTCTCATTGTTTCACTTGTTTTTCATTTTCTCCTTCGTAAAGCACTGTATTTTTATTATTGTAAATACAATTAAAAGAGGCGAATAAGGGTTTACTGTATATAAAATGTGCAAATGTATCCTGGCATTTGAGATTTGTAATGGTGCTATACCACTTTTTTCTCCTCTGAATATTGTTTTGGGACAACGCATTGTCCAGCAGCACGAATGATGAATGTTCCTGAAGTTCTCGATGACAAGTTCTGCTTTGCAATTTAACCATGATTACTCGCCACCCCTCATGTATGATGCCTCGAGTGCATCAAGAATGATCCCCCTGACCACACACACTCATACAAGCACACATACACACAGACACAAACCACTGCTTCAAATATGTTTATAACCAGTGCTGATACCCTGGCATTGTAAAAAGCGGGGCACACCGTCAGTAATGGTGTTCGTCAGAGTGGTAGCGCATAAAAATGTGTCTATCTTGACCTTGGTGCTACTCTGAATCCTTAATTGAAATGGAAATATTCTTTGGGACCAGAGCATTATCATAATACGCAGCCCATCCAGTTGCAGCACTTTTCCTTTTAGCATTTATGATGCGAATATAGTTGCCCGCTTGGAGATGAAGGAGTGTTTTGCATGCAGATTGCCGACACTGGTGTTTTACTGGTGTTTTTCCTGAGCTGTGGTATGAAATGGGGTCTGTGAAGAGTGGCTTAAGAATCTCTGTCAAATACACAAGTTCATTTTTATGAAAGATGTTTGTGAATAACTTTGTGTGCATGTGTCTCTGTGTGTGTGTGTGGTTGTGATGGATGTTCGCCAGGTGTGGTGAGAGATTGCATGCCGGTAGTCAGCCTGATGAAAAAATCATCATGAAAAAACAGCATTATGGCAAGATAACATATCATGGTCTGTTGGGAAATAAATAGCCCAAAAAGGGGAGCAAGCCAGCATTTACAGCTTTGGGAAAAAAAAAAACAGGTTCCATTCAGAGAACACGTAACACATGAAACAAATCAACAAGCACCCACCAACACATCAGGGGAAAATGGAGGGAAAGAAGAAAACGAGAAGAAATGAGAAGACAATTCTCTTCCACCCAGGAGTCCCACACACAAACAGGCCCGTGCATGATTACGTTCGACTCCACGGTGTGATGGAGTGCTTAATAAGACAGTGCCGACTGCTGATAACTCTCAAGTGCAAAGCAACGACTGCAAGTTTGTGGTTTAACAAAAATATAAAAAGGTGTTTTTTTCATCAGCTTTAGTTCATTCCTTTCACCCCAGTCAATTTACACTCATTGTCCATTTTATTAGGAACCTCTTCATCAAAATACAGGTGCCAAACAGGAGTTGCAAACACTAGTTGACTATTAAATCTAATCAGCTCTACTGTGAACACCAAACAACTAGTCGAGATCAATGGGGAAATACACAAACAGGAAAATAGCAGATCAGAAAAGTTCAGAAAAGTTTTTGTTGTATATGTTTTACATAAAGAGACACAATTCCACTGCAAGCTGCATAACAGCATACCAAAATAATCTTCTGAGTTTCAAGCTCTATGTTCTTCAATAGGAAAACATGAGGATAATTGCAGACTGATCAGTCACAAATGTAGCAGCTATAGACATAAATTTCAAGTTCTACTTCTGACTCGCGCTGTTGGCGGTGAGATGCTTAGTACTGCATAAAAGTATGGATAACTGTGAAAGGGAATCTTCTGAAATATGTGGTGATTTTAGCTTGCAGGTTACACAGACCCGTCTGTATAACTTTGTATTTGAACCTAAGATCTAACTCAAAAAGAGTACAGATTCTTCTGAAGTGCATCATTGGTCAGTTTCTGACCACAGAACTTTAGAGTAGTGTACCTTATATTCTTGCACCAGCAAGTGTTAATGAGAATGGTCTATCACTCAAATAACATCTAGATAATGGTGGGTCTTCAGTTAGTAGCTGACTGTTGATAAATGCTACCCCATTAGGGCCAGATAAACAATGCAGTAACAGGTGGCCTACAGTCTGAAAATGTGTGTAATGTAAATGCACATATAATAATGCACACAAAGGTAAATGTTTCTAGTAAAATGTGTTTCTAGTAAATGTGTTTTACTAGTGTGATGTGTGTCTACTGATGTGTAAATGTGTGTCTACTAATGTGTTTCTAGTAAAATGGCCCATATAGTACAAATTAGGGAGTTCTATTAAAGTGGACAATGACTATATGAATATTCAGTGTGACACTAAATAGTGCTATCGAAGGTACTCGCTGTGGTGGGCTGATGACCTGCCCAGGGTGAGTCCCTACCTCACGGCCATAGACCCTGTGATAGGCTCCGGGCAACCTTGTAAGGAATAAGCATTTTTGTCATTTTATGAATTTAAAAAAAAATTCTTTACAATTATATAAACCTAGCAACAGTTGTTACCAGAGATTATATTTGCGGTTGGAACATGGACAGATCAACTGTTTTTCTGTCTTTGTGCAATTTCAATTGAAGTGTTTCATTCAGTTACTTACTCAATGGCCAGTAGCGAAAAAAGATCATTACAGAATTGGTTGTAATTCAAAACCAGGAGCTTCTTTCTGCTTTTCTAAATACATAAATACGTTCTCCCTTGAGCTGATTGATTGTTTTTAAATAGGCTAAATAGACATGGTAGCCCCTTTAAAGCTTTCATTCTGAGTTTTGAGTAATATGAATGACCGAGCTGCTAAATGAATGAAGTGTATTATCGGGAGAGACAGTCAGAACACTACAATGTCGATTCCCTGCAATGACCTCATCTTTGATCTTTGCTTTGTGCTCATCAGCTGCAGAGCGCTTGTTCTCCAAACCTCCAAAGCCCAAATAACCTGCCAGGCATACTGGAGGACATGGGCTCGTGTCAATATATCAACAGATGAAGCTTGCAAGGCATGCTTATCCCCCTGCAGAGACATCATATGATCATAATCAATAAACTATATATCGCTGGGTTTCATCTTTAAAGAAAACTTGTCATATGAATTATTTTGGTATAGAGTGCTTCTCTGTGATCATTTTGTATCTTGCAGCGCTGCTGTCAAACTCTGACAGGAGTAGCCTTTGGCACAGCGAGCTATTACAAAATTAATTAAAGTAACTGCCTTAAATCACATACATGTACGAGCTGGAGGTTTGCAGCTGAAACCTCCAATGTTCAGTTAACCCCACTTGCTTCTTGGACATTAATTAAATCTTGGTCTAAGGCTGCAGTGCCAGTCGTGTTTCTAGCCTAGGTTTAGGCTTAATCTGGGATTGGGAACCTGGCGGATCACCACCATGTACATATATACGAAGAAACATCCAAATATCCTATACATATCTTTGTATTGTCCATTTGCTGCCATATTCAATTTCCCACCTGTGGGACTAATAAAGGATTATTTTATCTCTCTCTGTGAGAGTTCATTTGTTTGGGTAAGAGATTCTGTCTCTAAGTAGCTATTTACAGTTAACGCTGGTACAGATTTGCCCTCTTATTACCTTATTTGAATTTTAATCAAGTAAGTTTTGTTATTTCAACCATACACCCAGTACACAGTGAAATAAAACAACATTCCTTTAAGATCATGGTGCAACAAAATAACAAAAACACCACCACAAAAATATGCAAGTAAGGACTGGACAGACCTAAAGCATAAACACAGCATAATAATTTAAAGCACAAGACATACAGGGCACTCAATTGCAACAGTGAATACAGTATTATGGCATTGTATTCTTGCAATAAAGTTGTTAAGTGTGAAAAAATGCAAAGGAATGCAAAGACTGAGGTAGACAGCAATAAATAAAAGTTCATAAATAGTAAATTGCAGCAACAGGATTTGAAAAAAATATTTACAGTACATTAATAAAGGGTGTTTACAGTGACAGTTGGGTTCTCTTTACTTAAGGCAGAAATAGCTACGTGTGCAGTCTGATTAGTCTGATTAGGAGAAACAAAGCAGTTCAGAGAGTGTGTATATGTGTGTGAGAGAGATTGTTATTTGGTTCTGATTTAGAAACTGCTTTCCATTCTGGTAGTGTAGGCCTGGATACTGCTATACTTTCTGCTCGACCAGGGTTTCACTCAAAGAGCCAGTTGGACCTGGTTTCCACAAAAGCGCAAACACCAGGAGCCACAAATCCTTTTTGACATCTAAAATGAAGAAAACACTGCCACACCCTACCCATCCCATGCTCCACCCACCCCTTAAGCTGCTCGTTTGAC
The DNA here is from genome assembly GCA_037974465.1 of Brachypetersius altus. Classification (NCBI taxonomy): domain Eukaryota; kingdom Metazoa; phylum Chordata; class Actinopteri; order Characiformes; family Alestidae; genus Brachypetersius; species Brachypetersius altus. The sequence goes on from JBBPDB010000134.1 coordinate 6,310,609, forward strand.
ACGTGAATATGGCAGAAAACAGCGGCGCTATCTAGCCCTATATTTTTGATTGAAACGCAAAGGTTTGCTGACTTGTCATGGAAGTTAGGTCCTTATTCACAGCTCCTTATTCAGTTTTTCTGTTCCACCTTAAATACTTAAGGTGGAACTTTTTAAGGTGGAACAAAACCGATTATTTCTGGGACACGGCCATCGAAAATGAAATGGAGCCACGAAGTCTTCAGTTCTTTTTGTCTGAGAGAAAGTGTAGGGATGTGTACTGTTCTTTCCAGCAACAACACAACACTTCATGTGTGACTTGCCTTTGCACTCGGCTTATCCGTGCACACAAAACTAGCAGACAAAATGGAGGATCTTCAACTAATCTAGTGGGTGGGGTCTCGAGAGATGAGGGGCGGTTCAATGCAAATTGGCCCACTATTTCATCACACTGGGCCCTCTGTCCTAACGGCTCTGAAACTGTGAAGAGTAAAGCTGGCGAAATCTCTTTATGTGAGAGTGATTTTGTGCAAGGAACTCCATGAACATGTTTAGTATAGCCTATAGACCTATTATAACTAAAGTGAGATTTGCATAAAATGCCCCCTTTAAAGAATTTGAGTTTATCTCAAAGCAGAATGCACCAGCTGGGAGAACTGGAACTTGTGAAACTGGAACACCAAGCATCTGTGCATAAATAACTAAATCTGGAGTAAAATAAGCAGAAGAAAATACAGCATATATTTTCAAACAGATTATTTTTGCCTTGCTGACACATCGTGCACAGGTTCTGTCAGCTGCAGCTGCTTGTCTTCTGTTTGTCAGCTCTCTGGGTGCCTTCTGTCTGCTGCTCCACCCTGATCCACCTCTGCTTAACCTTTAGAAGGTAATTACTGCTATTTTATTAATGTTATTTAAATATAACTGTACAATTACATAATGAACTGGCCATTAGCACTACTTTACCTTCCACCACCAATTGCTCTGAGTCTGCAATCTCAACTTTGCATCGTTGTTAAAATGATTAAGAAAATGTGACAAAATGTAAAAAAAAAAAAAACAACAGACATGGCACGATACCACTTTTTTATGTCCGATACTGATATTGTAAATTAGATATCTGCCAATACGAAATCTGATACTCGGCAAGTCTTTTTTTTTTTTTTTTTGCTATCAAAAAATGTCCGGATACATTTTGTATACCTTTACACAAATACAAAAATCATATCTGTGAATACCAGAAAACATGGTATAGTAAGATATCCCCTATGGCATGCCATTTGTAAAAACAGCGTAACAAATTAAGAGGTGTCATGTTTTATCATGTTGTGAAATTTTCACACTATTTTCACACATTTAGAGCTAAATGTGTTGAAAAAAAATGAAATGTTGCGCTTTAAATCTAAATGCTGCACTTTTACAAATGGTGACCCTTAATGTGGGATTTTAATGTAGCACTTTTACAAATGGTGAGATATGCTTATTGTCCACGCCCCATGATTACAATTGGCTGTTACTTAGCAGGGGGCTGGACTGCGTGCTGTGATATGCCCTCACCAAAATGGAGGATTTGCCTTAAATTATCTTAAATCTAAATGTTAATCTCGCACTCTAAATGTGAAACTTCACAGACACAGTTAGAATACTTTTGTCCAGCGACCCTCCGAGTTGCATATCTCGGCGGGGAATTTAAATTAAAAGAGGTGAATATGGGTTTACCTTTACATTTTCTTCAAGGGTAATGCATTAAACTGAGTTTAAAATTAAATTAAAGTCTTTTGAGTGCATATTTGTGGGGCTAATTAGGGTTAACACTATAAAAATAGGCAAGTTTAGGCATTTTTTTTAACCAAAACACAACAATGCGATTTTTCACTATACGCGATTGCTCTTGGAGCGCGAAGAGCTGTGAATTACTGTATTACTGAATTACTTTTGTCTATGTAGTGTCTGTTGGAGAAACATACCAGGTTTCTCCCCATGAAGGTGCTTAAAAGGATGATCAAGACTAAGCTACATCAAGACAAAGGGATGCCAGGCTAAAGATTTTGTTATTTCATTGTGTCTTCACTACTATCCCAAAATGTGGAAAACAGTAAAAATAAGGTAAACCCTTCTGGACTATATAAAATAGTATTTTAACCTTAAAAAGTTCCCAAATGGGATAAATAAAATGTACATTTAGACCTTTTGATGAATTTTAAGTTGGCCTAAATGGGTCAACTTGTGACTGGCACTGTATGTGTTCTGCTTCTTTTTCTTTTTTCTTTTTTTTTTAAAAAAAATGCTAGTGTTTATGCTAACACAGTTTTGTTAGCTGTTTCTCTTTGCAATGCAACTTTAATCGAATACGCAAACCATTGCTGTTGTTACAACTATTAAAGGCTTGGTTCATGCTGCAGGGCATACTGGCTTTGTACCTGATTTTTAGACTTGTCATCATCATCATCAGCCTTTATTTGTCACATACACTTTTACATGCAGTGAAATTGGACCCCTCTGACCAAACATACACAAACTTCA
>JBBPDB010000134.1:6314757-6328287 GCA_037974465.1 Brachypetersius altus
TGTGAGAAAATAAAAATTCTGTTTTTTGAATCTCTTTTGGACAGTTGTTTGACTATATTATTCATTGCCACAATGACACTCAGAATCTCAAGTCTCAGTTTCACATTTCAACCCCCCAACTTTCCCCCGATCCCACAGTTAATGGCTCATTTGCACAACTATGGAGGAGCTCAGCAGGGGGTGGGGGTGCACCAGGAATAAATATTTCAGTAATTCTAGTGTTTTAATACATCATATTTATAGGCGGCTTACAAGCACCCAAGGACAAAAGGTGCAAGTAAATAAACAGCAATACAAAACATGAGCTGAAAATGAACCATTAAAAATGGTCAAATTGGACAATGCAAATAATTTAAAGACAATCTGCGACCTTGTTTGAGCTACAGTATGTGTGCCACTGTGTCAAGCAGTGTAAAGAAAACATTTAATCTGACCTGCTTTGTTGAACTGACTGGTCAAGGACTTGCATGTCTGGAAACCTGCTCTGAAATAGCACTTAAATCCATTCACAAATATGGCTTGAATTCAATTGAAAAAGGCCCATTTCCTGATACCTTTTGCCAGCCAAACTGCAGAAAATCACTCAAATAAGATTTTAATCAAATCTGCCTGTCTTAAACAGACCGAAAAGATGGGAAACATTAAAACTTTATTAGTGCTGACGTAAGAATTTTATTCCAAGAAAACTTGTGTTTCTATTAGCCCATTCTTCATAAACCGTTCATATAAAAAGCAGGTTTAGAGAAGACTTGAGGGTAGGAAAGATGGACGATACAATGAACTAGTCATACTATATATTAACCGCCCTTGGTTACTGCTGTTTGCATAACAGAAGATTATACCGCGCTCTTTGATGGACCTTCTTGTTCTTTGAAAAATTAATTGTTTATGGCCTCAATCAGGTATGAAAATGAAACATGGAAGCCTTTGCTCCCCTACGTATACACTGTGCCCATATTAGACCGCATCAAAAATTGATGAGGAGAATTTCTGGAATATACATAAGTAAAGACAGAAATGGAATTAAAAAAAGTCAAGGCTGTGTGTTTGGAGGAGGTAGAAACAGCATGAAGGATTAAAAATATCAGGATCCAGGCTTTGAAGTAGCTCAACTTTTCACTTAGCCACCTTCAATTAGTTTGGCTACGAATGTCTTTGGGCATAAAGATAACTATGTGCTAATGCTTGGAATAATCCCAGCCTGTGTTTGGTCAGACGTGATCTTGTGATAGTGTTATTTAAGTTTTTTGGGGGGAATCATTTGGAAATGTAATTAGCATTCAGGTCAGCTAAATATCAAACCAATTAGAAGAACAAGGAGCAGGACTGGAAGAATTTTGGTTAGAGAAAAAGATAGAGTGAAAGTCTTATGCACACATAGGACATTTCTTGTACCGGAAGTGCAACTAATGGTAACTTGTCATCATATGACAAAACAACTCCTTAAGTTCCCCATTTGGTGTTGATGCTTGAGGTGTTAGACTTCATGCTGAGTTTCATTTGGTGTTCCTGTGTCACACAGAACCAAAGTTACTGTAATTTAAAAAAACATGTAATAATAATAACCTCTACTATGGTTTTAGAAATGCCATTGCGTTCAACAAACAGAAGAATTGCATTCAGGAGAACTTTCAGGATACTCTCCGCACACAAGTGGGTGTGGAAAACCAGCAGAGGGAGGGGGTCCAGAGTGCGGGCAAGCGGTGGCACGCAGAGAGAGAGCAGCTTTCAAGTTGGCTCGGGTGTACTCATCCCAAAAGGAAGCAGCGCAGATGCAGATTTCCATGCTTTCAGAAAATGCGAGGGCCAATACTCTTTAAACAGCAAAACACACAAAAGAAAGACAGGTACACACCATAAGAATGGTAATGGTGGACTGACAAAAAGCAAAGCACAGGGGTAACTTAAAATACCAAAACCCACCTCGAACTGAACCACTGAAGATATATGATCATTTAACTGAAACTCCCTATAGCTGAAACCAAACACAGGACTTAAGACATTTCAAAATAAATGTTCAACAACGTTATACAATGCCGGCCTATAGCTGCCACTAACGGGACATGACAGCAGCAAACGGCGAACGTGTAGGAGAACAAACACCAACTGTTTTACACCATTTTTTATTTGTTGAAATCAGATTTTACTAGTACACTCTAAGATCTAAGTGTTAATGTTTGCTCGGTATTCCACTCGTTCACAGCACATTCACAGAGACTTCTCTAAATTAGACATTTGTTAGAAAATGTGATTGCCAGACCAAATAAAGCCTTGAGCAGCCAGTGAACAGATGTTAAAGTGAGACACTGTCAAAACAGACAAAGAGAGCATGGAATGAACAGGGAAGCAGAGCCACTATGGAAATGAAACAGTATTTCATCTTTCAATGCCATTTTCTTCAGAATGGGGCATGAAATCAACACATAAAATGCATTGTTTGCTGTAACAAAGGCTTCACAACCTAAGCCACAAGAATAAACTGAAGGAAGCAAAAATGAAATCAACATCAATGCATTAAACTCTTAATTAAGACACTTTTAAATTAAACACACTCTTAAAAATGAAAAGGTTTCAAAATGGCTCTTGGTCTGAACCTTTGATTGGTACATTAGATTTAAACATGCATTTCTGTTAATGCTAATATGGCATTGTTGTGGTCATAACCTGTCATGTGTATGACATTATGTCCGTGTTATTCAGCAGAGTAAAGTGATTTCAACACATATGTAGCTTTTCATTTACCCTCTTTTGCCAGTAATAGTTTTTGTCTAATATGTTTATCATGTAAAACTTGCACACACTTGTATCAAGTCATTTTAAGCACTCACACATCAGTGTTTTAGATTTAAATATGTAATAATGCATCATGACATTATAATATGACTGATGGATGGTCACAAAAGTTTGTCCCAGAGTGTGAGTCGAGTCTGCAGAGGATTTAGTTTAGTCGCAAAATTAGCTTTAGGCATCGCTAGCAAAACCCTCCAAAAAATCAATTAATTAAGCCTTTAATGACAAGACTTTCACTATCATAAAAACAGCCTTCAGACTGAAAGAACAAAAACCTTTTACAGTTAAAAGTTCAAAGACAAACAGTCTGAAAACTTGGTTTCCTATCTAGCTAAAATTAAATCTATCGATTTCGAGAATAACTAAACGACAGTGATTCTGTGAACATAACCGTGAATCTTCAGTTATGTTTATTCTGCTCATCTGACTTAAGTTGTTTCTGTGATTGTATATAGCATAGTGTTCATAGCACAAAATATTTTCTGCCGTTTTATTACACTAACTTTGGGTCTACATGACACAGGGACACCAAAGAAAGCTCAGCATGACACCTCAAGCATCAAAATAAACCAGGTAAAATTCGATATAAAGAGTTGTTTTGCCATATGATGGCAATTTGCCATTTAAGAACAGGGAGTGAAATGCTTTTAAGTAGAGGCTAAGTTGCTAATTGGAGATTGCTGTTTATTTACCCCCCACCCCAAAACCTGGCAGTTTCTCATTTCCACACCCCCAAAGAGTAGAGCTCCGGCCAATCTGTCTGCCTGTCTGCTCGAGAGAAGGTGGGAGTTTGCTGGCACCATCGCAGCATCAAAGGTAATCAAGTTTACAGCTCAAGCAGATGTAGCCTGAAGACTCTGTTAACTTTGGGCTCGGGCTCTGACTGAGAGCCCATTTAGGCCAGGCCAACTGAGATGCCATTCGACAGGCGGAGAGGCAGTCGATCTTAACAACCTCTGAAGTATGTCTTTAGCACTTAGTGGCTGCTGAAACTGCAGGGATGTTAGGTGTCATATTTACTGTTTATGGGTTTTTTGTTTTAAACAAGTGGCATTTAAGACCCAAGCTGATTACCTAGAAAGGGGAAATGGTAGTACCTCAGAATGAATTGTGTAAAACATGCCACTAATAGTAAGGTTGAAGCCCCACCATGACAGAACACTGACAAATATTCAATTCAATGTATTAAGAAGCTAACTAAGAGAAACAACATCATCTAAGAGTGTATCAGATTACTTCAGATATAAAATAGTGATCAGATAAATAATAATCGTCCAAAATGATGTTGCTGCAGTTGCTCCTTCAGTGAGATATATGTTAATGTTGAGTAGAGCATGTTCAGTCTTTCATCAGTAGCTACAAAATAGCATATTTGTTCTCTGACCATGGGTAGGTCAAATGAAACACATTTTAATGCATGGTAATGTCGCATGTTAATGTCAACTATTGCTGTGATTTCCTCATCCAGTGACACAGCAAACATTCCTTCTCCAGGAACTGCAGGTTTGAAAGCAAGCAACATTCTATGAATTATTCCAAAAATGAACTCCTGTGAATCTACTAAGAAAAATGAAGGAAAGGAAGAAATAAAAGAAAGAAAACATCTGCTTAAGTTATTGTGGTGGGTAGGGTTTAAATCTGGCCTGCCGGGAAAAGTCATAAAACACTCAAATATTCAAAATTCAGTCCCATTGCATATACATTAATAATTTAATGTGAAGTAGGCAAAGACGAGCTGCCCATCGAGGTGGAGGGTCTTAAGCGATATGAATTTCATACAGTTTCATACATCATAAATAAAAAAAACTCATTGAACTATACCTTTCCAAAGTGCACATTTCCAAAAATGGATAAAGATGAACTATTGTAAGATTCTGTTTCTGACAAACATATATACTTTTGTATACTTTGGATCCTCTCCTGCTGCTGTACTCAATGTAATTACCCCACAGGCATGATTCACTCTAGTGCTATAAATGTTTATCACCCACACATTTAAAGCCTATAATGCGATGTGTGCCCTTTTATAATATATTATTGTCCAGTGGATAAGCACACTCAAGCAAACAGTCACCAATTACTGACTAGTTGCAGCAGCCAAATTTCCATTGGCTATGTCATGCAAAGTATATTCATCACATGTATTTCTTTAAGGTGTGAAAATAGAATATAGAATATATCTAAAGTTATTGGTTCATTGATATCATTGCTGTCATAACAAAATCCAGACTGGTAACTGGATAATAGCACATTCTTATTCTTAGTTGTTGTGTATGTTAATGTGTATATTCAAGCAGTATAAGAGTCAGCTGATGTTTTCAATTGGAAATTTCTGATATATATGTCAGACATATAATGTATTTAATTTTATAAACTTTTGTCAGATCAATTTTTAGCCTATTTTGCATTGCTATTTTGTTAGTGCCTAGATTTCCTATTCTAGACATTTGTAATAGTGCAGACTGAGGCCCAGCTGCTCAAGTAGTGAAGAATCCAAGATAGCACCGGCAGCAGACTACACTGGACAGTACTCACTGCTGATCAGTAGATAAATCAATGAGCAGCAAATTAACAAAGGCATCAGCTAAGTTGAAAGCTCCAGTTCCAGTTCCAGCCTGTAGAGGACCTAGAGCCATTAACTGTAGGTGTATATGATGAACACATTTAATGAGTGAAAGTTCACTGGACATTGGGGACACCAAAAAACGTGTTTCCTCTTTGGAATCATGCAATTTTCATGTCAGTGTAAATGCTGTGTTGAAAACCCAATGGAAATGATGTTGCTGAAGTATTGAAAGTAATAACAATATCCAAATGAAAATCGTTCATTAAAAATGCAATCAGTCATGATAACCTACAATAAACAGCATGATCAATTTGTATTATAAGTTTAATCTTTTGACTGCCCACTGCAAAAACACTTGCCTATGGGCCGCCAGTGTTCATTTCAAACAAATTGAGAAGAACAAATGTGTGAAAATGACTCTTGGGGAAGCAAAGCTGAATCAGGCCTTATTGTGTGAGAAAATGGCTGAGCACATAGTTGTGCGCTTTGTAAAGATCTTGCTTTTGTCAGAACCATTCTCACGTTACCCACAGCCCAAAGAAAGAGAAAGCAAAAGAAAACTGCTGTAAGAGCAGCGATGGCTATGAGCTTCAGGCTGCTTTCCCAATGACTGCAGCTGTGCTAGCTGCGGAATGGATTCTTAATGGGTTTCAACTTTTTCCTCCTCATAGTTTTCAGACCATTATCTTTCTTCCAATCATATGGCCAGCAGTGGTGGACATGATGGTCTCCTCAGTTCCCATTGTGTTGAGACTCATTATAGCCCTACTTTACACAAAGCATCTAAGCCAGACAGATTCTCAGTCTTCTGGCCAAACAGAGAGAATCTAACCCAGCTCACACAGCCCACGGTGCAGCACTGTGCAGCGCACTAAAACAGTAGTTCTCAACGTTGGGGTGTGAGATACACCGTTTATTTGGCACCTTTACTTTAAATAGTGAAAGTGCATCAATATTACATGGTCAGTGGCTAACTGTGCCACTAATAAGCACACAAGAAGCAGACATACCGCTTCATTAACTGTTTACGTTTACGGCATTTAGCAGACGCTCTTATCCAGATGAGTCCAAATGTGATGGAATGAGGAGCAAAAGTGCTGGTGGCTGCTTGCAAATCACAAAAGATTCTTGGCTTGTACATCCTACCAAACCTTTAAGTGATGCAGAACCTTTGCATTTTGTGGAGGTTGTTTAAACATCAGAAAGGCTCCTTTTGCTTTAATGTCATGATAATAGTAGATCATTGAATAAGAGTTTACTGAAAGATCCTTCTGAGGACCAAAAGCAGCATTTCTTCTCTCACATTTACATCATCTGACAGATGCTTTACATCATTTGACACTCACTTGATGGGAACACTCCATGGATATTGGTGTAGAATGGAACATTAAGCTCCTTTGCACATTTACTTTATTTTGCAAATGCACAATTAATATTATCCATATCTACACATCACACTTAACTAATGTTTTATTTTAATTTTTATGTCTTTTATGTCTTCTATATATTTGTATTCTAGTTTTACTTGATTTAAAAACTAAATTGCTTAACCTAACCTTGGCATTGTGTGTGGACAGCACAGAGAAATGTAATTTTTACTGTACACATGACAATAAACGTCTTGTATCTTCAAAACCTTCAGGTGACACTTGTTTTCCTTTCTATTAGAAATCCACTCTGGACTGATATACATAAATAGAAATCACAATCATAATAAATACTCAAAAAATGCAGGTAAACCTGACCATTAGCATAAGATAACATTGTACTTATTATTGACTATTATCCCAATAACTGATGAACAATAAAGATTATAGAATAAAGGCTAAAGAAGTCCGTAACGATATCAGTCTATAACATTTGCAAATGTGATTCTACCAAATCAAATGTCTTATAAATTAAAAAGAAGATGAAATGGTTGAAGAACCCAGTTTATTATGTGTTAAACTTTCTTCTGTCAAGGTGGAGAACCTCTCGAGCTAGAACACCGCAAGTCTGTAGAGTGTGATTTGTCCATAATGCTCACTTTATTGTTCTCTGTCTCAGAAGAAAACATCAATTTTCATCACCTACTGCATTTTCTTTGTGGTATTAAAAATAAGTGACATTTCCTTGGTTTGGGAATGACAGGCATAATTGTGTTGAGTTTTCTGTTGCTCACTGTGCAAAACAAGTTCATTTAATTTATTCTTGACAGTTGTAGTGTAACTAGGAAAACGTTATGCTCTAGGAGTCACAGGAGTGTGGAGTACTGCAAACACGCATCCCTCATCTATTTTAATCATGTCCAATATGGATTAAGCAAGAGGATTGTTTAGCTGACCACTGTAGTTCCACACCCACCCTTAATGCTACCTTCATGTTTTAAAGCCATGTTTAATATTAATGTATCTGTACCAGACAGTGAGGTGGCTTAAAACAAAGGGTTTTGTCTGAATGCATGATTAATGAAAATGTTGATAAGAAATCCCACTTCTTTAAAATGAGGTGCATTGAATAAATAAATTAATAAACTGCTTTGCTAATCTCCATGCAGACGGGAAGAAAGTTAATTAGATTTTTGGTAATTAAGGGAGAGTCTGTTTCTTTTCATTTAGGCTTTGTCAGTTCTTACATCTTGGTAATTTTCCCCCCAAAAAACAACCCTAGTCACTTTGGCCTAGAACTGGCCTAAATACCATGTTCATCCCAGAGTTTCAGGGTTTAGAGATCTATACACCATATATGGACAAAAATATTGAGATTCCAGACCATTTACACCAGCAAAGACTTACAAAGCAGGATACACTGGTCCCTCTTCGCAGCTATAACAGCTTCCCCTCTTCTTGGAAGGCTTTCCACAAGATTTTGGAGTTTCTGTGGGAATTTGTGCCCATTCATTCTGTAGAGCGTTTATGAGGCTAGACACTGATGTTGGATGAGAAGGCCTGACTCAGTTCAACCCAAATTATCTGTGCGGGCCAGTCAAGTTCATTCAGCCATGTCTTTATGGAGCTTGCTTTGTGCACTGGGACACAGTCATGCTGGAATAGCATGACTGTGTCCACAAAGTTTGAAGCAAGATGTCACATACAATGTCTTGGAGTTTCCAGCTCTTGAAAAGGGTGTGATTAAAGTTTTCCCCCACAGAGGCATGTTTTAAACACATTACATTGTAATTCAGGTAAAGCACAACAGTGGAAAACAGTGGCTCTAATCTCAACAACAAAACAATACAGTGAATACACAGGACACCGCATTACAGAACACAGTATAATATATGAAAGTGATATAAAATGTTCAAGCTTGAATTGATTAAACCTTAATAATGTCACATGGGCCAGTCATGTGAGGTCAATCAGGCACTGGAAATGACATGCGTCTCTGGGTATATAAACAGGAAGTTGGTAGGTATCTGCACTCAGTCATTTGGGTCCCATGCTGGCTTATCCAAAGCCCTCAACTCAACTCTTCGTTAGTACCTTGGTTCTCCGGAACCTGTTGTGTACCCTTCTGTGTGCGTGTGAGAATGTGGGTTTCTGGTGGGAATCTTATCTCCTTAACTGGAATGTTCTCAGATGAAAAGGCATGGTCTACCAGCTCTTTTGTTTGTATCTGTGACTGGACTCTTCTGCTACGCAACACATGGCGAACTTTCAGCTTATTTCTGCTCCTTGTATGTGACAAATAAACGTTAATAAATACAAGCAACTAGTTTTGCCTTGTAATGAACATTTCAGTGTTTATATTCAAAATGTCTTATGATTGAATGGTTAAGATATAAAATAATTCCAAGTGGTTTCATGTGAAATGCTTCTAGAGAAAATTACCGGCACTGTTCAGAGGAATGGCGAGACCCAGAGGGCTTTACATGAAATGGTTATATGACGTTCCTTGGTGCCCGTGACATTTTTTTTACGATAGCTTTTAGAAAAGGTTTGGGATTGACACATGCATATTTTATATCTTTTCTGGGTAATGAGGTTCATGCAATGCCCTATAGAATCTTTTTTTATCTAGACTTACCACTAATTTATGAAGATGCAAGTCACAGTACATTCAAGTACATGCCTGGTTATTCAAACCAGACCTCTTGTTCTTGCTTATTCATGTAATCTACATTCATTGAATTAATAAAAAAGCAAGAACTTTGGGCACTTATACTCTTACTCCATGCCTTCCTTAGTTTTGCCTTAATTGTTTATGTGTGGAATTGTTTAGGTGTGTAACCTAGCTGGCATTAACTTGGTTGAATCTCCCAAAGCACTGAATAAGAGCATCTGCTAAATACTGTAATTATATATGTAAGCTTCTCTCTAAATGGCTTTGCTTATATTTGATAGAATTGACTTGAATGTGGGAGATGCACATATCTAGAGCAACAAAAGATGGAATAATGGTGCAGGTGTTGACAAATGTATCATGCCCAAGGGCTCAGTTTATTAATTATTATTTTTATAAACATTATTATATTTTCACTTTTTAAAACACATGATAAGAATAGGAACCTTTAAAGATTTCTGTTTTTGGTCCATAATGACATATATTACATGCTCAATTGCTCTTTTATTGTTACTTTGATGACATCAGTCAGTTACCCATTTTCATATTAATTTGAATTGTGGGTTTATTTTAAGGTGCATCCAACAATAAAGGGAGCATGGAGATACTTTAATACAGCAATAGTAACCACGGCAGCACTTGGAAAGCACTAAATGCTTATCAGATTTTACAGAGTTAAACAAGCCAAAAGGATAAAGAGAGATAAACAGATATAAAGACATAAATAGATGCCTTTCCCTTGGCAACAAAGTGTTAACTACAGAGATAAAAAGCAGATTTTCTCAGGAGAGAGAGAGATTTTCCATCTGGCGTCTTATTGTGATGGAAGGTTGATCTTGGGGTCTACATAGTGTGAAAGGAATGCTTCCAAAAGACAAGCTGAGATTTTCCAAGCTTACTTTCCTCATATGTGTACAGCCAGCATCAAATGGAACAGGGAGATGGCAGAGTGGTACAAGCCTTGTGGGGTCCATGCAGACACAAACCTCTTGAGAGAAAAGCAATCTTGCAAGAGTGGTACATCACACATGACCCCTGCTCCTTTAAGATACATAGAATAAAGTTTCAGGGCCTCTGAGACCCAACTCCTGCATCTGTCATCTTCTGAAATCCCTTGCTTCCGATGAGAAAATGGATTGATCGGTGTGTATTTGGAACTCTAGAGGCCTATTTCCGTGATCATAATGCAAGCCTCAAAATTAGACAGGAACTTGTGGCACTATTGAGACAACTCTTTACACTACCTTTAAAACTGAACACTGGAACACACAAACAAATCGGTTCCTCTCATGCCCTTTAAAAATCGAGTGCAGCAATAACCAATTAGATCAGTTCTTCGTAATTCCTCCAAACGGAATTGATTTTAATCTCAATGAATTGTGAGGTTATGCACAAAATTAAATTCACAAAATGCACTTTTATTTTTTAAGTACTACTATATGAACAAAACTGCAATAACATTTGGTTTTACATCCACTTTTTTTCTAGTTTGTTATAGAAAAACAAGTTACCTTCCGAATCCAGAGCACTATAGCAGCTGCAAAGGGGGACCAACTCTATATTAAAGTCTATGTATCTTAATGCAGTGTCAATACAAGTTACCTTTTAATGCGTAGTCCCTGTGTAATAGTCAGTGCACTCAAACTTACGCAGGCAGCGTAAGGCAACAGCGTAAGGCATTAAAAGGATTTTTAAAACAACCCCGCATTAATGTGCGATAAAACGCATTTTGTTTTAAGTCATCCTCAGTTTACCACAGAATTTTTAATCAATAAACGCTTTCACACCGCTTCAATCTGTACAGAAGACCCCAAAGAATCGCCACAGGCTGCCGCAGAACCGTTTCTTCAGCTAGAGGTTGACCATTGACCAAAACTAAAACACACTCTGCCCAGCTGGCCAAAATCACACAAAAACAAAATTTTTACAAACTCCCCAGCACTTTTATCACAACCAACCAGACTATAGACTCTTATAAAGCGAAGTGTCATAATTTCCTTTTACTTACATTTGAATAAATTCAGCTCGGACGTGCACATCCCCAGGCGGTCCTTGTGGATTTGAACTATAACAGAAAGATTCGTGGGAGGGCTCGTTTGAATTGTAGCAACCTCTACTATTGGTTACTGCCTGAAATTGAGGTGAAAATACGCCAATCCCAGTGTAGAAAAGGTTTTATTAGGTGGTGTACCTCTTAATAACAACAGATGTGGTAGCATGGGATCTGGACGGGAAGGATAATTCTAGTTGCAAGGGGTGTGTCACGATTCCGTCTTCTCACACCGTGGCACATGTTTGTGTTTGTCGCGATTTTGGTTTCATATCGCATATCGTTACAGCGCTAATATACACATATATATACACATATATATTGCTATGACATTTCCACTCTTGAGCCTTCACTTAGGGTCTGGAAAATGTCATTTTGGCTGTATGCAATATTGTCGTATACAAAAAATGACAATAAAAATCATTGTAGTCATTGCTTGTTTTTCACAGTTTTCTATACATCCAGAAACCACATAAGCAAGTATATTTAAGATTTCTCACCAACTTCATGCGAGGAAAGTGTGTGAATACAGGTGTTTGGCTTTCATTTCTTGTCAGAGTGGCAGAGTCTTCAGACCTTAGCAGAGTGACTATATTTAGGATAAGTACTTTGGTTTTTGGTGTAAACATTGCGAGCTTGTGGTTAATTTTCCAGCATTTAGGCTTTAGCCTTGTTTGCTAAACTGAAAAGTACCAATAAAGCTTCATAAGCCAAAAAATATTTCATCACATAAAATAAGTGGTTATGAGACCCAGTCAGACACATTTGATATGGAACATCACGCTAAGATAGCTTTCAAATTAAGTCGGCTTTAAGTGTGGAGTTCTTTAAAGGAACCATATTGTACTGTTTTCCCTTATTTTTTTTATTTTTGTCCCCTAAGTTGCAATCAAGCATTTTCCCAGGCTCTTGTTATATGTTAGAAATAAACAGTTTGCTTTTGAAAACATGTAACTAAGCTGCTTTCATCTTCAGAGCTCCTTTGCTTCTCCACTATGGTATGTGAAAAGACACTGAGATGCATTCTTTATTTGTGTGCCAGCTAAATGTGCATGTGAAACTGCCGTGTGGTACGTCCTTCAGCTAAACCCCCTACATCACCACTGTGCTGAGCCAACGTCTTGCCAAGAGCTTCATGTGGGTGGAAAGGAAAGAGCTCCTGGCAGATGCTTCGTTAAATACATATTGCATTGCTGTACGACTAAGGAGACACTGATGCTGTTTAGAAAGTCATTGCTTTTCATTGAGGCCTGAAATTAAATTGAGGAACAAAAAGAGGGAAGTCATTGGAGTGGAGAAAAGCACATTCGAAAAAAAAGGAACAAAAAAACTAGAGCACAGCAGTAGCTCAGCTCAATCTCTAGAGATTGAATGCCCATCTGGAATCCGAAACTACAAGTGCTACCGAGGGAGCGTTCCGTTCATGCATTTTAAACAGCCACGTGCCTTTTGCATTCTCCAAAAGTTACAAAATACAATTGAGATGTACGCGCATGCAATAGTTACACTGTAACATGTAATCACTGATAATTATTTATAAAAGAGGGCTATATTTGGCCAAGCGCTTCAGGTATTTGGGCTATGCTTAATCACTCCTTATCCTTAAGTGGTGATATAGATAACATCCATAGTCAGACATGCGTAAACTTTAAATGTCTAAAGCAATTATTTACATTTGATGTTGCATAAATAAACACATGCAATCACACAATAACATGATAATTCCATGTTGTGACTTTCTAACCAAAGTTGTACTCACATTTTTTTCAACGGAATCAGAAAACTTGATCCCGGAGCTAACAGTTTTTTATGTTAAGAAATTACAGACGCCAGTGACACAAAGACAAGAACAATATATATATATATATATATATATATATATATAAAGTATAAATGAATCCAATACAACCCCTTTAGAAAATATTCAATATCAAATACACTATGAAATATGCACAAATGCTGGGGTGTTAATACTATACATATACTATACATATACAAATAACACTAATAGTGATTAGTAGTCTGTAATTGTACATAATAGAGATCAGTAGTATATCAGTGAATTTGTCAGAAGTAGTGATAT
>JBBPDB010000134.1:6336701-6347358 GCA_037974465.1 Brachypetersius altus
ATGGATGGATGGATGGGTGGATGGATGGATGGACGGGTGGATGGATGGATGGATGGATGGATGGATGGGTGGATGGATGGATGGGTGGATGGATGGATGGGTGGATGGATGGATGGATGGATGGATGATACAGACAGAACTATTGGGACCTGTTTTTCAGGGTTTGAGCCCCTTATTTAATGCTTCAGCATACCAACACATTTTGGACAACGCCATTCTTCCAACATTTTGGACCCAGTTTGGGGAAGCACAAAGCGAGCTCCTTAAAGACATGGTTAGATGAGTTTGTTGTGGAAGAACTTGACTGGCCCACAAGCAGCCCTGACCTCAACCCCACACAACACCTTTGAGATGAACTGGAACAGATATTTTAGCTCTGACTTCATTCTGAATAAGTCACAATACAAGAGAAAGAAAATCATTACCTTGTTCCCTTCAAACTAATTTCTCAGTTTATTGACGAGGGCAGCTGCAAGGCCAACGTATAATACTTGTGATGTCATTTACATGCTAACAAGGTGCTGAAAGCTCAGAAAGGCCAAGGCTGTATGTTAAAGGTTAGAAATAGGGTTCTTTTGTTAGGGCTGATTTACGGTGAGTCTCTAAACAGAGGTGGATGGGCCCCACCGTTTATCTTGAGGCATTGTGATGATGCTTGGCATTTTCAGCTGGTACAGGATAATAAAAAATAGATATGATATTTGTGGCTTTCAGGGGTCAACAACAGTGGTGGACCTCGCAACAAAAAGTGGCCTGGTGATGAAACAGAATTTTTAAACAATTTTTTAAACGACCTTTTCTAAACCAAAACACGTCCTCTGAGACATCATTAAAGACAAGTCTACCTCCTCTTTGATATGTTCTAATTACACAGGCCTGCTGAAACAAGTGGGGATAAAAGGGAAAAGGGAACATTCCAAATTCTGAACATGCAGTAATCACAGATGATTTTTAGAAAGCCAAAGATCAATCAAAGCTCTGTTAATTAAGTTTGTTTCCTCCCCAAACACTTTATTCTGCTTGAGAACGAGTGCACCGTCAGAGCTCTGAGAAGATAATGAGTAGCTATAAAACAGTGCATCACTATTTATAAGAGCTGCCTGTTGAAAGACTGCCATTTACTACACAGGCTGAGAGCATAAAACATTACGTTAAGATTATGCATATGCACACATGCACACATGCACACACGCACACACGCACACAGGTATAGGCATATACATAATTTAAAAAAACTACCCAGAACCACAGGTTTCTGTGTGCTCTTATAGCATTGATAGTGTATGTTGTTTCTGTGCTGGTACTTTGCCTTTTGGTCTGTGTTTGTGTGGCTGGTTCCTGTTTTTCAGATGCAGCCTTTGAAGCGATTACATAGTGGCAGCAGTTTTCTTCAACTTGTATCTCTCTCTGTGTTTTCTCTTCCCCTGTATGATTTGGCTTAATTTTAAATCAAATGAATGAATATATAAATAAAAAGTTCCGATAAATAAATATAAATAAAAAGTTCCGGGTTTATACTGTGAAGCCCCACTTGATGGCAAATGTGTCTGGCACATCATGGCACCCAGTTTTACATTCTACTTGCTAATATGCCAGACATGACAAGTTTAAAAAAAAGATTTCAAACATTTAAAAGTGCATCACTAAGGCACATCAAAAAGGAGGGCTGAATAAAATGTAATAATGAGAAAAGCTTGCTTCTATGTAATGCACCCATGTCTCTTATATCCTTTTAAAAGACCTGCTGTGAAGTCTAGACACCTACACTTGTTTCCATTTAACTTTTGAAAGGAGGGCAATATACTGAAATAACTAGAGGGGGATTATTGCTGGAAACCAAATTTTCCAAATTTTTCTTTAAGTAAAATTGATGTAAAGTTTAGTAACAACACTGCTACATAATACTAATATAACTCTTTCATTAACATACAATGACAGATGTCTTATGCTGTTTTCACAATGGATTATGTCCATGCATATGGCTGTCGTTGCCATTTATGACAGCCGTTATAAAATTTGATGTGAATTAATTTAGCATGTGACATAAACTGTCAAGACATCAACCGTTGTAGTATCTGTCATAGCAGCTACTGGTGATGGTAAAGAGACAGAAAATAACGTAGTTCATGACAGCACATGACAGCACATCTTCCAATGACATGTTTATGGTATGGTTGGGTCAAGCAAAGTATCACTAAAATTTTAAAACATACCATTCGTTTTCCAGTACATACAGTCTTCCAGCACATACAGAGATTATGGGCTGGAATTCACTGCTTTTGTTCAGGTCCTCCAATTCAGATTGAGGCTGCAGATACATTCAAAAGTTTGAGTATTCTAAATCAAATTATGTGTTTGCCGAAGTGCACACGAGTACACACCCTATAAAGAGAATGCACTTTTTGTGAATGGGTGGATGGATAGAGAGAAGGTTTTGACTGTGGCTGTTCAAAATTTGCATGTGACTATATATGGATTATTTCAACTTTTGTGAATAAGATACAATACAAGATGGCCAATCACATCAGAAGACATTTAGATACACCAAAAACAAAAAAAACGAGTCAGTTTAATCCAAAGTCAAAAGGAAAGTTTGCAAAATGGTAACTTTAACAAATTGTGACTGTTTTTAGTAAAGCCTGCACAACCATAAGTGGACCTCAGGGAAATTAAAACTTAAGGAATACAAAGAGTTCAGGCCGTTTAAATCTCAAAATTACCATTATTTCCTCAAAGCACTATTTCATGTTTTTGAACATGAGCTCTGAGGGGGTAATTGGAGGGTACTGCCTTCATAATACTGTTAAGAACCCCCCAAACAGCTAATGTTTTTTTTTTGTCGGGGAGGGGGTCTGGGTCTTGATCTCGGGGTACAGTACCCCCTTGTATCCCCCATAGTTGTAACCATGTTCATATACGATTTTAGTTTCAGTAACAGTTTTTCAGAACAAACATAAAAAGTTCAGTAACAGTGGCAAACTCTAGCAACAATAGACCAATTATGTGTTTAATGCTACATGCAGCACCTTTAGAAAACATTGATTGGTCCCATTAATCCTTGTCTTGTGTATTTTGCATCATTATTACTTCACCTGAGACTGGGCCAGAGTAAAGGATGGAGCACTGTTTCTCCTATGCTCCCCTTTTTCGCTCCTGTTTCTGTGTCCGCTCTCGAAGTAAAGGCCATCAACTGAAGGTTAGCAAGTAAATTAAATCCAAGCCTCTGGAAATTTGTCATATGTAACCTTTATGTTGACAACAGAAGTTCGAGTAGGGTTTCCTTCTACGCTCTCAGTTTGAGTGCAGTGTGGTCGCGAATTTCATTTGCTAGACTAGTTCGAATCACGCCCCTTGAAATGCACACACTTGGCCTAGAAGACAAGGGTCCTTTGGAGCAATGAAATAGACAAAGCACTCTTGATTCCCGAAAGAACCCTACAGAATCCCTCAGAACACTTTGTGGTTTAATAATGAACGGCTTGTTTCTGAAACTGTCTATTTTTAATAGTACAGTGAAATGTACAGGGGCAGATGAGGTGTCTCATTCATACAGTAAGGCTATTGTAGGCAGTGCTTATGAATAAGAGTCAGAATCAGAAAACTTTATTGATCCCAGTGGAAATTTTTTAAAGAAATAAACAAATAAACTAAAAAGACAGTTAATAATTCATCTGTTTTATGGTTTAAGTTAGTTTTTTCAAAGCACTGCTGGTGTTTCCTACTTAGTCATAATCGCCTAATTGTCCTCCATTTGCAGGCCAGGAGTCCATTGACGGCAAACTTTCTTTCGCTTACTTGAAGAATCTTGGCTCGATCTGGAGTGCCTAGCAACCTGCCCACAATGAGGGTGCTTAGCAACCAGTGACTCATGATGATGTTTGCTGTTGCATTGACTTGTCAAAGTGAGAGCAGCGGCGCAATATGAGCTAATGATATGCTGGAATACCAGTGGGCGATTTGTAATCAATCTTAGGCTGCAGCAAATCTCGCACCAATTTCCTTACATTGATGATGCAAAAGCTGTAAATGTGGTCCCACTCCTTAATCTGGAGCTGAAAAAAGGGCTGATATTGTTAGCGAAAGGATGCTTTCCCCCTGAGTAATGCCCGCTAGGCCTGCCTGATGGGCAAGGGAGATGTCAGGCTTTAAATGGTGATTTCAGGTAGCTCATGAATTTCACATTAAACCACTACAACGTTCCTTATGAGATGTAGGGTGGGGTTTTGTGAGCTTGAGTTTCACAATTTAGGTCAGTCGCTGTTCAGTTACTCTGAATTCAATTTATGCATCATAAAAGTCTTAATGTATCCTCCAAGATCTCAGGCGATTAACATTTCATGGTCCTTTTGGCAGTAGAAGAAATGATGGTCAGCATCTATGAGATACTGAAATAATCTGGCATGCTGTTGCTATACTCTCAGAAAAAAGCAGTATCTTTCAGGTTACAAATGCCCTCACTGGGGTACATCTTCAGGTCCTTTTAGTTATAAAATGTCTTTTTATTTTACTTTAAATACAGAAATATTCTTTATTTATGTTATGACCCACTTATTGATAATATACTGTACATTTTTTATCATCTTTCCTCCCTCACTTGATGAGTTAACAGCTGTTAGAACACAGCCTTAATGCTGTATTTATGTGCAATAGTACTGTGGGCACTTTTGACAACAGCACTGTAAACTGTATTGTTGCTCTTGTTTTCTTGTACTCTTGTAGTCCTGTTCTGATTGTGCATTGTTTCTGTTTTCATTCTTTGTGTTGCAACATGGTACTGGATAAGTATTGTTTCATCTCACTTGTGTGACTTGACTTGACTTGAGGCACCCCTTTCCCTATGAAAATGAATGTGCTGTACCCTAATTAAAACCTTATTTAATGAAGATAAATTGACCTTAAAGAATACTTTGTACCACTGAGTGTTCATTTACATTGTTTGTACCTTTGTGGACTACATTTGCCTGGATGGCCCATCTTTTTAAGGCTATTTCTTACAATAAGTAGATAAGTTCTTCTAAATTCAATTTTACTCCCAAATCCTAAATCCATTGTTTTGTTTTCTGAGCAACAGAAATGAGACACACTGTGGTGGGACAACTGTCCAGGCATTACTCATTTAACTGCTGTTTATTCATGTTGGGCAAGCCAGACTGTACAGCATTGGATATTGTCTTTCCACTCCATTTTGTTATTTTTGTCACAAAATTTCAAACAGAGCGTTTCAGTTTCAGTCTGATGTAATAATCAATTTGCATCATAAAAGTCACTAAATTGGTTTCCCCCACAGTGCTACTGTTTGACAGGCAATGGAGGATTTTCATTTATTTTTCTAATTATCATTTAACAAAAAATTAAAAGTTTTGTCAAAAAAAATGCATTAGTCATTCTCCGACTACAAAATAAAACTCCGGGGGGCCCGGAACAGCTGGGTTAACCATGCCTGGCTAAAGGCGAGGAAAATGGTAGAGATACTGAAATGGCATTTCATGTTTTTGTCTTGTGCCCCTCAGAATCTCCAGTAATTTATTTTAAAGAAATCACAGCGGACAGCTGCGGTTCAGTTTACCCTTGAAGCAATAAGTGCTAACTTTTTCAGATGTGGCTCAGTACTGTTGACCTCCTCGAAATGTAATATTAGCATATCCTCAACTGTTATTTTGAGATTTCGCAGCTTGTAAATATCAGGGTGGATTTGTTGTCTGGTACGGCATTGTTTTGCAAATAATAGTCATGCTGTCAAGAAGAAAGTAGTTGTGACATCAATTAAAGTGTGACCTTTTCTTCCCTCTGGTTCTCCTCTGGTGGCACACGGGTTTACTGCGCGGCTGATCTGACCTTATTTGTGTTTCACTATGCTGGCTAATAAGGCGTACTCTTCTACCAATTCAGCGAGCTACACACTCCAAGAGCGGACCAAAAGCACTCTTTGAAGAAGTTTGGCAGAAGAGTGGATAATGAAGTGCCTTTAGCTTTCGCGGGTTGGATTCTGTTTACGAATACATCCAACTTACAGCCATTCAAAGGAGGGTCCTTTGGTGGGAAGTCCTTTCTGGAATTGGTCCCAAGTATCTACTACTAAATTGGCAACTTTCCTGTTTTATCCCTCCTGGAATCAGACTGTAGAATAACACATGCAATGTCGCAGCGACTATTTAGAGTACCCCTCTTCTGCAGTAAATGCAGTTTTGCACACTCCTTGATCATTCTCTTAAGAAGCTTCATGAGGAGTCCCTTGGGATTCTTTTCCAAAGAAGTAAAGAATATAATCAATGGGAAAGAATCAGACTGGGTAAACAATAAAATAGTTTAAATAAGCGTGGTAGTGTGTTTACTATAATACTAGTTTGGAAAAATCATTGGAATTATGGGCCAAAAATGTTTGTATGAAAAAAAAAAAGTCTTGCCACTGCGCCATTGGAGGATTGGGAATTTACCCAGCCATTTATCATTAAGAATGGCTGAAAGCACACATAGCCATGTTCACAGGCTGATTCGTTTTAAGTATGCCGCAACAAACAGTGAGGCTTATTTTTATAACCTAAACAGTGTTTTGATGTCTGATGTGTGTTTCTCTCTGTGATTTTTTTCTCTGCATTTGTTTTCACCACATTTTGTACTTTTTTGGCCTCCATAGCCATGACATCACAGACGCTCTCTCAGACACTCATTTTAAAGGCGACTCAACTGTGTATTACGGAAGGGACTCACAAAAATGATCACAAAAAAATTTTACAATTAATATGCATCCCCTGATTATTTGATTGATAAGATGTGTTCAAGTACTCTGTATGGGATTGTAATGAATATTGATAATATGTAATGATAATGATAATATTTTACTATTCTAAAACTTATTTTAAAAAATCCATTGCACAACAGCAAAGAGGACAGTACAGGAGAAGAAAGTAGAATATAAGTACGGCTTTAGTTCAAAATGCCTTGAGAACATTCAGTCAAGTGAGTGTGTCCATACCTTCGACTACACCTGTGTCTTGTCTCATTATAATTCCTCTAGTTTGCTTATTTTATTGAAGAGCTGAAATGAATTTCACTGATTAACAAATGCCATGTTTGTCCAGAATGAAAGTGGAAGGAAATGTGCAAACTAATTAGTGTTGAAATTCCACGCACACGTTTTCAGTGAGGGGGGAGGTTTCCATTACAATATTCAGTGTATGGAGCTGGTTGCCAGGATACAATTTCACACCATTTACTTTAGATTTCAGTGATACAATCTGGCGCATGGGGCTGATCTTCCACAATGTAATGAAGCAGCTCAGCATTATACAACATTAGATCCTTATTCTTTGTGTATGGTGGTTGTTTTTTTTCTTCAACCTTATGGTTGCATTCGGCTGACCAGTGCAAATTTGGCCTTTACACTGATATCTGAAGCATACACCCACACCCAAAGATATGTGATACATCAGATCAGTAATCCTAGATAGATAGAAACCCATTCTTGTCAGTGAGGTGCATAAATGTGAAGAACATTTTGTACCACCACAAAATGTAAAGGTTGTACATGTATGAAAGTTTAGGTTCTTGACTTCAGTAAACAAACAAACAAACAAACAAAAAATGTTTGTAGAATATGAGAAGTTTCATTAAACCTTTGAGGAGTATGATCACAAACACGAAGTTCAGGTTTTTCTTTTCTTCCGCAAAACATGGTTTCCAAATGAATAAACAGGAAATGTGCAGCTTTTGTTAACCTAAAGTTTACTAAACATAATTAAAGAAAGGTTCAGTGATCCACTGACTTACCACTTTAGTTTCCTGTGAGAAAATCATCCACCAACAAGCCAAAATTCACACAAAAACCAAAGCAAGTAATCAAATCTGTATTACTAATAATAACAGTACAATTGTATTATGTTAACTGAGTTACGCTACAATTATGCTACAATTTAGGCAGAGTTTTTGTTGATTTGGAAGTCTGAGAGAAAATCTTGCAAGTATTTTTTTCTTGTGTATAAAAACTGAATGCATGCAGAACGTGAAGTGCGATGTAATGTCTCGGCCAGTGGCCAGTAGAGGTCACTGTTTTGGGTTTTGTTATGGGGACTTTTATTTTGAATGTATGAGTGTATGTCAGCTGTCTTGTGTTTAGTTAAAGTGATTGTGTTTTGTGATTGGTTTCTGTCAGAGTCTGTCATGTATTTAAGTTCCAGTTATGTGGGCCGTAGTTGTCGGTCCATCGTTACAATTTCGTCACGTTAGTGTTGCAGTTATCCTTGGTACTACTCTTGCCTTTCAGTTTATGGATGTATTGGCCCTCGAGCCAGGTTTGTTTTCTGTTTAATAAAAATAAAGAAACCACAGTCATGGATGCCTGCCTGCCTTGGTGTTTTCAGTGGGAAAAAGCACGGCGGCGTGATGCCCGTGACATGCGAAATGAAAAAGTGTGTTAGCAACACATATACCTTGCTGGGCTGGCTCACAGCCAGTGCTGTCAGGATTATAAGAAAGTGTTCACACAACTTAATGTTTTTAGTCACAAGTCTGCTCTGTAGCCTACATGCTAAAGCCCTATTTTCAGTGAGTTGATCCATTGCCCAACAGCAGGTGTATGTCTGGGGAAAACAACATATATCTTGGCATCAAACCAGCATCTCAAGGTTTTATTTTTTTTTCAAACAGTAGCTTGCAAGCTCTAAGCTACTAGCTGATTCTTCTTGGTGACTAATGTTGATGAACAGTGAGAAGCCAGGTTAATTTATTTAGGTGAAATTATTCACAACAAAACATTGTTTCTGCTGTAAAAATGAACCTCTAGAACGTTAGCATGGAATTCTAGAAGAACAAGGGTATGGCATTGCTAGTAGAACCCACCTCCAGAATAGTACATTTCTGTCTGTTTGGGGTGAAGTTAAATTTCAGTGGGAATTTTCTATGATGCAAGCAAATGTACATTTAATGCTGTGAGAAACAAACAAGTGAACCAGGGCATTGCTAAGTTTTCTGGGTGTTATCTGTTGCACGGCTAAAGAATGAAGAGGAACAATAAAAAACTCAAACAAGATTAGAAATGGGGGGTGGTGGCGTAGTAGGTAGGATACTTGCTTCTAGACCAAGAGGTCATGGGTTCGAATCCTACCTTCAGCACCACCAATGGGTTCCTGAGCAAGTTGCTCCAGGGAGAGACTGTCCCCTGTTATTAGGGATTGGAAGTCACTTTGGATAAAAGCGTCTGATAAATGTAAATGTAGAAATGATGCCAGACCTTGATAACAAAAGCAGTTCCAACAGAAAAACTTTCCTCTGTTTCGACTCTATGGACATGGTTTTGGGACAATCGGCTATAAACTGTGGGGAGAGAACTGTGCTGCAGTCAGAAACTCTGTTCCCGGGCCCAGATACACAGGAAAATAAAAGCATGCAGGAAGTTTCATGCATGGTTCTTGTATACCTATGGAGACATGCCTAAAGGAAAGCTGTCTCTTATGGGTCATCAGTTAAAAGGTTCTTTAGCAAAAGGTTGCTCTTTTATGCTTTTAGTCCAAACCCCACTTTGTTATACCTTTCTTAAAGAGTGAAATTCGAAGCATTCAAATCCATCACAAAAAAGTAAAAAGCACAAATGAATAAACAAACAACAAACTGTTTTCTTTAACATCTCTTGAATAAATTAATGTTAATGGGAAATATTGAAGTGTCAAGGCTTTAATAGGCTTCCCTTAAAGTTAGTCATTTACAGCTAGACATTGCATCACATTTCACACCACATTACTGGCTGTAAAAAAAAAAATGCATCATAGCTCTCAAATGAGCTGTGCACCTGGCTTGCGAGCCCGAACACATTACTGAACGTTATCTGCGCTAATCCTAGCCTCTAAATTCTCCCGAAAGATGGGTCCTCTAGCATGTCTCACCCAGAAAGACAAAGCAAGGCCATTATCAGGGGCGGTATGAGGGAACATTACTCAGAGTGCGTCGTGGTGGGCTTTCGAGACTCGCGCCATCTGCTCCAGTGTCACTGCTGGAGGATGGATGAGAGCAGTGGAATGCACGGTGCATGCGGGAATCCTGCAGGAGCCATACATGCTTCTGGGGATGGAGATGTGTTATTTCAACATGCGGGACAGCCACATAATTCCACTGTGCTGTGGGGTCTGACTCACTCAGGGCTGCATTAGCTTCCTTTAAACGATGGGGTTTGCAGGCAGACTACTGGGAAGAGCACTGGATAGGAAAGTACAATGGGCTATTCGTTTTAATTACGTTTGTCAGTGTCCTCTGGTTGAGCATGACTGTGCACTCTTTTTTGTCCTGCTTGAAAGGAGGATATGATGCTCTGTAAGAGCAAAAGGTTTGGCCAGTTATTTGGCAAATTTTCACAATATTTGAATATATCTTTATGACCGATAATATGCTTCATAATAATATTTAGTATTTGCAAGGAATAAACAGGATGAAAAATCACACAACTGGTAGAAATATGGGTCATAATGGACAGGCAGCCAAATCTTACTATGCAGTTTATGGAGCTACACTCGAAAACAAATTGTCACAAAGGGTTCTTTAAATGATGCCATAGAAGAACCAGTTTAGTAAATGAGATACATAAGCAGGAAGAACAATTCAATTCAATTCAATTTTATTTATATAGTGCTTTTAACAATGGTCATTGTCACAAAGCAGCTTTACAAAATGA
>JBBPDB010000134.1:6360049-6372859 GCA_037974465.1 Brachypetersius altus
GTTCCACCTGTTTCGTGTCCGTGCTTGTGTATTTAAGTTCAGTCTGCCTGTGTTCCTGTGTCGGTCCTTCGTCTGTTCAGAGCCTCTGTTTGCCACGTTGTAGAAAACCAGTTCTTTGCTTTGGGCCCTCGTGCCTTTCCTTTGTTTTTAATGAAGCCTGAATAAACGTATCACCATGGAATTCTGGGTTCCTGCCTGTCGTCCTTTCCATGTGAGCTCTCGGTCCCGAGGGCTTAGCCCTCGCCACCGTGACAACATCAGAGAGAAGATTTAACAGAACAGATTAATGAAATCCCATTGTTTTATTTTTTTGTGTTTAATGAAGAAAACTCTACGCAGTGTTAAAATGCAACATGTGCAAGGCATTAACAAACCAAGTTGAGGTAAAACACACAGATAAGTATGTTTCTGCTGTGTTTTGACATGTTAGAGAGATGTGATCATACTTGTTGTAGGTGAGATTTAGCCAATGATCTGCCTCTTAAAGTTAAGAATAAAATACAAAATATTGATTTCACTGCACAATGAAGGCATATCCCCTTCAGTGTTTGATGGGATTTAAAAAAAAATAATTGTAGGCTTACAGCTGACAAATAATGGGAATTACATTTTTATTTCTCTTATAAAGTTGGTAAGGATAATGTGATTAATATTTTTTGTTTGTGTGAAGCCCAACCCCACAAAGGAAAAAAAAGTGAAAATATCATTTTTCTGTGTCATTACAGATTCCAATGGATTCTATGGCAAAATTCATATGAAATCTGTGTAAAGTTTCAGTTTTCCCAAAGAAGCTTGGTTTTATGTGGTGATGATTACTGTAATTGGCTCTAATCTTTCAATGACACACGTCAGGTAGACAGTCAGGTAGCAAGGTAGACAGTGATCAACAAAAATATGGCATAATGGCAACCCATCAATAGATGAATCCTTTTCCAAAATGTCTTATCCTTTACGGAGCAGTCTATGCTGTCCCATAGCGAAACTACACTACCTCACTCCTACATGTCAGTCTAAACCTATGTGCATAGTAATTATAACTCGTTATTTTGGTTCTTGGTCATATTAGAATCTCTTTTAAACAATAAGTTCATATTCAACTTCATAATTCAAATCATATTTCCTCAGGCGAAATACCATTGGAAGGCCGTAAGGCTGACCTTTGGTCAAATTTGTCTCACTATTTTAAACGCATGGAGATTAATTCTCCTGAGGAAAGCAATAAGGAAGGCAAGGAGAGAGATGAGTGTATAAGCCTGCAGAATTTGTGTGTGTGTGTGTGTGTGTGTGTGTGTGTGTGTGTGTGTGTGTGTGTGTGTGTGTGTTCCCTCTTGATCCAGACAAGACAAATCAATAAATCCAGCTAAGCTAAAGTTTGGAAACAGTTGGTTTAAGTAATAATTAAATGTATTTGGAAAATCTCAGCATCACGTGCTGAACATAAACGTGCACTTATCCATTTCACCAAGCCATGCTAAAGTGTTGAAACAAGCAAGATTTAGTTGCCTTTATTAAGCCTTAGAATTAGAGATACACAACATCAGATTCATATTTGTGCCGAAAATTTAATAGTTTAATACAAATTATAGGGCATCTGTTACTTTATCATCTGTGACTTTTTTTATTTGTGACCTATGATTTATTGCTTTTAATCATGTAGTATTGTGACTACTTTTGATCATTAATGGAGCAGTCACACACAATTTATAAAAACAAAACATTTCATTTTATAGGGACAAAATAATGTATTACCAGACGAGCTCAAGTGCAAGTTCCCTTTGATGGTTTTATTTTAAAAACACAGACTCTACAGATAAAAAACATGAGGGTCAAAAAGGGTTGAGCAGCATTGAATACCAAACTCTTGAAACTAAATACACACCCGACTCGGACATGAACCAATCAAACACAATCACTTAACTGAAACACAGGACAGCTGACAGAGCAACTCAAGACACAAACACATACACCTTTCAAACTAAGAGTCCCATTTACAAAACTAACACAATAGCGGCCTCTACCGGTCACCGGCCGAGACATGACATTTATTTGGACAGTATATGAACTATATGGACAAAAGAATAGGGAAGCATGACCATTTCACCAATGGGGACTTTAATGATATTGCATTCAAATACACAGACTTTAATAGAGTTGGTCCCCCTTTCCAGCTATAATAGTGTCCACTCTTTTTGGACAGCTTTCCACAAGATTTGAGTGGAATTTGTGCCCATTCATTCTGTAGAGCATTTATGAGGTCCAGCATGGATGTTGCACAAGAAGGCCTGGCTGGCAATCTCCCGCTATTGACTGTGCGGCCCAGACAGGTTTTTCCACACCAAACTCATCCAGCCACGCCTTTATGGAACTTGCTTTGTGCACTGGGACACATTCATGCTGGAATAGAAAAGATTTTTCCTCCAAACTGAGCCACAAAGGTGTCCAAAACTGACTTAGTGCTGACACATTAAGATTGTCCTTCAGTAAGTCAGGCAGGTCAGACTTCCGTGTGTGTGTGTGTGTGTGTGTGTGTGTGTGTGTGTGTGTGTGTGTGTATATAGATGGATAGAGAGAGAGAGAGAGAGAGAGAGAGAGAGAGAGAGAGAGAGAGAGAGAGAGAGAGAGAGAGAGATTTGGGCCATCAAACCTGTGACCCACTTGTGTTCTCTGGCATTTAAAAAGCTGGTCAGCTTTTGTCAAATTCAGCAATTAACAGGCAGACTGTGTACCCCCTCCGTTATGTGAGTCGAGAGGTGCCCTTGCCACTCAACAATGACACTTGCTCATAAATATTAACATTGTCTCTAAAATAAGGATCTTGACCTCGTTTTACATTAGTCCAAAGCCGCCGGGGAGTAGGGTTAGACACGTAAGCCCAGTTCAATAAAGCCCAAGGAATGAAGAAGTGATGGGAACGGCACTTGGAAAGATCCATTACAACAATTTCTCATTCATAATTTAGCACCTTAATGTATTTAAATGGCGAAGGCCTATTTGACTTAGAGTTTTGGTTTGACTTCTTTTTTAGTTTCTCTAACGGATGACCCTTGAGTAAAGTGGCTGATCACTGATGACAGGCGGCATCATCAGAAGCTGAGGGTCATCTCTTGAGAACACGATTTTATGCAATGACGTATTCTGGTACAGTTCAAAATAGCTTCATTTTCATTCAACACAGTGTGTCAGAATTTGTAGTTTCGAGGGTTGGAATAGATAGCAGGCAGCAAAACCTCAATTAAAAAAAAAAAAAACTTATGTAGAACTATGGGAGCGAGAGGTTAATGTTTTACATACATGTATATGCATTTAGTTTAAAAAGATGCGACCTCTCTGATGGGTTTGTATACTCTCAATGTGAGTTAGTGGACAGTGGACATTATATGGAATTATGTGTCAGACCAACAAAGCTTATAACAAAGCACTGTAATGCTCTTGGAATATGAAGTCTAGGCCAAATCATCTCTCGTCTTTAACCAGAACAATTCATTACCAGTTTGAGAAAATAACCCTTAGTCACTGTGTTGATTGATGATAACAAAAGCATAATTGTGCTATTAATACAACATAATTGAAGTGTGTACTGAAGTGTTATCACCATATCAAAGGCCCCAATATTATTTCTACCATACAAAGAGAGAGAGAGAGAGAGTAAGAGAGAAGAACTGAAAGAAATTTGAGGGAAAACGTGAGATGGTGAAGCTTGATGTAAGTTTTGGAGTAAAAGATCACACTCCAGGGTGCAGCATCTCATCTCTCAGACTGAGGAGATTTTTCATGCACAAGCATATTCAGCTCCAGTCCATGAAGACCTTGAATTTGAATGGTTGAA
Organism: Brachypetersius altus; assembly: GCA_037974465.1. Lineage (NCBI taxonomy): Eukaryota > Metazoa > Chordata > Actinopteri > Characiformes > Alestidae > Brachypetersius > Brachypetersius altus. The sequence continues at coordinate 6,363,876 of JBBPDB010000134.1, forward strand.
TAAAACCAGAGCTTTTGCTTCACTTGCTTTTTAAAGGGTCTTTAATCAGGTTCTCCATTAGGATGAGGCAAATAAATGTGTAGTTGTCAGTGTCACTGTGTATCACAGTGTATTAATTACTATTGGAGCTTGAGATTTCTGTTGTAGAATGGATTTCTTTTGTTGAATGTTTTCAGAGAGTTAGGACAGGACATGGTTTTGTTCAGTAAAAAATGTTATAACCTTAAAAGCTTACAAATTATTAACAAGAGTAATGCAAGGAAGGATGAGGGACATGCTTCCAAAATTGATAAGAAATTATTTTAGCCACCAGGTAACATAAAACCAGGTACCCATAGGTACCTGACACTACTAACAGCTGATTTCTTTTATTTTTTAACATCTGTGAACCTTTTTACATCTAGAATCTGACACAATGTTTATTTGACACACATTTTATTTTGCTTTACAAGAAGACTGTATTTGACCTATTTTCCCAACTGCATTTTATTTACTGAAGCTCATTGATTTACTATGAATGGGCTGAAGAAAATGTGATCATACAGTGTGTGAGATATTATCGATATTATGATCAGCCAACACTATATATCATAGTGTGTCAGTAACAGACTACATGCCATATGCCTTTAAAGCATATTCTAGACTGACATAAAGCCTTTTGCTGGGAGTTAGTCTTTAAGATTGATATTTTTGATGAGCTAAGACATGTGCTGTGGGAGGCAAAAGGACTGCATGACATGGAGAGAAAAAAATTAGCATACAGACTGACAGCTCCTTGACAAGTTTGTCGAAAATGCATTGCTCGCTACACCATGGAGGTCTTTTATCTTAGTAATTTAGAGGTGCAGCTCTCAGTATGACATAGTCATTATTGTTGTTTACTCTCCGAGCATGGTTCCGTATATGGCGATGCTTGTTCCATCATGGATCGCATGCTGACTTCCACACCCACCTCCAGACTCCAGTCACAAAGTCTGGCCTGCTTTAATGGAAAATGCCTGCCTTGTCATTAAACCATGGTAGATCAAAAGGCTAATTGAAAATAATAACGCCTCATTGAAATTCACTGGCCCGAGTTCCCTTATGATAGGAGAATTAACGAAAGGGGGGTATAGATCAGCCCTGCGTGGTCAAAGATCACATAATCCCAGGTCTGTGTCAAATGGGAAGAAAGGTCAAGAAGGTAATTGCTGAGGAAGTCTCTGGCACATAACAGTCAAACTCATTTTTGAAGTTTGGCGAGAGTTTACCACCACGTCCAGCAGGCCCTGAAATGCTGACCTTCCTGATTGGTTTGCAGTACAATAGGAAGTATTCTGATAAACAAAATACCCAAGGATGAGTTTACCTGTGATGAGGCACCAGTTTTTCCATTTTCTTACTGTGCAGGATCCTTTAGTGCTCACTGAAGGATTTCAAAAGGTTTTAGCACTTTTTCCAGACTAGTACGTTACACTTGCATTTGGACAATAATGCTGAACCTATTTATTTGCTTTTACACTGTTTTTTGTCAAGCAAAAAAGGTAACAGCATTAGGGCAGCAAACTGATCTGTCCCTAGACTCTGAGATACCAATAGTGTGTTGCTCTATCAGCTCAGCTGGAGCTGTGTGATCACTCTAAACCTTTTTCATTTCCCTTCTCATCTCAGAATTATTACATCTGATAGAATGCATCCCCGCAATCTCCCTGATATTGAATATTCAGCTCAAGGCACGCGATTATTGAACACATTAGGAAAAACAGCTCGGAGGTGCTTCTGCGTTGATTAGAGTTGGAGATCTTTGCCAAGCACATTCTCACAACTTCATCTGAAACATTTCGCAGCTGAGTTTGAGCTCCCGAGGCCTCAAATCGCGTGCTGATATGAAGCCGAAGACATGCTGAACTGGGTTCCACTGTAGAGGAGGCATAACGCTCCAAAGCTCGGCGTGCAGAATCCGAACGAAGCGAGACTAAACAGTGTTTTGTGAGCATTCTGGGACTTCGCGTTCTCATCACAGCATGGCTTCCGCCGAGTTTGAATGCTTAAATGTGCCGCTCATGGTTTCATTACATAACTCGCAAAACAATGAGTGCATTATGCAGCCTGTCCGAGATGATGAATGCCTGTGGTGTGCGCAGAGCAGCGGCGATGACATGAGATTCTATTGCTTCATGCTCCGTTATTGGCCGGACAAAATATGCTGCCGATGCATTTTGATCTGGCCATTGCAGACTTATTCAGTCCAGGCCTCATAATCTGTGCTTACTGTGCAGGTGTGTTACAGTCCACAATTTCTGTACATACGGCAAAATTCATATCCATTTCCACTGTATACACCATATTACTGCTTTCAGATTATGTGGTTATGAAGAAGCACAAGGTATTTTCTGAATTAATGAATTAATGCTCAGATTTCTTACTTCATTATCCCACGAAAAGAAACACTGTATTTCAAATGTTTCAGCCAAGGTTTGTTACACAATTTGATCACAGCACACAGTTGTCTGGAAGGGAAGAATTGCAAAACTGAGGGGAAATCTGTGCATTGTGAATAAAATCATGAAATGAATGCTTTTGAAAGGGGGGGGGGGTGTATAAATGGTTCCACTGCTGATGGCTACAGAAAAATGATGACTGTTTTCAGGAAAATTTACTAATGAGACTAGAGCTGGAAGGGGTGTATGACATGAATGCACTGAACATGAATGCCGCTGGTTTAACACAATGCAGTCATATCAAATACAATAATTATTAAAATGCTTATTCTCTACAATGCATCACCACTTTATTGCATTCACATATTCAATACTTTGATGTAGTTTTATACCCCCTTTGTGTTGGCATTGTGCAAACTGCAAATTATTACACACACGCCTCAAATGGTTAAATAATCTTAAATGTATTCACTGTATGATGTACTGTTCCATAAATTATAAATACGGGGGAATATATAGTAGTCACAGCCAACTTGGGTCCTGCATTTAGTTTTGTTTTATTTTGTCTGAAATCTAACAGGTCTACTCAAGATGAGTTAAAATTGAGGAAAGTATGGGAAGATTTAGACATGCAGTTAGCATGATGATAATTGCATACCTACATCATCCCATACTGACCTCAAACTGCATGAGTTTTTAACAGTATGTCATAAAGGGTCGAAAATCCAACAAGTCTGCAAGAGATCAGTTAAAAAATAATAATTGAAAATGTAAGCTTCCATCACTACATTAGCCTTCTGGTCCCACTGCTAAAGCTAAAGAGGCATAATTTGTACACCAATGTTCTGGCTGATTGACACCATTTGTAAAAAGGCTAATGTCCACTGTCCCTTGTTTTTGTTTTTTCTTTTTTGTTTAGATTCCTCAGATCAGCTACGCCTCCACGGCTCCGGAGTTGAGTGACGACCGCCGTTATGATTTCTTCTCACGCGTGGTGCCTCCAGACTCTTTCCAGGCTCAGGCCATGGTGGACATTGTTAAGGCCATGGGTTGGAACTATGTATCCACTGTGGCCTCAGAAGGGAGCTACGGAGAGAAAGGAGTGGAAGCCTTCATGCAGATCTCTCGGGAAGCGGGTGAGCTAGACAAGCATACACTTCAGACTATTTTCAACTATGGTCATAATGCTGAGTCTTGTCTGTTTAAGTACATGAATAAAGGGTTGAATTTGGGTCTTTAGGGATATCAGTCAATAATGGAGGTAAAGCTGTGTCTGAAAGGTTTTAGATGCTATGTGCACTGTCATTCAGATGTCATAACAAACAATGTTCCACGCGCCCTAGAGCTAATTCTACCCTTCTCCCTCATTAGTGAAGAAAGCCAATTGATGAGACATGACTTGTAGGTTTTGGGGCATAAATTAGACTCGGAGCTTGATAATGACACGGAGTGTAGTTGGAGTGGCAGTAGGAGATGCTGTATTTAATCTTTCTTAATAGAATGATGCTACTAACTAAGCAGTTATATGAGTAGACTTCTAAGACAATTCTTAGGGGTACAATTTTGACCCCCTCTTTATTTTTCAGTTTTTATATTGAGAATGTGTCTCATCAACGGCATTCTACAGGTGTGAATTGTGATCCATCCTCTCGGATACATTTTTTTTGGCTCAGGGGCTTTTAGCAACAGAACTACATCAAAAAAGTTTCTTGGCAAGCTTCTAGAATTAGATATTTTGGCACATATTGCGGTCTTTCCTAGCTGTATGAATGATATCTCTTTCTGGCAGTCCACAAATGTTCCGTCAATCACTTAGATTCTTTTGCTTTGGTCTATTCTATGTTGCCATTCTTGATTCTCAGCCACGATCGGTATTCAAAACATGTAGCACGTATTCATTTTGCAGCCAAAAGGTTTTTTCAGTGTGCTCAGAGGAGGAACCACAGACAAACGTAGACTAGAGCTCAAACAAGTCAACATTATTGGCAATGACGGTCTTCTGCTCTCGTCTTCAAAGCGGCATCCATCCTAGGGTGAGTTCATGACCTGAAGAGGGCCGCAAGTTTCTACTAAAAGCTCAAAAATAGACAGAATTGTATTAAAATAAAGGATAGCATAGTCAAATACAGAATTTGTCAAGTGAAATAAAAAAATACAATTAGATGTCAAAACCTGTTAAATGATGCTGCAGCCTAAAATGTTCTACATATTTAATATTACATCGCATATTCTAGCCGTGCATACAGTACATTAACAAGATTTTGATAAAGCTTTTGCACATTTATATTACATTCATTTATTTTACAATTTATTAAATAAAAATAATTGTCATAGCTCTTGTCACGGTCGCAGGGGCTAATCCCCCACGACCGAGAGCTATCTTTGAAAGTGCTGGCAGAAAACGCGGGCCAAAACAGAAACGGGGTACAGGAACAGGGCAAAAACAGGGCAGCAACACGGCAAACATAAAGCTCTTACAAGACGATGGACAGATAACCAAGGACCACGTAAACACAAGACAGCTGGAACTCAGGAACACATGACACAAGAACAGAAAACCACATGACAACAAGAACACGTGACAAAAGCAAAAAACCAGAAACATATCAAAATAAAAGCCCCAAAAACCCAAAAGAAAAGCAGTGGCCCTAATGGCCACTGACCGAACCCTGACAGCTCCTAACATTTACAGATCACATTTAGGCCTATGAATGGATTAATTGTTGAGGATAATACATTATTATTAGAACTACATTCAAAGAGTGACTAATTAGTGGAACTTGACCGATCAACAGGTGAAATAACTACATTTTTTAGACGTTATTACACTGTGCATATAAAAAAGAGTGTTATGCTGCTTAGTTACATTAGAACCTCCCATCTAATGTTATTATGACCATAAGGTTGTACAATCTTGAGAATCTAGTTTTCTTGGCTGCAGCCTTCTGCAGTTTCACTATAAATAGAGCTTGAGTATAAAAGCAAAAGGGGATGGACAGCTTCCGAGACGGTCCGTTATGCCTAATGGACTGCAGTGAGTATTTACAGCCCCTGATGATAGCCTACATGAGGACAAATACATTAGGATGCATTTACAAGTTCATAGCAGATCATATTCAAATTCTGATCATATATCAGAATTTGATCATATGTTCCATAGTCTAAAAAGCATCTTTACTGAACCTGCTCCTGCCAGTAGCCTGTAAATCCATACACAAAAATGAAAATAACAAAAGCATTTGATTGGAAAAGCTATTACACGTTGCAGTTTCTGCTGCTGATAATACAAACGTGCTGAAATATAATGAGGGCTATATTAATTATTGAAACCAGAGGAGAAATGTAAAATGCAGATTGAGCATTCAATCTTTATCACATTCATGTTTATGAAAAGGAGATTTTTTTTGGTCATGATTATAACGGAAAGATTTTGTTATAATGTTGTTTGGCAGAAAGGAAGAAATGTTTATCATGTTTAACAAACTAAAAGAGTCGAAGTGCAAACCCGGACCTACTATTACTATTAATCCAATGCAACTATACAACATATAAATCACATATAAATATACGGATATGGGGTTACAATGGAGATCTCACAGTTGTAAAATCTATAGACTACTAAGAAAAATGACAGAGTGTAAAACCATCTGTCATGATAAAGGCCATAAAGTTGTCAAAAAACACAACTGGAACACATGCGCTTAGATAAGCGTACTCCCTCACGCTGCGCATTACTGTGTATTCTGCATTTCTAAACTAGTTCGCCCACGTGAACATTGTGGCCTTCCAAACTCAAGGACCCCCTGAACTTATGTATGTATATATATATCCTCGCGCTCATTAAATTCTGCATGTTCTTTCCTAACCATCTTCTGAAGGACTTTGCTGAAGGATTCACTAATATATTTCTCACAGCTGGATTTATGTTCGTTTAAAAAGGCCCTGTTAAGTGTATTTTTCTTGGTAAAACAAGTGATTTGAGGAATCATCCATACTTTGGCTTTAAAATGCAAAGGAATGCATTTAATGCCCAAAGTAGACAATATCAATTTGTATTCGCACATTTATTTTTAATTTAAAACTGGCAATGTAAAACACATTCGTGATCTTGTCCGAGGTAAATATTCATTGCGATAGTTGGGGTGTTTCACTGTTCTCAGGTTTAGCATTTGTCAGAATTGTAGATACTAATTAAGAGTGGCATATCTCAGGTATCAATTAACGATCGCCATGACAGCAGCTCCAACCTCTGGCTATGTCTCCTGCTTAGAGAGTAATCTCTTTAACGTCGCACGTAGGGGGACGGTATAAGTTCTGAGTTGTTGCAGCACTCTGCATATTGATCTTCCAAGGTGTTCCTCCATCTGTACTTGCAGGTTTCTCATTTTCCACGCTCAGCGCTGCCTCTTAATTAGGCCAACTCGCTGCAATTTAGCAAGAGGGTGGAAAGCATCTCTATTGATTATCACTGTGGTGGAGTGCTTCATTTAGAGCCTCGAAGTTAGCTTTTATTATCAGCAGCGAATAGCCGTTTCCAGAAAGGTTTTTGTTTGGAGGCCCATGGGAGAGCATCTTATTTTTAGCTGGTGTTTTTGTCGAAGTCAAGCATACCAACCAGAGAGAGCCAAAGTTGACAGTTATAGCTGTGAGGGGCAGCATGGAGCAGGCATTGTGTATTTTCAAAGACCTGACTGAGCTAGCATCGTGGGTGGAAACCTACCTGCAGGGCTCCGAATATCAGAAAGGTGGGGGAAGGACTGCCTGAAGATATTTATCTCTCTTTTGACAAGATAAGAAGATGTCTGGTGAGGAGAAAGGGGAAAAAATTTGATCTTGACTCTTGAAAGACTGTTGTCCGTAGTTGAGATGCATGTTTAACAAGGCCTTGAAGCTAAAACGATGCTAGGCTGCATTGCATACTGTACTGCCGCTTTGAAAGGCGAGAGCAATTTGGAATAAAGAAATGGAACAGATTCCTGTACTCTTCTGTTGGAGGCAGAGTAAGAAAGTATGATGGTCTGTTATTGTAATCATGATAAATTGCATCACAGTAAGGTTTTCATGTTGTTCGTATACGCTAGCTCAAGTCAAGGGCAAAGGCTCAAGAGTGTCCTTTCACGCGCTATAAAGATGCAGGCTAGACTATGTTGCCTTTTATTTCATTTCTTTAGATTTTTATGTTAAGGGCCCTGAACAGGAAGGTTGTCAAGGCAAATGAAACAGTAAACTAAATTAAAAGATGTTGAAGCAGAATGTTGCAGCGTCGTGTTTCCCAATATTCCTCTTTTCCTCTTTAGTTTTTCTCTGAAATCTCACTACTAGAAACTCCTGGACAGCATACAGGGCAATGCCATCTGGTCAATTGCATATAAGTTGATTACCTTAGACCATGTTCATAATTTTTCTAGTAAATAATTGAATACATTTGAAATTACTCAAACTACTCTTTACGCTGGTGCACTGTCTCTTTTCAATTCTTGCAAGAATTAAACATTAAGATACATATCATCCCATGTCCTCTGTTACTGTGATGGTGTATTTTTTGCCCAGCCCTAAGCAAGAATATATAAAGCAGTTTCATTTCATTTCCCTTTTAATATTCATTACATCTCCTCTTAGAAAATAAGCTCAGAACATTATGATCCAGTTCCTCGCTCAGGTGCAGGTAATGCAATGGAGATATTGCTCGTTCCAGATTTATTTCGAATGTCATTTTCAGTGACAGTTTTGATGAGCATTTCAACCATTGTGGCATGCTAAGTCTGTCCTCCCTTGTCATATTATGCACACCTAGCACTGCTTGCATGTATTTGTCAGCTGGTATTTGTCATCTTAACGTTGCTTCCCAGGGATGTTCCTTGGCTCCTACTGTGAATATGATATAAGCATGTTTGTTTATCAGGTCATTAAGGCTTGGTACGGATTAAAACAGATGTGATTGTTATTGAGAATCCTAATTTGTTTATTTCATTATCCTGCTTGCGGATGCCAGCTGTTTGTCGCCCCCATTGGTTTTACATGCTCAGATTAGTGACAAGGCCTTCATTCATCCTACTTCAGAAATGTACTGTGTAAGCCATGGCTTATAGTTTGGGACACGTCTTGGTAGCACTTAGGTTGGCAGTGACTTAATAAGTCTTATGAGTACTTTTAAGTAGTTAAACCCAGTCATGGGTTTACGTTCCCAATTTCCACCCGTTCTCACCAAATGACACCAACCAATTTGAGAGACTAATTGCTTTTTTCTCACTACATGTATAGAAAGCCACAGCAAGTTTTTTTTTAACTGCTGGTCAGACCTTGAAGGGATATAATTTTGCCTGGGGGAAGAACTGACTATACTCTTAAAATATAGGCTCTGAAATGGAACTGCACTAATGGTTATTAATTAGTTCTTGGCTTGGATGTTTAGTTGTAATCGGTTTGCGTTAGGGATGCACCTGTATAGGACAATGTGATATTTGATATTTACATTTACGGCATTTATCAGACGCTTTTATCCAAAGCGACTTTCATTCCCTACCTACAGGGGACAGTCTCCCTGGAGCAACTTGGGGTTAAGGG